>VZQC01002388.1:487645-854869 GCA_009823505.1 Rhizomys pruinosus | reverse complement strand
ACAGCCTGCAAATTGGTTTTACATGAAGGATGCTTGTACTCATGGATTATCACTTATAGCTAAAAAATGGGAAAAAAAACTGAGAGAAATATGCAGGACAGTCATGGCAGAATGCATGATCTCGGTTGGGGTGGGGGTGGGGGGGAAGGGAAAGGGAAATATGCCTGAACTGAATTGGAAAATGATGTATGAAATGCACAAAGCATCAATAAAAAAAATGTTAAAAAAAAAAAGAAAGTGGGTAGGGGACTTCGGGGTAGAGGGATGGAGGAGAATGAAAGGAAGATAACACAAAAGGAAGTTATACATGAAACTTAATACTTTTTAAAAATTTTTTATTTATTTCTGTATGTGTATGAATGTACTGTCTGCATGCAGGTTTGTGTACCCGTGTCATGCAATGCCGCAGAAGTCAGAAGAGGGTCTCAGATTCCCCTGGAACTGGAGTTCTCCTGGAATTGGAGTTTCGGACGGCTCTTGGCCACCATGTGGGTGCTGGGGATCAAACCTGGGTCCTCTACAAGAGTGGTCAGCACTCTTAACCTCTAGGCCATCTCTCCAGCCCCATGAAACTTAATACTTTTATGCTAATTAAAAATACCAGCATATTTCTTTGAAAGTAATTGAATTTTAAGACTATCACTCAGCATATACAAAATGTCAGGAAAGCAAAACCAAAATATAAAAAACAGCTGGTAAAATAAAACAGTTCAATGATAAAGCTAGTTCAAATCACACTAGCAATTATATAAAAAGCAGAAGAGTTCAACATACTAAGGTGTGAAGAAATATTTTTTTTAAAAATTACTATAGTATGTTGTCTCTAAGAGGCATATTTTGTTAACCTATTAGCTATTTTTCAGATGCTGTGTTAAATAGCATGACCAGAAGAAATGTATAGAAGGAAGCATTTATTTTGGTTTATAATTCTAGAGGGGAAATCCAAAATGGTAGGAGAGGCCTGGCAGCGGATGGCCAGAGCAAGAAGCTAAGAGATCACATCTCCACCTTACCCATGAAGTGGAGATCAAGAACTGGAAGAGGGGCAAGGCTATAAACTCTCAAAGCCTTCCCAGGGTCATGTGCTTCCTCCAGCAAGGCCCCATCTCCTAAAGACTCCATGACCTCCTTGAACAAAAAACTAGCTGGGGCCAAGTGTTCAAGTGCTTCAGCCTACTGGAGGCATTTCTCATTGAACTCATCACGATCCAGAGAAAGGAAAATATGTGCCTCATCAAATCACCATGGCCCCAACTAGAAAAGGATGCCATGACCAGCACTCTGGGCCATAGGACCAATGGACCTTGGCAGTGTGTGTTTGACAGGAGGACACCTAGATGGATCCTCACCATGTGTCATATCCTTTTTTGGAAGGAGTCTAGGTGACCTCTGAGGCATCTATTTGGTGTCAGTGGATTTTTCCCAAAATGTGGAGCTTATTGTTAAATGACTTCTGGACCATCAAGGCAGAATTCCAGTCATTTGAGTTTCACAGAGAGCCTGCACGTCATGGAACTCTGGCCACTTGACATATCAGAAGCTTTTCCTTCTTCCTTTCAGTATCAGCCAGCAGCAGTTTGGATCCCCTCTGTCTGCCCCCATTATCTCTGCCCTGGGGGGGGGATTAACAATCACCTCACTGCACAGCTGTTAGTGGCTGGAATAATTAATTAAAATTTAAAAGAAAACCATTTTCAAGCCTTTGCATCAAAAACTATAGGAGTTAAGTAACCCCTTCAAAGGGATTTAACTGATTAGCAAGGAAAAGAAATCTTTTTAAAAATAATATTTTTATTCCTTCTTTCAAGAAAACTTATTCCCCAAGACTGTATTAGCAGCATAAAGGCCATTCCTAAGCGTTTATATCAGTAATGAACCATAAACACGATGTTAAGGCAGAACAAGCTTGCTGTATATAGCACTTGGAAACTTACCCAGAACATTAAAATGGATTCATATGGGAAAGTAAGAGCCAGAACATCAAATTAAAAAAAAAAAAAAACACTGATGAATAAAAGTGACAATTTATATAATGATCAGCCTATTGTCTTCTTTTGCCAGGCACCAAGACAACTTTGGAGAAGCCCAGCTGATAACTGGGGAACAGAAACACAGTTTTTATGTGTTCATTTTATGAGGTTTTGAATGAGAACTAAGCAAGCTAATGGTATGTGTTATAGATGGCTGTCTAGCCAAATAGCTTACCTTGATCAAGGTGAAAAAGAAACAGAATATAAGTGACTTTTACAAGGTCACACAGCAAGTTCATTTCTAAAAACAAATATTTGGGGGCCCAAGAAGATGGCTCAAGTAGTAAGGTGCTCAGGTGTAAGCATGAGGATCTGAGTTTAGATCCCCAGCATCCACATGAAAAGCCAGGCACAGCAGTGTAGACCTATAATCCCAGTGTTTGGGAGGCTGAGACGGAAGGACGCATGGGGTTCCCTGGCTAGCCAAATTAATGAGTTACAGGTTCCATGAGTTACTCTGTCTTGGCAAACAAGGTAGAAAGAAACTGAAGAAGATACCTGATATCAACCTTGGCTCTCCACACGCACCAGAATGTACACATGAACACATACACAGACATGTTCTGGAAGATCCACTTTCCACCTTGGTATTTTAAGGTCCAACAGACTCAAACCCAATGTCTTTATTGACATGTTGGACTGTGTTTTCTGATGGCAGAAACTTGAATAATTAGGGATTTCTGACAATTGTTGATTGTCCCAGACGTTCATAATTTTAGGAAGATTGAGGAAGAGAATGAGAATTTACTGGGTTTCTCATCTGAGCCTACCCCTGTGCCATCTTTGTATGAAAAGTCTTGATGACTAGTTAAGAAATAACTGCCGTATCCAACAGGCAGATGAATCCCACCATCACACAGCTGCCCAGCCACAAACCTGAGGTTTCAAAAATTCTTCAGCGTCACTGGAATGTCTCAGCAGTGGGTCACTGTGCGGGGGGGGGGGGGTTGCAGAATTGAACATTGGATTCTTATTAACACTGCTGTGAAATTTGTTGCCATGCAGAGCTCCACAACTAAGGGAGGGCTAACCCAATGGGATGTGAAAAGTCAGACAGATCACACAGAGGCTGGGACATATCCTCTCCACTCCTGTGACTGCACACTTTTACAAGTTCAGAAAATGGGAGCAAATGCAACAGTGATGCCAAGAGATTAACTTTGCAGAAAGACAGGGTGTAGTGGTTTGAATGAGTGTCCCCCATAGGCTTTAAGTATTCAGACATTTTGTCTCCAATTGGTGGCACTGTTCTTGGAGGTCTTAGAAGGTGTGACTGTGCTGGAGGAAGTACGTCATTGGGGGTGGGCTTAGTGAGTTTAACAAGCTTTGTGGTCTCCAGTCTCTCTCTCTCTCTCTCTCTCTCTCTCTCTCTCTCTCTCTCTCTCTCTCGATGGCACTTATTGTGAGATGTGAACCTCAGCTTTCTGCTCCAGCTCCAGCCACCATGCCTCCCGAAACAATGAACTCTGGTTCCCTGGAATCATCAATAGTAAGCTCAAATAAACTCTTCCTTTTATAAGTTTCCTTGGTCATTGTGGTTTATCACAGCAACAGAAAAGTGACTAACACACAGGGAGACAAAAAAACACAGAAACAGAGAGGAAAGCATCAGTGAATCGACCGAAAACCTTTGCAGGGTGGTCCAATGACATAGGTGATTCTGAAGACTTGGGAAAAGTGTAAATCCCGTTCAATGCATGGATAGCTATGGTAGGAAATAATGTGATGATGGTACAGCATAAGGAAAAAGAAAGACAATAACATGTTCAGTATTTGTTGTACATCTTTCAACCTTGGAGGCAATCCGTAAGCACATGTGCACTCAACCCTCACATAACTATGAATCCCATGTGGAGGCATGGTGATATTGTTTATATTTTTACAAGTAATCTTTGATACCTCAACTACTAGGCTGGCAAAAAAAATCTGATAGCTTTCTCTTGAGTTTCTGTATCAGTTTCTCTTACACAAGGAAGAACTAGGTTTTTATACAGTCTAGCTGGGGTGGACAGCGGGAGGAATGGGATAATTACCACACTACTACATTCAAGTAGGAAAAATACTTTCTTTTTTTTTAATATTTTCTTTTTTAATTTATTTTTGTATGTGTATGAATGTACTGTCTGCATGCAGATCTGTGCACCCATGTTGTGCAATGCCGCAGAGGTCAGAAGAGGGTCTAGGATTCCCCTGGAACTGGAGTTACAGACGGTTCTTAGCCGCCATGTGGGTGCTGGGGATTGAACCCGGATCCTCTGCAAGAGCAGTCGGTGTTCTTAACCACTAGGATTCCTCTCCAGCCCCAGAAAAATACTTTCTTATAAGCAGTTTGCTGCTACCATGGCTTCTGGTTTTGTTTGGGTTTTGGTTTTTTGGGGTCAGGATTTCATGTAGTTCAGAGAGTAGCCTTCAACTCCCTATGTGCCCACAGATGACCCTGGACTCCTGATTCTTCCCCCTTTACCTCCATGTGCTGAGATTACAGGCATGCATCCACATAACCAGCTCTACCAATTTTTTTTTGCTACCCCTGCTCCATTGCCTTTATTAGCAATTCTATTGCAGTATGTTTTACATTTCATCAAATTCATCTACTTTAATTATACACTCCCATTGGTAACTTAACCAAGTGCTATGACAATCATTATAAATCAGTTCAGGACATGTTCACGTGTGCACACACACACACACACACACCATATTGAACTAATCATTATTCCTACTCCTAGGTAACCACTAATAAGTGTTCGGAGCCCAGAAGAAGACATTATATCCTCTTCATCCTATTCTCCTGAGACAGGACCTTCCACCGAACCCCAGAGAGCCTTCTGTCTTCACCACCATAGCACTGGGGTTACAGGTATGCATGCAGCCACACCCTGCTGGGGATTCGAACTCAGGTCCATGTTTCTTTTTTTTTTTTTTCTTTTTTTTTTTTTCTTTATGTGTATGAATGTATTGTCTGCATGAAGGTCCGTGCACCCATGTCGTGCAATGCCGCGGAGGTCAGAAGAAGGCGTCGGATTCCCCTGGAACTGGAGTTCTCCTGGAATTGGAGTTACAGATGGTTCTCAGCCGCCATGTGGGTGCTGGGGATCGAACCCAGGTCCTCTGCAAGAGCAGTCGGTGCTCTCAACCGCTAGGCCATCTCTCCAGCCCCAGGTCCATGTTTCTATAGCAAGTGCTCTTAACCTACTGAGCCATCACCTCAGGCTCCTCAGTCTACCTTTTCTAGATCTATCATATAGACATAATTACATAGCATGTAGTCTTTGGGTCTGTCTTTTCTTTTTCTCTTTTTGTTCATTTTTATTCCATATATCTTCAAGGGTCATCCATGATATAGTATGTAAGTAGTTTGTTCTTTTTTGTTGGGAGAAATATCTTATTAATAGACCAAATTCTATCTACTTACCTATGTCCACATACAGTTGCAAGTAGGTAAGCGCAGCAGCCGTATTCAGGATAGCATCAAGCTGGAAACAGCTAGATGCTTTTTAAGTAGATATTCATCACTAGTTCTCAAGACCGATGACACATGGTAACTATTTCTTACTTAATGGACTTAAAGCAGATCTCAGGACACATCAGTTTTCACAGCTTCCTAGAATTACAGTTCTACAGAGTCCAACAAATATCATTTTCCTCTTTTCTTCCTCTCTCAAATTTGGTATCCCAGTTTCTGGACCAATGCTGTGGATTTCTGAGCCTATTGTTTCTTAATTGAGCTTGACCAAGTTTTGCTCAAAATGTGAGTACTACAAAACACCATTTCATTTGGACATTGGGTCAGACACATGCATCTGCCATCTGCTGTGCCCCAGAGGTCATCTTCCCATTGTCCTTTTGTGAGGTCAGTTTCCTCATTCTCTTACTCCTCAAAACCCCAAGACAATGGATTCCTTACTCTATTTTCTGGGTGACATTGCTGACCAAATTCCCTCTATAGGAATGTGACCTTAAGAGGCTCAATAGTGAGCTCTTCTCATGCTTTTCTGACTCTAAGACGCTCTGCCCTTTTTCATTTTCTGTTTATTATACATGTTTTGATTAATGAGAAAGAAAGATATTCAGTGCCACTGTGTCACCACCTGCTCAGTCACCCCATCACAAAAGTATATTATTATCCTTATTTCAGACATTGATCCTCAGCTAGGTTAATTGACCAAGCTTGTAAAGCTACTAATTGCAGAACAAGGACTTCAAGTCTTAACTCCAAAGCCTGTGCATTCTCTACAACAATTTGCCAGCGTCTCTCCACCTTGCTCCCTTTAAAATGCAATTTCATTGTAAATACGTTCTCCAGAAGCTCATTCTATCTCATTTCCCCTTTTCCTTCCTCGCTCTCCTAAGAGAGAGTCATTAGGAAGGTACATTCTGTTTCTAACTCTGCTTTGCCTCATACCAAAGGTCTCCTTCCAAAAATCCAATGGAGGTGCCCTGGAGAGCTGCAATGGTGTCCTATACCTTCCCTGATTGGTCTGTGGAATATTACAGCTTTGAGAAAAGCATTAGCCCCAACACTACAAAGTCCTACTTGCTTCAGCCAGGCTGTAGCCCGCAGACCCTTGCCATCAGGGACATGTAAATTAAAGGGATGCTGAATTTTTCATCAAATAAACAGTTGGATTCTGTTGGACTCTGGTGAGCAAGGCAAAGCATTCTCCATTTTAAGCCCTTATCAGAGCCCAGCAAACAGTTCCTCCCAATGTGACTGGTTTTAAATTTACTGCGGCAGGTAGAGTAACGATAACAGAGTCAGTCTCGCAGGGTCTCATTCCACTGCCCTTGTATACAAGCTCACTTTGGCCAAATGTCAGCCTTGCTATTGGGGCAACTTTCTAGAGGTCAAGTTTCAATGAGTCTGTGGTGCTCCCAACCTTGGATTTAATACAAGACCCCTTATTTACAAAGTCGATGGCCTTTGTCAAATTACATCACCTCTTTGAGTTGCAGATTACTACAACCTCTATAGCTTTATTTCTCTTATTTCCTCATCCTTTCTCTTTATCCATGTCACTTCTGATATATCACCCTGGGACTTTTGCATATACTATTACTTCTTACTGGAACACTTACAGAACATTATAACTGAATGAAGCCATTTTGCCTAACTCTTATATTTAGATAGGAACTAAAGTATGGAGTATTTCTGATTTTTCCACGATCCCACAGAATCAATAACAGAGGAAAGTGCTTGATTGAGGGTCACCATTAAGAAGGCAAACAGAAATGGGCAGGCTTGGAGCCAACATGGGCACAGACATGTTCACCAAAAGAGAAATTCAGCCTCTGGGTGACCACTAAAAGTTTGAGCATCCCCAGATATGAAGAGAAAACATTGGCTTTCTTATTTCTCATGCTCAGAAAGGAAAGTTTAAAGAGCTGGAATAGAGTCTCCACTGTGCTCAGCAGGTACTACATTTCTTCCTTGGGCCTGAGGCTCACAGATTTGGCAAGGCTGCCAAGCCAATGAACCCCAGGGATCCTCCTTGTCTCTGTCTCCCCAGTACTGGGATTATAAGCACAAACCACCACATCCACCTCTTTTACATGGGTGCTGGGGACAGAATTCAGATCCTCGGTCCTCATGGCTAGCATTTTATCAGTCATCAACAGATCCATCACCTCACCCTTCCAACTGTTATTTAATCCAGGGATCATCGTTGACTTCAAAAGCATGATGTACATTTTTTTTTGTTGTTGTTGTTTTTTGAGACAGGGTCTCCCTTTAGTCCCAGCTGGCCTGGGGCTCACTATGTAGACCAGGCTGGCCTTGAACTCACAGAGATGCGCCTGCCTCTTCCTCTGCCTCCTGAGTGCTGGGATTAAAGGCGTGAGCCACCATGCCCAGATCCTCATTCTAAGAGAATTTAGATGTGCTGCAAATGCCTTGCTTTCAACAACCAGAAGTTTATGCCTCTCTCAAGGGTCAGCTCACTTCTTGCAACTCTTCTTTAATCCCCTCCCTTGGGAATTTTCTTTGCATCTGGACATCCCCTGGCTCTCACATGGAGATTTTGTTTTTAACTTGTGATTTCTTTTTGAAAATAATAGTCGTATGGGGCTGGCGAGATGGCTCGGCAGTTAATGGGCCTGATTGGTCTTGCGGAGGACCTTGGTTTGGTTCCTAGCATCCACATGGCAGCTAGCAACCATCCATAACTCCAGTTCCAGAAGATCCAACACACTCTTCTGACCTACATGAGCAATGCAGAGCATGGGTGCACTTACAAATATGCAGGCAGTACAGTCATAGACATGAAATTAAAATAATAAATAAAATATTAAAATAATGACATTTTTGTTATTCTTTGAAGAAAATTTTATACACAGCATATTTTGCTAATATCCATCCACCACTATCTTTCTGCAAATTCTCCTGCCATTCTAGCAGTGCCAGCTGAGGGCTAAGATATTGTATGAATGTCTATAAGAGACCTTATCTTCCCCAAAAGGAAATCAATAAATATTACATGGGAAAGGGGAATCAAGAGATATTCCTGTGTATATATATAGAAGTACAGAACTAACTTTCGAGAAGAACCAACTAGTTATGTGTAAGGATTTTATTTAAGAGCCTTTGCCTCTAAGGATTCACCATATAGAAGAAATGAGGAGAGAGGTGGATGGAGGGCTCTGCTCTTCCATGTCAAGCTGACTGACACTGCTAAGCATGGACAACAATTGCTTTGTGATAAAACATAATGCATTGTAAGAATCAGTCACTGAATACAACAACATAAACACATTAAAACATAACACACACTTCCTTTCCTATATGATGTCTGGGGAATAGAACAGACTCTTTCTTTTCTGACCCCATATTTTAGGAACACACGTTCTTACCATCTGAGCCTGCAGGTGAACAGTTAGAGTTTGGAAAATATTCTCTGGATGTCATTACATTATTCTCTTATTAAAGAAAGTCTTCCAAAAATGCTCTCCTTGTTTTATCGTTTGCCTCTTAACCCATTACAGAGACCTACTAGCTATGCATATAATGAGAGCCATGTGGACATAGCTAGTATTATACACCCATTTGGGCACATAACAGACACTTAGAAAATACTTCATCTGTGGCAAAATTAGTGATGGTGGTTTCCACCAGAATTGCTACATTTTCTGGCTGTGCGTTGATTTCTTTTTTTTTTTTTTTTTTTTTTAACTAAAGGATCTCCAGGATGGATATAAAGATATTTTAGCTCATTAAAAAAGAAATAATCAGAAGGAATTGTACCCACCATACTACTAGGGGAATGTGCTGTCATTAAGGATGGAAACAAGATCATTAACACTATGGAGGGAGGCACCTTCATTCGCTCCTATACATGAAGAACATTATGTACTGAATAAGCAGTTTACACAGTGTGAGTTTCTCAAAGGCAGACATTTTACTTGAACATAAGGCATGGCTTACTCATTTCAGCATTCCAAGAAGCTTCCTGGTCCTCACCCACACCACCAAGGTCTACCTTAAAAACAGCTAGTCGGTCCCCACTGAACTTGGAACAAACAGTGATACAGGTGAGGAATGTGAGGTCCTATTGATCCTCCTCCATGGATTAATGAGGCTGCTTCAGCAGCCACATTTCCCATGATCCTGCACTCCTTCTGACCTTTTTCTCTCTGCTGACACTTTCCTGGTATAATCCTTAGGCTGCAGGAATTCTTTGAGAAACAAGGATGTCTACCTCAATAGAATAGTGTCAGGTGCTACATAAAGAAATTGTGAAACAAAAAAGGAACCCCCGGGGCCATGTACCAAATGCCAAGCCAAATTCTCACCAGTACCCTGCAGGATCCCATTAATTCAGTTTTACAGAACTGTAAGCAGTATTCTTGGGGATACAGAGAAAACAGAGCAGGGAACAGACCCAAGTTGATGTGACTCACTTCTAATAGCTTATCATAATTCTGCAAATGGATTATATCATTTTCTTAACTGTTCCCCTTCTTGCTGTACATTTAGAATACATTCCTTTTCACCATTGTAAATAACACCACAATGAAGTAGGATTTTTTTTCTTCTTTCCATACAAAAAAACCTTTGGCTGAGTTTAGACTTGCTGCCTTAGAGGTAGAATTGTTGAATTAAGAAGCATGGATATTTTTAAGGCTCTTGATATACATTGCCAAATTGCTTTCCAAAAGGGCTGATAGAATTCACATTGCCTCCAGCAGTGTATGAGAGTATCAATTTTACCACACCCCCATCAGTTTGAGTATTCTCATTTTTTTTGGAAACGTTACATGTTTTCCGACTGAAAATAGTATAGCCATTTTCATTTGCATTTCTTTGATACCAGCAAGGCTGAACACTTTCCCAATATGTTTTTTTAAAGTCATTGTCTTTCCTCTTTGCGACTTTTATTTTTATTTATTTTTTTGTCTATTTAACTTTCAGGATCTTACTGATTTTTCACGATTTTGTAAGCTCTTGATGTTAAAAATATCAAGCCCTGCCTTGGCATTCTTGCTTAGAATTTTGTCTCATTTTACTTCCCTTTAAGATTGTTTAAGCCATTTTTTAAAAAATATGATTTAAACGACCAATCTTTAAATTTGTGATGTTGTTCACCCAAAGTCTTTTCTGATTAGACAGTTTGATAAATGTTCAGTTGTATTTTATTTTGTTGCTTATTTGTATTAAGAATTTTTTTAGGACTTTTAGGTTATTTTTTCTTTAATTTTCAGTATTGAATCTAATGTGGAATCAATTGTAGCTTTTGCCAAATTGTGAACAAAACTTTTTGTTAATTTTTATCTGTAGGGACTTCTGTAATGACCCCTCACCTTTCCCATGGTTCCTTATCATATGTTAAGGTCTTGTGACTCGGGTGGCTGTTTCTGGTCTGTCCTTTTTTTAAAAAAAATTATTTATTTTGCATGTGTATGAATGTACAGTCTGCATGTAGGTTTGTGCACCCGTGTCATGCAATGCCGTGGAGGTCAAAAGAGGGTGTCAGATTCCCCTGGAACTGGAGTCAAAGACGGTTCTCAGTCGCCATGTGGATGCTGGGGATCGAACCTGGGATCTCTGCAAGAGCAGTTGGTGGTGCTCTTAACCGCTAGGCTATCTCTCCAGCCCCCGAAGTTATCTTTCTTATTCCAGCATTCATTGAGGATTTAGTGGCAATTGACAGCTACTGGGAGAGTAAGTTGACCAGACTCCAAAGGATGGACCCACACCCAAGAATATTTAGGGGACATAAATTATACTCAATAGGCTTCTAAAAAAGAAAAAGATAATAATATAGGACATGAAATGCTAGGTAAGGGAGGGGTGGAGATGGGAGAGAGGTCCAGTCTGAATATGATCAAAATATATTGTATAAAATTCTCAAAGAATCAATAATATATATATTATATATATATATACATATATATTATATAATATATAATATATAATATATATAATATTTATAATATAATATTTTAATATATAATATAATATATAATATATATAATATATTATATATATATATACCTGAGATAGGGAGAAAAAAGGTTAAACTTATATGTATGTATATCTATATATATATTATATTAAACTTATATATATGTGTATATATATATAATATATTATATATTATATAATATATATGTATATATATATAATATAACATATATATAATATATATATATATTAAATTTCTCTTTCTTTAGACCCTGGGCAAGCATTTGTATAACAGCAGCCTGAATAGGGTTCCAGAGATGCATGAAAACACCAAGAACCACAGAGTCCTCATCCAAGGCTGAAGAGCTCTTCCTCCTATAGAACTAAGCCTTTATCTTTCCAAAGAAGAGAATTAATAAATGACACATGGGAAAGAGTAGTTAAGAAATAATAACATGCATATTTAGAAAGAATAACTTTTCTGGAAGACAGAGCTAACTAATGGAAGTCTTTGCTTTAGGGATCCATGCAAGAGGGGAGACAAGGAAGTAGGAGGAAACAGGGCTCTGCTGTCCTTGTCAAGCTGATTGACACTTTTAAGTGTGGACAAACAATTGCTTTGAGAGAAAAACATAATGCACGATAAGAATCAATCACTGAACATGACAGCATAAGCACACACGGAAACGTAAGGAACGCTCAATTTCTTCTCTGATGTCTAGGGAGAAGAAATGAATCTTTCTTTCCTGACCCCTTATCTTAGGAACATAAATTCTCACTGTCCAAGTCTGCAAGAGAGGGGTTAATTCTGGGAACTGACCTTGCTGTGAATTGACACCTCTATTTTCTGGATGTCGTTACATTATTCTCTTATTGAACAAAGTCTTCCAAAAATGTTCACACTGTTTTATCTTTTGCCTGTCTCCCATACTAAACTGCCCATCCTTTCCTCAGCTATTACTTGTTCTGCTTGGGGATTTTTGTTTTCATTGGTTGAGACAGGCAGGCTTAAATTCACAATCCCTTTACTTCAGTGTCATTAAACCTAGGATTACAGGTATTGGACTAGAGCTCACAGATTTGGCAAGGCCGCCTGGCAAGTGAGCCCCAGGGCAAGGAGAAAGGGGGGGGGATGGGAGGGAGAAAGGGAGGAGATGGGAAGTGGGGAGGGGAGGGGAAAAGATGGGAAAGGAGAAGAGAGGAGGGTGGAAAAGGCAGGGGAGAGGGGAGAGAAGAGGCAGGAAGGAGAGGGGAGGAGAGAAGAAAGGAGCGGAGAGGATGGCTTTTTTCTGACTTACTGGTTAACATCTTTGGGAACATAATTTAGTTTTCTCATATGAGGTTCAATTATTTCCCCAATCTTGAACAAAGATGAAAGTTCTGCTACTGGACCCAAAAGTAAATACTCTTTTCACTCAGTGTTTACTTTTACTACTAAACTAGGGCTCATAGATTCAAACTGATGATGTTAGAAGGAGAGTCTTCCACAACACACCTCAAGGCTAAAAACAAAGAGACGCCATACCTGTTTAGTGTAATACAATATAGGGAACTACAAATATGAAGTCGATCTTTCCAGTACAAAGGGTTTGACTAAATTTTGAATGCTTTCCTAAGATCAGAAAGTCAAGGTTATTCTGCCCATTTTCTTCTGTTCTCGAGTCAAAACAGCCTCTCTCTTTCTTCTGGAAGAAGACATAGAGGGTTACAATACCAGGAAAAAAGACAGAGGAAAAGACAGTAGAAAGATGCTGAATTTCAAAATTGTATATGATTATATATTGCATCTGGTGTAATACAGTTATACAACTGTAAGTTATATGAGTGTTTATGAAATTCTGTACATGAGAAATTCTACTTTATGGGAAATTTTATGCTGTGTGTGGTGGCATGTGTCTGTAATCTCAGCAGTGAGAAGGGTGAAGCAGGGCAGGAGGATCAGGAGTTCAAGCCCAGCCTGAGCTATATAGCAGCAGAATCTGAGGGAAAAAAGAGTCAAATAAAAGAGTCAAACTTCTGCCGGGCATGGTGGTACATGCCTTTAATCCTAGCACTCAGGAGGCAGAGGCAGGTGGATCTTTGTGAGTTCAAGGCCAGCCTGGTCTACAGAGTGAGTTCCAGGACAGCTGGGGCTACAAGGAGACCCTGTCTCAAAAAGACAAAATAAAAAAAAGAGTTAAACTTCTTCCTAGGAAAATAAATAAGTATATACACAAGTGCCTTTTGTTGTTTTACATATTATATTTTCTATTTATATATTCCAAGGCTTTTATTTTGAATGATTTTTAGACTCACAATAAGTTTCTGAAAAAAATACAGATAGATCCCATATATCTACCACTCAGCTTCTGCTGGACAAGGTATCTTATATAACTTTAGTTCAGGACCAAACTCAGGAAACTGAGAGCAGCACAATCTCACACAAGAGTTTATATATGGTCATTATATACAGGCACAAGGAATGACAGGCTTCTGATAATGGAGACTGTGGAGATTAGCCACCAATGCTAGCTATGACCATGATCTTCCCAAGTAAAAGCACTTGCCATCTCCAATCCCCAGAGGAAAGAGCTAAAGAGGTGTGTGTGTGTGTGTGTGTGTGTGTGTGTGTGTGTGTGTGTGTGTGTGAATAAGGATGGTAGAGTTGAGTTGGGCTGTGGGAAGTGATAGGAAGGCCCTAGAAATTAACTTAAGAGCCAGGCAAACTGAATCCACAGGGAAAGAAAATAATTTGCTGTAAGGAAGTTTAAGCCAAGGAGACAGGTTTCCAATAATTTATATTTAGATAAAGAATAGATTTGATGGCTGTGTATAAGATGGCACCTAGGAAGGTAAATTTAAAAGAAGAGAGTAGAGAATTAATGTTCCCTCAGAACCTAGGCTGTATGAGCAAGGATCGGCTTGATGTCTCTCATCTGAGTGAGCACAGCAAGTTCAGTAACAACCCAACAATCGTGCTTCATGCTGGAGTGAACTGATACATGTGAAGATGGCCAGAATCTCTTCTTTCTTCTCTTTTTCCTCCCTCTCTTCCTCCCTCTCTCCCTTCCTCCTTTCTGCCTTCCTGCCTTCCTGCCTTCTAACATTTTCTCAGCAATTGGGTTTTGAGAACCAAGCTACTGGCTCAGACTACAGAAGTTCTGTGGCTCCTACCATGTACCAAATTGAAAAAAAGTCAGGAAGACTGAGATTCTGCCATTTAAGAATCAGTCAGCCCAGCAGACAAAAATGGTTCTCATGAAGTAGGATACAGTCTGGTAAGAGGTCCAGAGTGAGTAGAGTGCAGGACGAGCTGGAATCCATCAGAGGGTTTGGGGAATGAGAGCCGGAGTCCATCAGGGGGTTTGGGGATGACGGAACTGAGAAATCACTCGAGGACTGTGTGGATGCCAACATCTGGAACTTTGACTTTTAAGGATGTCGCCAGTACTAACCCCATTCTTTTCAGGAACCGAGCATCACAATTAGTTTTCTTCATGGGTGATTGACAGGCTGTTGTTTTGCTAGATTGTTTGGGGGCATTCTAGGGTGGTAGAAATGTTGTTTTCCTCTCAGTCTGAACCTCAAAGAGAACTCCTGCCTCTTATCTCCTCTTTCCAAGTCTCGGTAGAGGGGGCCCACCTGGGCTGACTGATTTAATTAATATCTGCGTTATCTATTTGCTGCTTTTGAAGCTGTTGTCATGTTGTTGATATTAAAGCTGCACAATGACAAGCCTGCAGGCTAGCTCCGCCAGCAGACTCCCATCCAGTGACATCCTCAGCCACAGAACAGAGAGGCAAGGCAGAAGATGCTTTGATTTCTGGGGAATATTCATTTCTCATCCTAAGAAAGTTGGTGATGGATACATAAGTATCTCAGTAATCCCTAGACCATTATTCTCTTTATCACATTCCACTTAGGTTCATGAAAGCTGTGGTCACCAGTCCGTATATCCTGTATATCCTTTCAGGTCACAGAAAGGAGTTATGACCTCATGTCCCCATGTCCCCATCTGCTGAACACTCCCACCATTATTTCCACCAACTTCTTCCATGTGAAGTTGCAAAATACATTAGCTACTTTTGTCATTACTATGCAAAGTCCTGAGAGAAAACCTAAGAGAAAAGGTTTCTTTTTTTACTACATGGATTTAGAGAGCTTGGTGCCATGCGTTTGAGGAGAGAGCATCGTCACAGCAGGGGGTGTGGCTGGGGCCATGTTTCGTTGCTTGGTGGACAGGAAGCAGCTGGGGGCGGGGGGAGACTGGAGATCCTGTATTACTTTCTATGATGAATCTCTAGTGACCTATGTCCTCTAACTAGTCCCCTCCTTCCAAAGTTTCCATAACCTCCCAAAATAGCACTATCTACTGGAAACCAAGTTTTTAATATATGGACGTACATGAGACATTTCATATTTAAATGATCACACAAACTATTTAAAACAATTGTCTGCGGTTATAAAGAAGATTGTAATGAACATGGCAACAGTGCAAGGACTTATATGTCCAAGACTTTATTGTTGGTGAAATTCAGAATAAATCCTCAAGCAAATCTATAAGACAGGAGGGAATATGACAATAGTCTTTGGATCTGGACTTAGGAAGAACCTCATTATGAACTGGACTATGACATTTGCCATCCATATGGCCTAAGCAAAGTTATTTAATGTCAGTGTCTAGCACAAAATATGAAGTTGTAATCCTCATACTCAATGTTGCCATTTCTAGAACCATCATCATCACCATCAGAATCACCATCAAAAAATTATGACAAGAATCACTGCTACCATCACTATCATCATCATCATCATCATCATCATCATCAACATCAATAACCCCATGGATTCAGGATGAGTTAACAGTCTCCTTTTATGGAGTGTCCCAAACATCCTTAACTTCTTAATCATATCTCTGTCACATTTTACAGCTAGATGCCTCAAGGACATAGAAAATATAGTCTTGCACACTATCACATCCCCCTATCCTAAGAATGCTCTGGGTACTTAGCAATTATTCAACATATTATTAAATAAATGAACAAGTACAGGAGACTCAAGTCTGACTAATCATTGATTATATGTCATATGTTTGGGAAACCAATTTCTAATTTTTAAAGAAACCTTGAGATGTTTCCATTTCAATGTTTAGGGTCTGACTATAAAGATTTTGTAATGTTAGCTTTGCCAAGGGATGATCATTAAGAAGCAACAATGATAGTACTGAAATAAAGGACCGCCCAATGATCCTTTCATACCAGAATGACTCCCTAATGAACCAGAAAATGTATTTATACAGATTCTTTTTTACTCTAAATATTTTAAGTAATCAAACTTTCATTGCCTCCAAATACTAGAAAGGAACTCAGATTTGGGAGTGAATGGCAGATGGCCAAACGATGACCACAACACCAAATGACATGACCTTCAGGCTGATAAGATTTTTCTAGTCCTATTCCAGCCATTTAAAATGAAGAAAATACAGATTTTTTTTTCCAGTCTCAAAACTACCCATCCACCCAGGGCATGCTGAGAAGTCTGGTCATGATGTTTTTATTTGCAGAAGACTGCTTTTGAAATCTCAGAGTTCTCTGTAAAGAAAATGATAAAATATGGGCTTAAGTCACCAATAAAATGAAGTATTTAAACTGGGTTTTCCTCTAAAAAGTACATAATGAGCAGATTTTACATTTCATCAGCTTCTAAGTAGCACAGGAGGGAGTCTAAAACATTAAGAAGAGAGGGAGTTTTCCAACTCCAAAGGTCAAGATACAGGGCTTTTACATAAGTGCTTTATCCCAGGTGCCATGGGGGGAGGGGGCACTCAGAGGCGCCATACAGAGGGAGCAGCATCTGCAAAGACTCCTGGATTGATTCTTAGAACTACAATATTTAAACTGGCAGAAATAATACCTGCAGGATATACCTGCCAATGTTCCTCCACATCAGAAGGGCTGCTCAAAATAAAGTGATGCTATCGTAGAGATAAGACCTGGGGAAGTGGCTAACTCAGGTAAGTGCTCATCATGCATAAAGGCCCAGAGATCAAGCCTATCCTGAAGAATCTGGGTGTGGTGGTGTCTGTTTACGTTCCCTAAATTGGTAAGGCAAAGGTAGGTGGATCTCAGGCTCACTTGCCAAGCAGCCTAGCTAAGCTGGTGAGTCCCAAGTCAGTGAGGAATTCTGTCTCAAAAACAAGATAGATGGTGTAATGAGAAATGACAGGTGTCTTCTGGCCTCTACATGCACCCATATACACATGTGCAAACACACACACACACACAGAGAGAGAGAAAGAGAGAGAGAGAGAGAGAGAGAGAGGAATCATAGATCAAGGTTCTAGGAAGAGGGATGACTATGATAATGATGATGATGATGATGACTGATGATGATGCATGATTGCTGAGCATGGAATATATATCAAATATTGTCCTAGTTACCACTTTGGATGTTTCTATTTAATATCTTATATAATATTGTTAGCCCAGTCTTACTGATCAGGAAAGAGTCTCTGAGGTTAAGTAACTTTCCATGTAATTAATAAGAAGTAAGCCAGATGCTACTTAGACCAGCTTAATTACATTCATTACCCTATGTGAGGCACCCCCAAGTCTGTCTCCAGGGTTATAACAAAGCATCTCTTATCATCAGCAACAATGCTAAAAGGAACATTCTCCTGGAAAGGTTTCCATGCCAATGGCTGAACTTTTCAGGCAGGAAGGAGTGTGTTATCCCCTGGGCAATGAAGAAGGAGATGGGGGGGACTTCTAAATCTATCTCTGCTCCTACAAAACATCCTAAACAGGCAAAGATTTCTTGGTAGTTTATTTGTATATTGACATAATTTATAGAATTGTTCTCTCTCTCTCTCTCTCTCTCTCTCTCTCTCTCTCTCTCTCTCTCTCTCTCTCTCTCTCTCTGTTATGTGCTTGTGCGTGTGTCTACAGGTACATATTCATGTGTGTGCCCAAGCATGTGAAGGCTGGGGGAGCGGGCAACATTAGGCGTCTTAATCATTCCACACCTTATTTTTTGAGTCTCTCACTGGCCTGAACTTCCTAGGCTTGATGGCTTGATGGTCCATCCACTCCGGGGATCTTCCTCCTACTTTCTCCACACTGGGATTACAGATGAGGGCCATCATGCTATGCTTGGCTTTTTACTTGTGTTTTAGGAAACAGATCAGATCCTCATGCTTGTGCAGCCAACACTTTACACAGGGAGCCATTGCCCTGCCCTGGAGCTGGCATTCTTAACAATGGGTTCAAGGTCATATCAGATCAATCTATATATGAGCATAAGGATCCAAAGTCTCCTGAAACTGGAGTTACATGTGGCTGTGAGCCACCTGATATGGGTGTTGGCAACCAAACCCAGTTCTTCTGCAATAACAGTAACTGGTCTCAACCTAACCACTGAGCCATCTCTCTAATCCCCTATCCCTAAGATGTTTAACCACAAATTATCCTTTATGCTTGGTAAGCCCTTTTCATAAAAGCTGAGGAAGGTCACATAGTATAGTAAAAATAGCATTCATTCATGTGTTCATTTATGTATTCATTTGTTCTCTAATTCAAGTGTTTTTCAATTCTCTATACTCTGTTCTAGGTGATGTGGATTCAGAGCAAATCCATCTTTAAGGAGATTTGTACCTTGAATTGTTCCTGAGAAGTTGTGAACAAATGTCTGTTCTCTGCCAAACGAAAATAATGATTTTACCTGAGTCTAGATCAGTGAACAAATAAGTTTATTGGGCTTTCTTACCAGAACATAGATGATCCCCAAACTACATCCCTGTCTATATCCCAGCATATTTGATTACCTTCCAAAATCTGCACAGATGAGATCTCCCAACTCCCTTCAGCTAAACTTCCACACTCTGATCCTCTGGTGTCCTTAATTCTGGAACAAATTACATACAGCTGGGATGCAGGTGCACGAGTGAGCGGGTGGCATCTCAGGTGAGGGTCTAATGATCTTCTCCATTCTCCCTCAGTGAGGAACCTCAGCAAGCTGGTTCTTAAGGGGGTGCTTGCTGATAAGCACAGCTGCTCTGAATAACATGCTAATGGCTGTTACATTTAGAGGACAGTGTTACACATTCTATTCTTCTAGTAGAGAAAAGTATCATCTAAGCAGACGACCTACAGTAGTATGATATAATTTCAATAACAGATATTTTCAGACCATGAGCCGAGTCATCTGTACCAGGATGGAAAGGGTGTGGGAATTCTAATCCATGACTTGAGGAGTCAGTGGAGCTAATTAACCTTGTACAGATAGAAGTTCAATCTGGGCAGAGCCAAGAACCAACCCAGGTGGTAAGAAATGCGGGACAGATGAAGAAAGGAACATCTGACCTTAATTTTCCAAAGACATAAAATGGCCAAAATGATAAAAGATGAGTCTGGAAAGGTTGCTGGGCAGGTTGAGACTGTTACATGGGACCTCTTTATTGTACAGGGAAGCAATCCTTTAAACAAAAATTATGCATTCTGGCAGCACTTTGGTGAATTAGGATAAACAACTACTATAATAACCCAGGCTTGAAATAATGCAAACTTAAAGACAGGCGCCATCTTGACAGAGGCCTGGAGCTACATCTCATTCTGTCTTTTTTTTCTACCTGTCCCCAGGTCTTCTATAGATTGCAGCATTCATATACTAATAAGATGAATGAATAAATTAGCAGTAGGGATATGGAGGTAGGATTAAACTTTGAGAATTATGTACAGTGTTAAATTGGCAGGAATCAGAAATAGAGTGCATGTGGACATTGAGGAAGAGGAAACTCAAAGCAGTTTCTAACAACAAAATTTTACCTTCTGACTTTTGAACTTGAATGATACCTTTTTGGAGAAAACAAAATTAGGAAAGAAAAGTACTGATGATGACCTAAAGATAGAATAAAGACCAGGAGTGCTTAAAATATAAAGGAAGGCAGAGCCTGCAGCTGAAAACAGAGAGACAATGTATGAGATATGAGTGTGTGCACGTGCATGCAAAGGACACATGTGTAGGTGGTAGGGAAATTAATTGGGGGAGAGGAATAGAGAAGGAAAGAATTGTGAAGGAGAAAGACATAGAGTCAGAAAGAGAAAGGGGGGAGGGAAGCATGGGAATGCAGGAGAGTGTGGAGACGTCAGGTATCAGTGGCATTCTGTATCTGGTAAAGCCAGGTACATCAATGTGGGGAGTTACTAAATGCATGACGAGGCTCAGGAAGGCGAGCAGAGGAGAGATGGGGGGAGGAGAAAGCAGAGAAGAGGCATGTGCAAGAGTTCCCTGCTGGAAGGAGAGGGGAACACAAGTCTTCTTATTGCTCAGCCTGTACTGCCTCAGATCTGGTCAGGCTAACCTGATTTTAATCTGCTGATCCATCACAAGACCGTGTTGGCTCTGGGTACACCTGCTCAACATTCTAGCCCTTTATAAGGCTAAGAAGGATGGTTCCTTCATTTGCAAAAGTCCAATTCTTCGGCTTTCTTCCCAAGATATCCACGGAGGATTCATAGTGATGCCTCAGAGACAGCAGAATTTTGATGTCATATTAGAATATGCCCTTGAGACTGTTCAACTGTGGATGAGGTGATTAGCTAGGCTAACAGCCCCCTTTCTGGAAAGAATTTCATTATAATTGCTGACAGTCCTCTTGATGATGGATGGGGGAGTCCAGAAATAACACGAATAATGAATAAGCAATCAATTTGTTCTTGGATCTGCTATTACTGACCTTCTTCTTGGGTGTTTTGGAGTCTCCTGGGATTCCCTAAACCATGACTTTGTTCTCAGAAGGCACAGTGCTCAAAGCTGGAAACATAATTGCTCATCACAAAAACTCTGATTGGAATCAAGGGCCATTCTGGAAGCAAGAACAAGTCCTATTGTCTTATCTTCCTCTTCCCCAAAATTTGTAGTGATTGGAAAAGTTCCCTACCAGATAACAGACTTGAATTTGAACACTATATCTTCCCATTCCTTTCTGCTTAGCTTGCAAGCTTGCACTTTGAGGTTGATTTTCTTCTTCTGAAAGTTAGGGTTAATAGCTCCCACCTCCTATGTGGTTTTTTTTTTTTTTTCGTGTGAAGGCCATTGCTAATATATGCAAATTGTCTGGCACATAGTAGACTTTCAATAAATGATACCTATTAATATTATTACAATAGTGGGTATCTTTGGCCAGATGCAAAAGACTGGCAGCCTAACAGCTAAAAAGCCAGAGCTATATTTTGAAAACTACCACCCAAGTGTGCAGTAGCCCTAATTAGAGTTCTCATTAAGTTCTGATAATGAGAAATTTGCAAGAAGAGACTTCAATCCCCCAAGAGAAAGCAAGGAATAAGAGGATTTTTTTAAGTGAAGGAAAAGTAACTTTTCATGCTGTCTTACTTTTGCCCTATTAAATCCAGCCATAGTAAGAAGAATCAGATGAAGTGCTCTCATTCTCTCTTTTGGGCTAATTGAAGTATTTCTTAATTTTCTTGTCAAAGGAAGGTCCCTGCATTGTTTTGCTCCAAGCTCAAGAAGTCGTGGATCCTCAGAATAGCTGAATATATATGACAAGGAATGTGATGTGGACAAGAGTGTTTGTAAGAGAGGCTGAAGCTAGAGGTTGTACCACAAAGACCTGCCCAAGAACACGGCTTCTTAGAGGGTGGGTCACACCCCCGTATGGAGTATTACCTTAATGTGGAGTCATAAAGAAATGACAACAGGAAAAAGTTTCATGCAATGATTCAAAACTAATCCAAAAATCAAATGAGTCATGAATCCGGACTCTTTCTGGCAGTGCTCGCTCAAGTTGCATGGTCAGACACAACCTTGGCTGGGAGCACACAACGTTGCATTTCATACTGTCTAGTGCTGGTGAATACTACCCAAAATGTATATGTGCTAGCCTTTATGACTGGTGCATGTTATGAACTGCAGGGGTTTTCCCTGTATATTGCAAAGTATTTGACTTATAGAAACCTAGTGATATAATCGTAAAAACAAAGTCTTCATCTTTTTCTTCCTACCATTCTTCATCATGTAAGTATCAAATGAACATATCTTTTGATTGTGTTGTTAGTATATTCAATTTTAAAAGTCGTTTGAGTGCTCATTTGAGTTTCATAGAAAAAAATTCATTGAATTTTTGCTTGCTGTTAGAGCTACATGTCATTCAGTGTTACATCTGTATGCATTGGCAAATATAAAATCAAACTATGGATTGACTGAAAATCATTGGCAATGCTCTACAGTATCGAATATTCATCATCCAAGGTTTAATTTTTTATATAAAAATAAACAAACATAGCCATCTCATTGGTATGCAACTTTGCTTTCATCTTTAATAAGTGGTAGGAGTACGTGTAGATCAAATAAGTGTTTTAGAAAGATTTTAAGATTATCAGAAAATGTTTGATTTTTATACATATTTTATATAGTTATATACTTGGAGTTATTTAAATTATTCTTGAAAGGGTCTAAAAGTGGGAAACATTTCAGAAGCTCTGCTCCAGATAGCATGTTCTCTGAGGTTTAGGTTTGCATTGAGTAGGATGTACCAAAAAGTGGCAACGGAAAGGCTGACCCGTCTGAACATTCAAAGGAAGAAAAGCCTCAGATTGCCATAAACATCGAACCCCTCTGTGGATCCTACATGTAACAACTAGTTATAATGAGTCCTAATGAAACTTACCTTCTAGGTGCCACAAAGGTTCTGATATGAGAGACTTCCTTGCCTTCCCACCCATAGAACAAGGAGAAATATGACAATGATGAGGTCGCTCCCCAACTGTAAATTGGAGACAACTATTGTAGAGGTAATCTCTTATAAAACCGGTAAAACTGCTTTCTTTAATTGACTACTAGACATGGGAACTGTGGAAGGGATTACTCTCTGTTCAGAACCAAATATAATACTAAAGTCCTAGGGCTATGCACTCAGGCAAAATATATTAATACAGGAGCTCTGACATCAGCAATGGATTGTTCTACCAGGTGGATGTTGGCCAGGGGATCCAAGGCCCCACAAAAGGTAAGGGCTCCTTGCCTCTAAGTTGGGATACCTACAGGAGGAGAGGCAATAAGACCCTGCTGCCGAAGACCTGACGTTAACATGGGAGGGATGTATTGAGACCACACATGCAAGTGTACAGATGGCCTCTGGAATGCCAGAGAGTGTTACCAAAGGCCACTAAACCAATAAAGCAAATATGGGTCTCCCTGAGTCAAGCAAGACTCCACCGTCAGCACCAGCTACACCTCACCTGCCTGGAAATACTGTGCAGCAGAGGCAGCCATGTGCCTGTATATCCCAAATCTAATTGGCTATTGGCTCTCCCCTTGGAGAAATAACCCATGGCTGATGCCACAAGCTTACATCCTCTACAGGTTAGGAGATGTTATAAGCCACAGTAAGACCCTGTCATATTTAACAGGGGGGAAAATTGTAATTCATGGATTAACATATCCAAACATGTGTCTATGCTAAAGTAACCTACCATAACTATTAGTGCTGCTTAAATACCTATATATCTAATTGCTTGTTCTTCATTAGTAGGATCGAAAGGTTATTCCTGGACAAACTGTCAGCCCATGAAAGGAAACAGCCAGAATTGACCAGAGTCCAAGTCAACAGCTCCAGAGAGAGTGGACTGTTTTACCTCTCATCCACCTGTGCCCCTTTTCTAAGCCTAGGGAACAACCTGCGGAAGAGGGGGCGTGGTAGAATGTAAGGGCTGCGATTGGGGTGAATGGTGAAACTACAGCAATGTAGTCTGGACACTCATTTGATCAACTTGATTGAACAAACAACCTGTCACCCCCCACTGGATGGTGGGGCTGTAGGTGTTTGGGCACAACAGCCTGCAGATAGGTTTTGCATGAAGGATGCTTGTACTCATGGATTATCACTTATAGCTAAAAATGAAAAAAAAAAAAACTGAGAGAAAGATGCAGGACAGTTATGGCAGAATGCATGATCTGGGATGGGGTGGGGGTGGGGGGGGAGGGAAAGGGAAATAAACCTGAACTGAATTGGAAAAAATGTATGAAATGCACAAAGCATCAATAAAAACTAATTTAAAAAAAAAAAAAAAGAAAAAAGTAGATGCTTAAAGGGATTGATCCACTGTGACCAGATGTTCTAAGTTCCAGTCTACATGACTTTCTGCCATGATGGACTGTACCTTGAAACAGGATGAGCAGTGTGACACCAAAATCCAGGAACTTTGGTGCTGACTCATAGCCCAAGAATTCTGGTCACCAGAAATGCTAATGTATCTTTGAAAGAACATCATGGTGTTACACACAAGACTGAGTCATCAAAGGACACTTGACGGCCTTAAGAAATCTTTGAAGTTCACATGCTACCATCCCTCTTGTTTCTTTGGACAGCTTTTCCCATAAGTAATGATTGTGCTGTCATTATAATAGAAGAGATAGTATTTTTACAAACCCAATCCCAAGATACTTCCAATCATTCATTCTTTTGTGCAGTCATGCTCCAGATAATACCTGCTGAATCCCTACCACACCACAGGCACTGATAGATGTTGGGCATTTAGTGAGAATCAAAGATTGGTGCCTTTGTGGAGCTTTCATTTAAGTGAGAAAATATGACTAGGCATAAGTAGACCAACCATTACAATAAAATAGAAAGTGCTGAGATATAAGAGCAGGGGCTGGAGAGATGGATTAGCGGTTAAGAGCCCTGGCTGTTCTTGCAGAGGACACAGGTTCAAATCCCAACACTCACATGGTGGCTAACAACCATCCTAACCCAGTTCCAAGAGATCCCACGCCCTCTTCTGACCTCCATAGGCATTGTACAACAAAGGTGCACTTACATGCAGGCAATACACTCATACACATAAAATAAAACTAATAAATAAAATAATTTTTTAAAACAGAATAATAGAGCAAGTT
Source organism: Rhizomys pruinosus (assembly GCA_009823505.1). Classification (NCBI taxonomy): domain Eukaryota; kingdom Metazoa; phylum Chordata; class Mammalia; order Rodentia; family Spalacidae; genus Rhizomys; species Rhizomys pruinosus. Next base: position 829,546 of record VZQC01002388.1, on the reverse strand, counting down.
AAAGATAGATCAAGGAGTTGGTAGAAACTTGGTAATGCAGAAGTAGGGCAAGTTGCAGGGTGCAGACCTCATGGAGAAGATAAAAAGAGTAGAAACTTGGAAAAGGGTGAGGAAAAGATAGAGGGAAGCAGAAAAGGAATACTGCTATGTAAAGAAGGCTCCTATCAGGGTTTTCATTGCAATAGTTACTCTTGCAGCTGCTATAACAAAATATCATGACCAAAGCAACCTAAAGGTGAAAGGATCTGTGGTGACTCGGTGTTTCAAGATACAGTCCATCATGGCAGAAAGTCATGTTGACTGGAACTCAGAACATCTGGTCACACTGGATCGATCCTCAGGAGACAGAGAGAGATGAATGGTAGTACTCAGCTCAACTCTCTCCATTTATACAGTCTACAGTCCCAACCTAAGGAGCGGTGCTGCCACAAATAGAGTAGATCCTCACACTCCAATTCACCTAATCCAGAAAAACCTCACAGACATGCTTAATCTAGGCAATGTCTCACAAGTATTCCCAAGGCTTGTTCCCTAGCTGATTCTAGATCCTATCCAGTTACAACCAGTGTCCATCATCAGACCCATGTTCCATGCATGCACATTCAGGGCCAGGTCGTTTTCTATTGAGGGAGGTGGATAGTCCTACGCACTCTAAGGTGTTTTAGCAATATTCCATGCTTCTATTCACTAGATGCCAATAGCAACCTGACCCTTCTTCCTAAGTTGTGAGAACCAAACAGATCTCTGAGATCAGGAGACAAATTATTCCAGTTGAGACTCACTGTCAGAAAAGCGAATGTGAGCACAAATTTAGAGCATCTGAAGAGTGTTGAGGAAGCCAGTGGTGGCTGGAGCAGCATTGTCAAAGGGATGAATGGTGTGAAAGAAACACAAGAGGAAACAGGTATATACAGTGTTTTTTATGGAAGAAGAGAGAAGGAGCTGAAGTAAACATGGCATGATTTGTCTAGAAGAAATACACTATGTACCAGGCATTGCCGCAGAATATTTTACATACATTGTTACTGACCCCAGATCACAGTGCTGGGATTTGGGCCCTATTCTCTCTGACCATGTGGAAAGTGGCCTGCCACAGCTCTTGTTACCTGTCCTCCCTATGTCACTAAGTAAATAAATTAACTGTTAAATGATGATACTAGACTGGATATCCAGGCTGGTACCAGCAAAGACAGAACTACTATGTTGGCACAAACTCCCTTGGACGAAAGCCTGGGGAAGATGCTGTGTAGAAGTAGCGATTTGCGGATTATCCTAAAAAGAAGAAGAAGGGTTACAAAACGTGAAATAAAGAAGAAGAAAGCCAACCCAAGGGACACATGAGTTTCTAACCACTGAGGATCAGTGGCTGACAGCGCTTTATAGAGACCCTTTGAACAGCTAATATTAATCACCTGGAATTGTCCAGTCAGAACACAGGTGGGCAGTAGTTTCCATCCCTTATTGGTCAAGATTTTGTACCTTAGTGTTAGCCTATCTAACTTTGCAAATCTTTCTTGCATGTTGGATGTATAAAGGCAATGAGGCAGAAAGTAGGCACTCTGTGGCTCACCTGGGCCAGGTGCTATCTATGCTTACACAGTTAGTTGTCATAGCAATCACCAGGGTAAAAACCACGTTAGCCAAGAGAAGGTAAAGTGGAGCTAAAGATGTGTGTGATCAGGAAATTGGCTGAGGAGCTAAAGTGTTTACTGCAACATTCTCTATCTGTTAACTTCTTGCCTTTGAATACATAAAGGTGGAGGCTTGAGGTAGGACATCTTCATACATGTTTTGTGGCTTTCTCTTCTGAATTGAAATGTTCCTTCCTAGAGCCCTAAGATTCAAGAAACTCAGAAAACCTATGAGGTTCAGAAATCTCATGAAATTTCTAAGACCTACAAGGTTTATGAATAGTCAACAATTACTGGTGAAACTCTTTGGGGAAGCTAGCTACAGGCTGGGCAGGGAGCTCTTGGGATGCAGCTTTTGTGAGTCATCGCACACACTGCAGTGGGCTTTGGGGTGACGCAGCTGCTGGGCAGGCAGGCATGCTTGTATGAGAAACTCCAATGAACTCTTTGGCTCAACAAGATAGACTTGGGTTCTGTTTGTCTGGACTATCACTGGTGCTCTAGCTGGGGTTAATAAGCATTTGTTTACACATCACCATATTAAAAGTCATGCAACACAATCGCCACCTGGAAAAGGATGGACATAGCCACTGCTATGAATGATAAGGATGTAACTGAGGCTAAGCTGTCTGAAGATGAAGCATCTACACAGCTAATCCCAGTATGGCTACTTATTTCTTTTTCCAGTTGCTGTGACAAAAGCAACTTAAGGAAGAAAATATTTATCACACCTTTCCAGGCTGGAGTCCATCATGCAGGGAAGTCACAGCAGCAGACACCTAAAGCAGCTGTTCCTATTATGTCCACTGTGAGAAGAGAGTAATGCACATATACATGTTAGTGCCTGGCTCTCTTTCTTCACCTCATACAGTCCTCGATGGGCTGGCTCATAGGAGCCCTTAGGAATGTTTGGTTACTGCTGGCTGAGGTCTTCCATATGTACAGTTCTCATATCCGTAGTGACTATAAAACAGCAGATCAGGCATTACTAAAGGAACTTTCATACAAGAGGCAGTATGTGATGCCAAGTTCACTGGCTCTATTAGGACTGTGTTCACAAGAGAATTTAAAAAGGAATTAGTTCAGCCAGGACCTCACGAATGGTATGTGGCTTTTGTGGCTTTGCTAAGTGGATGTAGGATGTGATAGTTACAAGGTAGGAGAGGCTCTCTTGGCTCTAAAAGGTTTAGGCCAGCACGTAAGTTGGGTTTTTAAGGTGCTAAAGCATTCAAATGGAAATGAGAAAACAGATGATTGGAACTTTCCAGGACACTCATGAACAAGCATGGCAAGAATTGTGTTAAGCTGAAGTTCCTAAGGAAGAAAAAATTGCGACTCAACTTCTAGAAGGTAAAAGTGAAAAGAAAGCAAATGACAGAATGGCATAGGTAAAAACATAAAGTTATTATCCCAGAATACACTGTGTACATTTATCCTCTACAAAATAGTGTGTGCAGGTAGAGGCTGTTCATCCATCCCAGGGCATTTTCAAGCAGCCATGTGTAACCATTGGAGAGATAAAGCCATGGGGCTGCTCCAGAGCCAGCCAAACCAGGTAGCCAGCTCCAGCAATAGTACTGCAGGTGAGAGGATGGACCTGCCCCCTCTTGGCCCCTGGCCGGGTCAAGTAGCACAAGCCAGTCTCAATGAGCTCACTGAAGACAGGGAAAGGAACACGGTGAACACCTGGACCGTGGAGGGATGTAGAGCCTCCTGTCCACACCCTTGTATCCAGCATTGCTATTTTAAGGAAACAGTTGACTCAAGTAATAGAATCTTTTCATGCTCTATTGGATCATTCATACTCCCTTAGCTGCTGAAAACCAATTGTCACTTATTTGGAACAGATGATAATGAAGCTTCAGTGATCTTGCACACCTTCTGTAAAAGGAGAGAAGAGGGAAGCTTGTAAGACTCAAGGAGCTCAGGACACTTAGGAGGCCCAGAAAGCTCACAAAAACTTTAAGGCTTATGAATTCCTTTAGTATGGTGATGTAAATACTATTTGATTGCTGGGGGAAGAGGAAATGTCTACCGAGCTACCTGTAAGTTAGACTTGGACCTCCCGGGATACAGCCTTTGTAACTCAATCCCCATCCTTGGTAATACAGGTGCCCAAGAGCTGTTCATGTTTCTGTAAATAACCCTTGCCATGTTCCTAGTGGTTCATCAAACTAGACTTGGGGGGATCATTTCTTTGGTCTGATATTGGTGCCCTCTTGGGGGTAAATAAACAGTGGTCTCCCCAGGGAAAGTTGCCCTACAATACAAGAGGACTAGCATGGCTGATTCTTGGAATTTTTCCATCAGCCATTTCATTTGTTCCTCAAAGTAATCCTGCAGGTATATAAGGGCACAAATGAAGAGCCTTACTGTGCAGAAAAAGAAAGATGTCAGATGCTCAAACAAACTATGTGGAGATGCTGATAAAATAATACTGGTGGCAGAACCAAGCTCAGGTCTCCAGAAGTGATTCTCAACAGTGGAATTTATGATGTCTTTCTTAAAATGCAGACTCCTGAACGCTTGGTACTTCCAAATTATACCATTCAAGCCTAAGACACAGCATTTTATACAAATCACTAGAATTTACCTCTCCATCTGCCTACCTGCATAATAACAGTTTATTGGTTCTAGGCAGTAGGGTCTACTTCCAGGGTTCTGAACATAGATTTTCTCCAACCCACAGTAAAACATGCCCCATACTGCTAGAATTAAAAACACTGAGTTGGTTTTGATTGCAGGATCACCTAATAGGTGCCATTCCCAGAGTGAAGTACAATGGAGGAGGAAGGAATAAGAAATGTATAGAGGCGGAGTCACTAAGAAGGAAGACCAGAGTTGTCCTAAAGTATCGCTGAGCAAGGGAAACAAGGTCTAAGATCACACAGCTTCCCAAACTGGAAGTAAAACTGTGAATGTCTGTAGCCTAATGCTCTTGGGAGCCCATTTATCTGCAAAATAGCAGGAAAGTCACCTCTACACTTCTGTTGCCCAGACCCTCAGCTCCCCAATGCAGATGCACTTATCCATAAATTCAATTGGCCATTTCCCATGGATACTGTTCCAGGACTACTAGTTTTAAGTAAAGCTACAGATAGTTTTCAGTTATCTTCAAGTCACCTTTGGTTGCAGCAAATGTTATGAGTTGAATTGAATCCCCTAAAACCTCACAGACCGTGTAACCTTCAAAAGAGAGCTTAGAAAACTGAAGGAAGAGGCAGGAGCTTGGTAGTACAGAGGTTGGATGTTCTTCAGTTTATATAAAACTAGGTATGCCTATTTTGAGAGTAGGAGGATTCAAACTAAAAATACAGAACTGAAATGAAGGAGGAAAGAAGTGATGTGAAGAAAGAGAGAAGAAATAACTAAGGGAGACAGAGAGAGAGACAGAGACAGAGAGAGAGAGAACAAATGAAAGAAGGACAGGGTATCTGTAATTTATGTGTCTTCCTCTCCTACTATATATTGCCACAATCTTAGAAGGCAAGGCCTGTGTCTGATTCATTTCAGTGTAGCAGTGCTTGACACTGGGTCTGACATAGAGCAAATGCTCTGTATATATCTGTCAAATAAAGCACTGAATATAAAGACATCTCAATGCACAAACTTAGAAAAAAAGTGCATTGTTATCTTTATTTCATATACACAAAAATCTAAATCAGAAGCTACATCAGTTGCCTAAAGTGCTATGGCTTGAATGTACCCTCCAAACACTCATGTGGAAATTAGATTTCCATTGTAACAATATTAAAGAGTGAGACCTTTTCAGTGATTAAATTATGAAGGCTCCATAGGCAGTGACTCATGGGAATTATCACAGGAGTAGGATCCTGGTAACAGGCTAAGTTCTGCCTGAGTTTTAGTACTTGCTTGCCCTTCAGTCATAGTAAGACTCAGCATAGAGGCTGTTACCAAACACATAATGATCCTGGACTCCCAAAACCCCAGAATCATAATCCAAATAAACTTCTGTCTATACTTTTCCCATCATGTTACATCATGAGGAAACATACTAAGACACATTGTTTCTAAAATGTGGATTTGTATGTAGCTCAATTATAAAATGCTTTTCTAGAACACTTGAGGCTCTGGGTTTGATCTCCAGCATTGAAAAATAAATAAGTAAATGAATAAATAAAGAAGTGGGCTGAGAGTATACCTTAAATCAGACTGATACCCAAGACTATCTCCCAAATGACTCGTACTAGACATATTTTGATGAGTAAATTCTCCAAATTTCTTACAGTTATAAACCAAGGAAATGTCACCTCTCTGGGACTAACTGAGGTAAGACTAACATCCTTAAAATGTCTGGAAAGGAACGTGTAATCAGTGTGATTTGTGCTTTGCCCAGACGACTTCATATTTCCCTGTTTCCACCCAGTAGTCTTCCAGAATTGGCGTCTCTTTAACTCTATCACCACTTGAGGTTCTTTAAAGACCTTTTCTCCAAACATGCATCAAGTTACATTTCCTTTGATTTCCCATCTCTTCCACCAGTGAATGACAGGTGTTTAAGAATAGCAATCCAGCCAGGTGTGGTGGCCCATGACTTTAATCCCAGCACTCCGGAGGCAGATTCAGGTGGATCTCTGTGAGTTCAAGGCCAGCCTGGTCTACAGAGCGAGCTCCAGGCCAGCTGGGACTAAAGGGACGACACTACACTGCAAAGACAACAAAAAAAAAAAAAAAAAAAAAAAAAAAAGGAACAGCAATCCAAGATCTTCCCTTCACCCAGTAAAAACTGTGAAGCAAAATCCACATCTAGCTTATTCCCTGTGACAGTGCTCGAAATCTAAGCTTTGCTTGGTTTATTCCTCTTTGACCTAGCTCTGGCGATAGCTCTAGCATTTTCTCCCAAGATCCTTGTCTCAACCATCTTTCTGATGACGTCAATACACACAAAAGGCAAAGACAAAACTATGTCATTAGCCCGGCTTTCAGGGGATGGGAATCAATGATAAACAAATGTTAATAATGACTCTGATTTGTTGAACATCCACCACAGTGAAATGTTGCTCCACATCTTGTATATAGTACTCAAACAAAAGCTCAAATGATGCAAGGTTGGTATGATTGTGTTTATTCTACAGATAAGAAAATCTAGACTCTGCAAAGCTCAGTAACTTCCTCCAAGGTCATGTACCTAGAGATGTTAAGGAGGGAATTCAAATCCAAGGTTAGCTATCATCACACGTTCCCCCTATCCGAGGAAAGCACATATTTACCCAATCCTTGTGCTGCGTGTTTTTATAGGAGAAGGAAGAGATGGTATTACAGAGCGATCCATTGACCTTAAAAGTCCCTGGGAAAATCATAAGTAAATATTCTGAATTTGTTGAACAAAAAGCTAAATAAGTTGATTTAAACAGAAGCATATTCCCTGCATCACATTCTTATAGGGCAGTTTCCCACAACAAGTACTGACAGTTGAGAGCAAGGTTCTTAGACCTGCATAGTCCTGACTTCTGGTTGCCACATCTGAGAATTTTAGAGATACCTACCTTAGCTGTTCATTCGGATCAAATACAAAACCAAAATCATAGCATAAGAAACCACATTAAATTACCAGAAAACAAGGCACCTGCACAAGCTAAATTGCATGTAGAATCCTCCAAAATGTTTACCTTTTAAGATGAAGATAATTAAGTGCTCTGTTTGGATGTTGGGTTTTTTTAAAAAATAGGAGTCCTTTTATGATGTTTCTTAAAGAGGGATTATACAATTTGAATCTAAGTGAAACCTCTGAACTTGCAAAGAGGAAAACTTCAAGAGAATGTGACAAAATTATTTTAGCAACCATGATATTTCTTGATGTGAAATGCTTTCTTTGAACTGGGCAACACAGAGTGTGTAAGGATTTGGAGTCTGACAAGAAAATAAGCGAGATGCCAGTGTGACAATAAAGACAGTCTTCTCCCACTGAGGGTTTTTTAACCACAATAACTGAATCTAGTCATAGCCAGCAACAGTGGAGGGTTAATGGGGCGCTGAAGTGGCAGAACCAGGCAACCCCGTTTAGATTACTGGATTCATTAAACAGAGTTATGAATGTTGTCAGCATTGAGGGGGACTAAAAACAAGATATTAAAGTTCTTATCACAGAGTAAACATTTAGTTAAGATCATGATGACGATGGAGGTAGTATAATTTTTGTTTATTGAATGATCTTTTTACATGCTAGTTACAGTTTTGTATTCGTTAAGAGAATTCTAGTTCTCTAAGTGTCTCTTAAAATCTCAGGGCCTGGCTGAGGGTGGTGCTGTATGCCTTTAATCCCAGCACTTGGGAGGCAGAGGCAGGTGGATCTCTGTGAGTTCAAGGCTAGCCTGGTCTACATTGTGAGTTCCAGGACACCTGGGACTACAGGAAGACCCTGTCTCAAAAAGACCCCCCCAAAATCTCAGGGCCTAACACTCACAAGCTCAGTGGTGCTAGGAATGGGGGTGAGGGAAGCTGTTTCTCCACAAACCCATTCAGAAACTCTGCCTGACTGGAGATGTGTCATCTTCAGCACATGGTGGCCCTGGTCATTGGCACCCAACTAGCATACTGGGAAGAGCATCAGGTGAACTGTGCTGGAGGTATTTAGTGAGCCGGTCTGAAAGTGGCTTGTACCACCTCCACTCCTACTGTTCAAAATCAGACACATAACTACATGAAGAGGAGAAAGGGCAGATGGCTTAGTTTTGTGAGTGTAGCCACAAGCTCCCTAGAATGCCTTCTTGTATGTAATAATCTATACCACTTTCATTCCAGAGTGTAGACCTGAAGTGTGTGGCCTTATCATCCCTAGGACAGATGGGGAACCTGAAGCATCTGAAATCATCAGAGCTGGGCCTAAACTTTGGTCTCAGTTAGTTAGCTGCTGGTGCTCCAACCATCCCAATGTGCTCTCATGTTGGTCATGAAAGGGCCTTAGATACCATCTGTGGTGGGTAGCTTCCAGTGAGTCCTGCATCTGTATGATCATTCCATCTTGAAAAACTTTCTCCTAACCAGTAGACTATGAAATTGTTGAGAAGATGTGGATTCCAGCATTAAACTTTGAAAGATGATGACTTCTGTTTCACCAGCAGTCTCTCTCTCTCTCTCTCTCTCTCTCTCTCTCTCTCTCTCTCTCTCTCTCTCTCTCTCTCTCTCTCTCTCTCTCTCTCTCTCTCTCTCTCTCTCTCTCTCTCTCTCTCTCTCTCTCCTCTCCCCCCGCACCTCTGATAAACCAAGCTACCATATTGTATTTGACATTCTACCATGGTAGGAAATTGAAAATGGCCTCTGGCCAAAAGCTAGCTAGGAACTGAAACTGGCATCCCAACAGTCACTTAGGGAAATGAACTCTAGAATGACTATGTGAGGAAAAAAAAAAGAGATTTTCCCATCTGATCTTCCCATCTGATCTTCCAGGTAAAACTCCAGGCCCAGCTCACACCTCGACTTAGGGCCTCAGGACTCTGATGAACATGACAGAGTAGTCCATATTCAGACTTCTGATGCCAGAAACTCTTGAGATAAAAGATGTATGTTTTAAAGTATACCTCTGTGGGCTTCTAGGACTTTCCTGGGAAACAATTCCTAGGTAAACATCCTACATTCAATACTGGGATTTCATTTAATAACTCATGGATTCCGGGAATAGTACATCTGTTCAGACTCTTAAGAATTTTTTAATATAATACTTTTATTGATGTTTTGTGTATTTCAGGCATTTTTCAGTTCAATTTGGATATATTCCCATTTCCCTTCTTCCCACCCCACCCCAGTTCATGCATTCTGCCATACATGCCCTGAATCTTTCTCTCGACTTTTTAAAGTTTTTCTCTGCAAAGGTTTATTGTCTGGGGCAGAATTTAACTATATCAGTCCATTCTTTGACCCAGTCATTATGTTGTTGTGGTTCCCTCCCAATTGTATTGCTCCAAAGTATGCCTATATACACGTCATATATATACCAGAATTATGACCTCCAGGAATAAACTGTATGTTAACTCCAATATATGTTTAGGAGTTCACATTTTTTCTTTTAATTTTATATTACTCTAAAATATGAATATATACCTTCCGCTCATATACATTAATTACCATGTCTGAAAGTAAGTGGTTAAGTTAATTCTAGGGCTCATTAAGAGATTCACATTATAACATCACAGTTGCTTTCAGATAGAAAGAAATATAACAATGGGCTGGAGAGATAGCCTAGCGGTTAAGAGCACCGACGCTCTTACAGAGGACCTGGGTTCGATCCCCAGCGCCCACATGGCGGCTAAGAACCGTCTGTAACTCCAATTCCAGGAGAACTCCAGTTCCAGGGGAATCCGAGACCCTCTTCTGACCTCCGCGGCATTGCACGACACGGGCGCACAGACCTGCATGCAGACAATACATTCATACACATACAAAAATAAATAATAAAAAATTTTTTTTAAAAAAAAAGAAAGAAATATAACAATAACAATGCTCAGCTTGCCTTTCATCTGGGGATTTTGTACTAGCATCCACAAATGAGGGAAACCATTCCCTGTTTTTTTGCTTAGCATAATGGCTTTGAGTTCCATACATTTACCTGCAAAGTTCATGATGTTTTCTTTCTTTACCGCTGCATAGAATTCCATTGTGTAAATCTACCACATTTTTGTTATCTACTCATCAGTTGAGGGGCATTTGGGTTGGTTCCAACTCTTCGCTACTGTGAAAACAGCTTCCATAAACATAGATGTGCATGTATCTTTGTAGTAGGATGAGTCTTGTGGGTATACACCCAGGAGTGGTATGGCTGGGTCAGGTGGTAGGCTCATTTTGAGTCTTTTAAGCACTCTTCCACACTGTTTTCCACAATGTTTGCACAAGTTTACATTCCCACCAATAGTGGATGAGTGTTCCCCTTTCCCTACAACCTCTCCAGCATTTGGTGTCTTTTGTTTTCTTGATCTTAGCCAGTCTTATAGGAGTGAGAAGATATCTTAGAGTGGTTTTAAATTGAATTGCATTTTTGAAAATTTGATATATTTGGTTATATTTAGACACCTCTCCCCATCTGCACCTCAGTCACTATTCCTTCTATATTTCATGTACTGTATTATATAAATATGTATATATATTTCATATATTCATGTACTCATCACCACATATGCCCACTGAGTCAGATTTGTGACCCCAGTGTAATACTATGTTTATTTAGCAGAATAATAGTAGTAGTCTCTCTGCTTTGATCTGTGACTGTCTAGCCACAGGTTCCTAGGCTTGATATCACTGTCAGAATTGGGCTCCATCTTGTGAATCAGACTTTAAATCCAATTAGAAAGTGGTTGGTTACTGCCATAATATTCATGCTGCCATTTCAATAGTGGGCATATGCCAGGTCAGTTGTTGTACCTCACAGGATTCACAGCTGGGCAAAGTTGATGATTTCTTTTCTCTTCCAGTAGCATAAAAAGCAGCTTCCCGCTGACCGCTCTTACAGAGGACCCGGGTTCAATCCCCAGCACCCACATGGTGGCCGAGAACCATCTGAAACTCCAATTCCAGGAGAACTCCAGTTCCAGGGGAGTCCAACACCCTCTTCTGACCTCCGCAGCATTGCATGACACAGGTGCACAAACCTGCATGCAGACAGTACATTCATATACATACAGAAATAAATAAAATTTTTAAAAAAGCAGCTTCCAGCACTATGAAAGCTAGCCAGGTTAGATGAAGATCTGCAGTCAGCACCAGCTTGATTTCTCTTTGTTCTACCGTTTGTGAATGTCATGTCTCCAGAAACACGGACTTATTGTCAAATTAAGGCGGGTAACCAAGAACAGGGACAAGGACCAGTATTGTTTGAGGGTCCACTGGATCTCTGGTTCACAGTTTCAAAAGTGGGAGTCCATTCCTGGCATTAGACTTTTTCCTTGCTGACCTATGGTGTCGAGTAGGGGCAATATTCCCCCTGTTAATGGGGGAGCTACTTTTAATCTCACCATGTACAAAACTCAGCTTCAAATGGATCAAGGACTTCAATATAAGATGCCCTAAGTCTGATAGAGGAGAGTGTAGGGAATACCCTGGAACTTATAGGCACATGTAAGGACTTTCTGATCCAGACACTATAGCACAGGCATTAAATCATTAAATCCAACAAACACTGGTGAGGATGTGGGAAAGGGGAACACTTACCCATTGCTGGGAGGAGTAAAAACTGGTGCAGCCACAATGGATGGTCCTCAAAGAGCTGCAATTAGGTGTATTACTCTTGGGCATGTATCCAAAGGACTCTACATCTTACTATAGAGATACCTGTTCATCTGTGTTCATTACAATTCTATTCACAACAGCCAGAAATGGAAACAACCTAGGTGTTCATCAACCGATGAATGGATGATGGAAATATGGCACAGTCACACAACGGAATACTACTCAACTTTTAAGAAAAATGAAATTGGCCAGGTGTGGTGGCACATGCCTTTAATCCTAGCACTTGGGAGGCAGAGGTAGGCAGATCTCTGTGAGTTCAAGGCCAGCCTGGTCTAACAGAGCAGGTTCCAGGACAGCTGGGGATACAGGGAGACCTTGTCTTAAAAAGACCAAAAAAATAAAGAAAGAAAGAAAGAAAGAAAGAAAGAAAGAAAGAAAGAAAGAAAGAAAGAAAGAAAGAAAGAAAGAAAAATGAAATTAAGGACAGCACAATACGTCAATAAAATATACATTAAAAAATGAAAAAGCCATTTCTTCCCTACTAGTCTAAATAAGAAAGAAAAACAAAATTAAGAAATTTACAGGTAAGTGGGTAGAACTGGAACAATCATCCTTGGTGAGGTTACCTAAGACCCAAAGTCAAAAGTCAGTTTTTCTCTCTCCTAGCTTTGAATCTTTAGATATGCATGTTTCAAACTCTTTTTAAATTATATTTTAAAATGAGCTTATCCACATACAGGAAACCCACAGCCAATATCATCCTAAATGGGGAAATGACAGAAACATTCCCTTTAAAGGTAGGAACTCGGCAAGGCTGCCCCTGTCACCACTCCTCTTTAAGATAGTGCTTGAAACACTTGCTAGAGCAATAAGGCAAGAAAAGGAAATTAAAGGAGTACTAATTGGAAAAGATGAAGTCAAGCTATCCCTATTTGCTGATGATATGATTGTTTACTTAAGGGATGCTAAAAACCCCACCAGAAAACTCCTAGAAACGATTAACAGCTTCAGCAACATGGCAGGATACAAAATTAACCTAAAAAAATCAATGGCCTTTCTTTACACCAAGAACAAGCAACTGGAGAAAGAATTCAAAGAGACCTTCCCACTCACAATAGCCTCAAAAACAATAAAATACCTAGGAACAAACCTAACCAAAGACACCAAAGATCTCTACAACAAAAATTTTAAACCTTTAAAGAAAGAAATTGAAGAAGACATCAGAAGATGCGAAAAACCTCCCAATTGGCTATGGATTGAGAAATTAACGTTGTAAATTCCATTACTGAAACTCTTGTTTAGATTTAATGCAATCCAATCAAAATCCCCAAGAGTTCTTCACAGGCTTGGGAAAAAAAGTCCTTAATTTCATTTGGAAAAACAAAAGACCCCAAATTGCCAAAACAACCCTGAGTGAAAAGAGGTTACACAGGGAATCTCTAAACCAGATTCAACTATACTACAGAAGCTATAGTCATAAAAACAGCCTGTACTGGACAAAAAAGACCTGTTGACCAATGAACAAAACCAAAGACCCAAACTGAGCACATAACAATTTCAGCCATTTCATATTTACAACGGGGCCAGAGAAGACACATGGAGAAAAGACAGCTCTTCAGCAAGTGGTGTTGGCAAAACTGGATTCACCACTTGTAGAAGAATGAAATTAAACCCCTACCTCTCGCCCTGTACAAAAGTGAACTCCAGATGGATCAAAGACCTCAACGTGAAAACCCCAAACTCTGAAGTGATAGAAGAAAAAGTTGGCAGGCAGACTTACAAGACATAGGCACTAGCAAAGACTTCCTAAATCAGACACGCAGCTGTGCAAGAATTAGTCAAATTACAAATGGGACCTCATTAAACTCAAAGCTTCTGTACATCAAAAGAAACAATCTAGGAATGAAGAGAAATCCCACAGCAGTAGGAGGAAACCTTCAGCAAAACATCTGACAAATCATTGATTCCAGAATATAAACTACTCAAAAAAAAGAAGAAAGAGAAACACAATGATCAATAGATGGAGCAAAACAAAATGAGGATTAGAGATGGCCTGAGAACCCTTAGAAGTGCTTCAACATCACTAATCATTAAGGAAATGCAAATCAAAACCACTTTAAAGTATACTTCTTTAATTTTTCTCTACCAAAATACTGGCTAGGATCAAGAAAAACAAATGACTACCCAAGGCTTGGAGAGGTTGTTGGGGAAAGGGGACACTCATCCTGCTGGTGCGAATGTAAACTCTCATGCAGCCACTATGGAAAGCAGTTTGGGACAACCCTTGGAAGACTTAAATGAACTGCCACCCCGACCAGCCATACCACTCCTAGGCATGTCCCTCAAGACTCACCGCTTAATGCGAGCAGACACTGCGCAAGCACATGTTTATTTTCATTTCCTATCACATTACAAAGGAGGTCGGAACCAACCCAAAGACCCTCAAATGATGAGTGGAATCAGAGAAAAGTGGTAACAATCATACACAGATGAAGCCAGTATCATAACTGCAAAGCAAGAACTAAGTAACAGCACCGAACACAATACAAATGAAGCTTAATGCAGAAAGAACATCTAGACTGGAAGTTACGAAGGAATTCATGCTGAGTGAAGTAACTGTCCCAGAAAAACACACAAACTAATGGATGATCACTATCTGTGGATGCCTAAGTGCCAATTACCCTAGCTAGTTGATCAAGTATTTCTGCAGTGGCCTAGAGCCCCTTTACGAGCCTTAAGTCCCAAAGACAGTTGGGAACGTGATGCATTTTTGGAACACAACAACACACGAACAACAACAATAGACACAGAAAGGACTGCATCAAAGAACTGACTGAAACAGTGAACTTCTGCTCAAAACAGTCAACTTCCACATGGAGAATATTGAGAAAGACTGAGAAAGAGATGAAAAGCATGTTTGGCAGAATGCATGAGCTCTGGTGGGGTGGGAGGATGGGGGGACATGGGTCTAGATCTGATAAAAAATATATAAATAAATTTAAAAATGAGCTTATAAGGTAGTAGGTTTTGATGTGGCTTCCTCATAAGTCCTTAATTTTTGTCAACCCTTCTCCACCCCCTTTTCATTCCCCATGTTGATTCCTCTGTAATCTTGCTACCCTCAATCTTCTCCCCCCTCTCTCTTCATATCACACATGTTCTCCCACTCCCATCCCCTTTAAGGACTTTTCCTGGATTTCCCTCTCTTCACATGGCCCCCTTATCAATTTCAGGTCTAAGATAAACAAACCATTTTCATCTACTTATGACACAGAACATGCCACATTTGAGGGTCTGGGCTTTGGTTATCTCATTCATTATATTTTCAAGTTTCCTGAAAACTTCATACTTTTATTTTCTTTACTGCTGAATAAATTCCATTGTGTTTATGTATCACATTTTATCAGTTGATGTCTGTCAAAGTGATTCCATTTCTTACCAATTATGAATAGAATAACAATGAGCATGGATGTGCAAATTGTCTATAGTAAGATATGGAGTCCTTTGCGTACACTCCCAGGAGTGGTATAACTGTGTAATGCATTACTTCTATTTTTAGCCTTTTGAGAAGCCTCCAGAATTTCTCCATAGTGACTGTATTGGTTTAAACTCCCATTAACAGTGTATAAGAGTCTCCTTTTCCCTACAGCCACAGAAACATTTCTGGTTCATTGTTTCATTGATAATGGCCATCCTGACTGGGGTGAAGTAGAATTTCAAAGTTGCTTTAATCTGTATTTCTCTGATGCCTAAGGATATTGAACAGCTATTGAAATGGTTAGTGGCAATTTGTGTTTCTTCTTTTGAGAACTTCTTGTTCAGTTGCGTAGTCCATTTTTATTTTATTTTAAATTTAATTTTATCTTATGTATATAAGTATTTTGCCTGCATACAAGTGCAACTGTGTATGCAATGCCCTCAGAGGCCAGAAGAGGGCAGTACAGGTGGTTGCTAGCCACCATGTAGTTGCTGGAAACTGGACCTCAATCTTCTGGAAGAGCAGCCAGTTCTCTTAACCACTGACCCATCTCTCCAGCCCCCATTGTCCATTTTTTATTTGGAAGTTTATTTTCTTAATGTTTAGCTTCTGTTTTATTTTGTTTCTCTGTATATTCTAAGCACTAATGCTCTGTTAGATGTTTAGTTGGCAAAGATTTTGCTCTCATTCTGTGTACTTCTTCATTTGTCAGACAGTTTCACTTGTACAGAAGCATTTTAGTTTCATGAAATCTCATCTGTCAATATGTCAACTTTTGGTCTTGTTTCTTGTACTACCAAATTCATATTCAAAAAGTCTTTACCTATTCCTATATGCTGAAGTGTACTCTCTGTTTTCTCCACCAAGCAGTTTCAGAGTATCAGTTCCTATGTTGATGTTCTTGTATTGCCTTTGGTTTCCCACCAGAACTGGATGATAGCACCCTATAACTGGACTAGAAGCTTCTTCCTTCCTGGCTAGATTTCATAGTATGGGAAGTTGATATGTAGGCCACTGGGGGAGACAAACTCAGCAACGTTGTTTCTCTGTTTTGGACCTTGCATGCTGCAATACTAACTTTCCAGAAAAATATTCCTACTAGTGCAACAGTGGTGCAATTGTTATGGGAGTAACCGACTGATTTCTGACTGGATCCAAGGTTCACTCCACCTCCACAGGAGGGAGTTTGTACCTGGTACTATGGACCTATTCAAAGACTTGGGACTAAGGAGATCATGGATACTAGGGATGAACCTAGTACTTTTGTTTTGCTAAATGGACACATTGACAAGTTGAGTCCTACTAACTGATGTTTAAGCCCACAGACTAGTGCTGCCTTCAGCCTGGATCAAAGAAGCTTTTTTTTTTTTTTTTTTTTTTGCAGTTGATAGAAATTAATGCAGAGACTCATGTCTGGAACAGGTGTTGAGGGCAAGTGAGTACTATATTCTTTGCCTTAAATGAAACACTCATATCACCCTCTCCAAGGCCCAGGGAACATCACTTAAGATGTAATGGAACAAATTTAAGAACCCAGTGATGGACAAGAAGACCATGAAAGACTCTCTTATGAGCATGGCATGGCCATGGTGCTGAGATCACAACAGCTGTAGTTGCCTGCACAAGGTATGCACAAGACTGAGCCCTTAACAATTTAGTCAGGGGATGGTCTCATTGGGTCTAACACTGCTCAAGGGACTTATTAACAGCCAAGGGCTGCTGGAGGAGAGGAAGTCATTGTCTTGAGTGATGTGGCCACTTCTAGGTTATTCACACAAGTGGACAGCTTCACACACATTCCTACGTGGGTAGCCCTGGTTAAAACCAGTGGGTAAAAAAGCAAACAGGAAAAGAAAAGAGACATGGAAGTTGGGAGGGATATGGTGGGTGTGTGGGGGAGGTGGATAAGAGTGGGTGGTAGGGCTAGAAATATGGCTCAGCAGTTAAGAGCACCGATTGCTCTTGCAGAGGACCCAGGTTTGATTCCCAGCACCCACATGGTGGCTAAGAACAGAACCATCTTTAACTCCAGTTCCAGGGGAATCCGACACCCTCTTCTGACCTCTGCAGTATTGCATGACATGGGTGCACCAACCTACATGCACACAGTACACTCATACACATAAAAATAATAAATAAATAAATAAATAAATAAATAAATAAATAAATAATAAAGTATGGGTGGTATGGTGAATATGACCAGAATATATTACATGCATGTATAAAATTTTCAAAGAATAAATTAATTTAAAAGATAACTAATTTGGGGAAGAATTATGTGATTATGCAGAAATAGTAGTAATTATGAAAAATAATATAATGTCTAAAGAAAGCCAGTTTTCAGGCTTTTATTTTATCGCCATAGACCTCGTTAATTATTATTTTATTCTTTAAAAACTTCTAGATCAGAAAAATTCCTTCTACAAAACAAACCACAGTTTATTAATTTATATCTAATATATATCTAATATGGTCACAGTAAAGCTGTATACTGATCACTCACATTACCACCAGCAGCAAAAAAATTAGAGGGAAAGGCAGCACAGCAAGTTCAACTGTGTTTTTACTCAAAGCCAAGGAGTGCGGTGATTCTTTGAACCCCATGGCCTGGAGCATGCAATAATGTCTGAATGGAGTTTTAAAATACTGAGCATGATGTTCTCTAGGCTGAGAGATTTGTGTAGATTCTCTTAGTTCATTGTCATGACAACCCTTTGATGGGTTTTATTATACCCACTAGGGTTCGAATCATTCCCAAGGCTCCCAAGGTTATTATTATTTTGATTGTCAACTTGATTTGATGGAGATGCTTCAAGGAGATTAGGAAGGCAGATCTCTGGGGAGGTCTGTGAGGATGCATCCAGAGACTGACTGACAACTAAAGAGTGAAGACCTGTCCTTAATGTGGGTGTATTATCCCATAGGCCAGGCACTCATATGAGAGAAAAGGTTCTTTCTCTCTCTCTCTCTCTCTCTCTCTCTCTCTCCCTCCCTCCCTCCCTCCCTCTTTCCCTTCCTTCCTTCCTTCCTTCCTTCCTTCCTTCCTTCCTTCCTTCCTTCCTTCCTTCCTGGTAAGTATAATATGACCTCTGCTCTACCTCACTTTTCCTAGCATGATAGACTAAAACCTCTGAAATGATGAATTGAAATAAATTCTTTCTCATTGAATTTTTTTTCTAAGATACTTTGTCACAGCAGAAATGTTCTGATGAACACATACCCTTACTC
Source organism: Rhizomys pruinosus (assembly GCA_009823505.1). Classification (NCBI taxonomy): domain Eukaryota; kingdom Metazoa; phylum Chordata; class Mammalia; order Rodentia; family Spalacidae; genus Rhizomys; species Rhizomys pruinosus. Next base: position 811,033 of record VZQC01002388.1, on the reverse strand, counting down.
AAAAGTCTTTCTTCTCAGGAGACAAGGATGAACACCTGAGAACATCCTTTGTTGTCTACCTAGCATGTAGCTGGCCCAGTTCCAGGCAGCCATGAAGACATTTGGCATAATTGCTTTTTCAGAAATGATGGGGCTGGAGAGATAGCTCAACAGTTGAGAACTGTCTGCTCTTGCAAAGGACCCAAGTTAGGTTCCCAGCACCCATGTGGCTGCTAAAAACTACCTGAAACTCCAGTTCCAGGAGACCTGATGTGGTCTTCTGGCCTCTATGGGCATTGTACACACATGGCGCACTTACATACACACAGGTATAACCCTCATATACATAATTAAGAAAATTCGTTAAAGAAAAAAAGAAAAAAAGACCATGGTATATGGTCAAGAGTGTGAGGCTGATAAAAAAAATGACAACAAATATTTTGATGAGTTTGTAAATAGGAAAACTTTATTTTTACAAAATTCAAATTGAAATTTAGTATGCTCCTCAAATTAAAACTGCATCAAAGCATCACCAAGATACTAACACCAAAGGAGTTTTGTCACTGGAAAAAATTAAATCACAGTACAACAGACAGCTTGAAGAATTAAAGGCCTTTCTTTTTAGTACATTTGTTAAGAGGTCCATAGATGGTGACAGCACAAAAAGTGGGGTTTTTAAATATTTTTATGACCATATTTTAAGAAAACAAGTTGCTTTTATAACTCTATGTGTTGTATTTTATGCATTGGAAATCATAGTTCTAAAAAAGGAATCTATAGCCTTTACCAGATGCCCAAACAGTCTGATGACAACAAATTTAATAGTCTCCAGCCAATCATGCTGTGCACACCTGAAATTCTAGCACTTGGAAGGCAAAAACAGGAGAATTTGAAGTTCAAAGCCAGACACCTTGAAGAGAGAAGTAAATGGAAGAAGGAAGGGGGGAAAGGGGGAAGGTAAGAGGGGTAGGGAAGGAGTCTGTCTACATATCAGCTGGCTGTATGACGTATCTACAAGTATTCAAAACAGAAGCATCACTACAGTGGTAATTATAAAAAAAAATCTTGGTGTTCCAATGAGCAAATAAAAGCAATAACAGATTCAATCTATTGGCTGTATCCACGTGAGAGTGGTAAGGAAGGGAGGCTCATTCAGGATTAAAGACTAACCTCAAATTCCTCCTTCTGAGACCAAGGAAATGGAATCATAAAGAAAGCTACTCTCAGGCCCTGGACACATACGTAAATGTATATTAGACTATATTAGACTTAATAGCATGGCATCACCCACTCACCTTATAGAATCAGTCTGTTCAGTATTACAGAACACAACCTTTCAACACTGGGCATGAAGTCAAAGGATACGCCAAAGGAGTGTCCCTCTCTGGATGCACACGGCTCCATTCCATTCCTTATAAACTCAGAGCTCTTAGGAAGAGCGCTCAGATGCCGGAATGTCAGCCTATGTGACACTGCGCAATGCTTCCCAGGGGCAGGATCTAAAAGCCACTGACTTTCGATGGTAGGGAGCTTGTTTCATGCTCTGGATCCCGGGTCTTGATTCAGACCTACCTCATCTGAACCTCTTCGGGGAGAGCTTCGGAATCAGCATGTTTACCGAGCTTCTTCACTGACTCACATGTTCATCCAAGCGAGAACTGCTGGCAGAACAGATAAAGGATCAGCTCTGGAGTTCAAATCCCCATGCTCCCACTTACTAGATGAATTGATTTGAATGAATTACACCAATTTTAGATATATCTCCAAACCGCATCTCCAAACCAAACACTTGTGAGAATTAAATATGCCAAGACACTGCTTTTAGTAGTGTTTGTCTCTGCAAATATACTTTGCCTGTTTGTTGATGTGTTTTATGATTTGTGAGTAACTGTGTGGCTTAATTAGCACAGCAGTATGTCTCTCCTCACAAAGGCGTAATTTCCTGTACCATGACTGCCTCTGTAGGCCTCTGATGTGTCCCAGTTGGTGGTTCTGCCTCGGAGCATGTCCCCAAGTGTGAGAAGTGCATTCTCTCCTTCCCTGTTTTTCTAACAGGACTTTGCAACCAATAGTTTGCCAGATCTTCTTGGTGTCATACCAAAGTAGCCCTCTGGCCTGTGGGGCAATCTCCAAATCCCAGAGCAAGGACCCTCACTCTGACTACTGATTATGATCTACTGTCCCCATGACTTGGCATAGAAACCCCCCCTGAGCATCCCCAGAGTGAAAGCTTCCTTCCTGGGGATCATGGGTTTCTGGCTGTGAACGGCTGCTGCGAGTTCCTGTTCTCTGCCTTGTACAATGGCTGCTTTCCAATTGCTGGTAGGTGCATTTTTGGCCCTTTAGCTTTTTCTCATACCATGAATTCTTCTCTGTCCTAGTATTTGAAAACCTAAGCAGTTTCTTCTCATAGGAAGTCCCTGAAAGCAATTCATGAAAAATGCACCCCAGACGTGGGCAGGGTAATTCTTAAGAGTATGTGTTTATATGCCATAAATTATATTCATGATAGCAAGGAAATGGAATCAGCCTAGATGTCCATCAACAGATAAATGGATAATGAAAATGTTGTACATACAGACAATGTAATATTATTCAGCTGTAATGACAAGCAAAGTCATCATGACGGCTTCGGGAAAGTACATGGATCTGGAAAATACATCAAACGAGGTGACCCAAATTCAGAAAGACAAAAACTGCATGCTGTCTTACATGCGGGTCCCACCCTATAAGGTGTTCGTGTATGTATGTAAACAGGCATAAGTGTGGTAAAGTCTAAAAATCTAGTAAAAGACCAATAGAGGGTCATAGCAGATGATGAAGAAAGTTGACAGGGGCAGCAAATGGACCCACGAGACAAAAAAGGAAAGGTATACAAAGGTAGGAGGCTATGAGGGGAGCTGGACCATAGTGGGTAGGGCAAGGAGAACCACAAAAACACAGTTTGTTCAATAATGTCATAGTGGTATCTAGTGCATTATATACTGACTGAAAAGATAAAATGAAAGCAAAAACATGTTGTCTGCAGTCACGGATTGTTATAGCAGACATCATAAGATGCCCTCTGTCGGCTGACTTCCTTATCATAGTCTCTGTTCCGTCCCCATATCCCCCTCATTTGTTGACTTTCCAATTTTATTACATTTGTTTTATTCATTCATTTATTTATTCAGTGTGTGGGAGGGCTGATGCATAGCATGCGGTACATGTAGATATCAGAGGACACCTTGCAGGAGTTGGTTCTCTTCTTCCACCTTATTGATTTCCAGAATCAAACTCTGGTTTTCAGTCTTGGCAGCCAGCGTCCTGACCCACTAGGCTACCTCTCTCCAGCACACCTTTACTTCCTTAGTGAATCACTTGTGTTTAGATTCGTTTTTTCAGAGCACCTTTTAGGAGAAAACCATATTCTGAAAGACTTCTGCTTTAAAATGTCAAACAGTGCTAACAGATACCAGTCAGGAAGTAGGATTTAATGAGTAAGGAGAGAATCTTACCCTGTCTTTTGAGTCCATTCAGAAGTCATTCTGTCTACAACCCCAGTTACCAGCAGAGGCAAAAGTCCAAAGCTCTGCCAAGTTCTTGGTCATCAGTGATGATAAGGAGGCCCAGAAATATCCTATTTTAAGGAAACAAGGTGAACTATGGTATGCTACATACTTACCAAAAAAGAGTCCAAACAAAACATCTGGAAATCTTGCTGTTAACTAGAATTTTCCTTTTCGGGAAAGGACTGCCCCAAATGTTGTGCCTTAAAGACTCAGCTCTGAACACTAATATTGTGTTTACTGGACAAACTCAAATTAGGTTGTGAATCTCTAAAGATAAATAGAAACCACAAATGCATCACATATAATCAGTTTTATTGCCAGGTAAGAAATTCATATTAATATAGTGAATACATATGTTTACAAATAAACACTCATAGAAAACAAACAAATGTCTTTGTTTCTTCATTGTAGGAAGTATTATTGGTATCATAAACTCTGCAGTTGTGACAAGTATTAACACAGGTTTACTTGCAGAACATACGGTTACTAAAATATTTGCACGTAAAATATGCTCCATTTACACAAAAAAAACTGGGGGCAGTTAGATGGAAATGCCAGGCAGAGCCCAATGCGGGTGGGGGCTGAGACACTTTAGGAAAGCAAAGGAAGCCAGATTCTGGTCCCATTGAGTTAGAAATGTGGGTCATCTAGAGGGAGGAAGAGTCAAGTGCTGTCACAGGAAATAAGTTGAGAACAGTTTGTTTTGATCTGGTTTTTCTCTATGTTTCACCCACCTTTGCTATAGGATCCTTCTTTTGGCAAATGGCAGCCTTTGAGAGTTCTCTAAGCTATCCCCACTCTCAGTATTAGGAGGTCTGTATACCTTCTCAAGAGGAAGCCAAGGAATAAACAGACCCACCCTGTGTGATTATCTCTCCTCAGTTCATCTTCTAAAGCCAACTGGATGATAAGACAGAAGCACTCTTGGGAAGTACCTGATCTATCTTATTGACCAAGCTGCATCTCTGAAGTCAAAATTACAATCACAGACCCCTAAGGAGCCAACATCACTGAACAAACTGGACTCCAAAAAGAAAGAGCATGGATAAGAAATAAAATACTAGGGAATAGAATCAAGAAAACCCTTAGAGTTGGATGAGGGGTTGATGAAGTGGGTTAAGGGACAAAAGGAGAAAGTGAGCTAGAAGAGAGGAGGAACTGTAGAACAATTGACCTGGAAGGAAACTTTCAGCTAAGCCAGCCCAGTATTGTTGAAGCAGGCTGTGAACTACCAGTACATGCAAATGGATGCAGGTAGCTCATGGGCACAGGACTATTGAACACTGACTTATAGATTCTCTTCTCTTTGCTTTTCTGTTCACCCAGTTATTCCAAGGGGAAACTGTCCATTGGGTACAGGTGTGTTTAACCACAGTAACACTTGTAAAAATGTCTTTATAATATCGCGAGACAGCAGGGCAGGCTTTAATTTACAGTTTCACAAGCCCCAGCACTTAGTTAGAATTCCATCTTTGATGCCTTTATGCTTACTTCCTATACATGGCAATAGACAATGGTCTTCTACATGTGATAAAGACAGAATTTTTCCTATTAAAATAACAGGGATTACAATTGAATCCATTTAGATACCAATATTGAGATGGGGATACCAGGATGCCAATGTATTTCAAGGATATAGCTAACTCCTGTTAATGCAAAACAACCATGCCCAACAATATTTCCTTCCTTGTAGAGCGCTGGCATCTCTGCGTTCACTCTGACCTCTGTGTTGACTTTCACTGCACCTCTTTACTATGGAAAGTTTTCCTTTGAAAGATTTCATCTGGAAATAAGAGCATACGTTTTACTATTTTAAAAAGCTAAAAAAAGCTTGACCTGAGCTCAATTCCCCATGTTTCAGACAGAGGTCTAGAGAGATCAAAGACATCACCAGCATCTTCAGACCTGCTGGGAATGAGAAAAAAGATAAATATCTGGATATGCTGACCCCATGGGTAGAGAGACCAGGAGGCAGAACCTCTCATGAAATGCTCCAGCTGTCCTTTGACTGGACCTTTCTGAGCTTCTGACACACCGAAGGAGCTGTGAGTCTTTTTGGAAGGCTCCTACTAATTAGCTAAGACCTTCAGGGGCTACTTGAAAACCTCCCACTTTAAATAAAATTTGATTTGCTTCCCCCTCCATGTACCTTACTGAGCTTCTTGTAAACAAATTGGATTTTTAGGAAGATTTTCTTTGTTGGGATACCTAAGGGCTAATGGTTATAAGAACAATCTGTAAGCAACTTTGAGAGATTCCAGGTGAGAGGGGGAAGGTGCAAGCAACTCCAGGGGTAATTTGGGGGGTGGGAATTCTGGGGGTGTCCTGTCATTGTAGCAGCTGTCTCAAAGGGTGTTAATGAGGTGGGCTCACCTACAAAGAAAAGATGGAAACACTACTGCAGAAAAAAACAGGGGGAGGGGCTAAAAGAACACAGGTTGCACATGGGAAACAAGACCATCACTTTAACATCAGCAGCACATGGAAGACGCCACCACGCGTATGACAGTTTTCACTCCAAAGCAGTTGAAGTTTGGCAGCAGCAGCAACGCACTGAAGGGAAAAGGACATCGGGGCCAGACGGTTCATGGAGGACCGGATTCCATGGTTGTTTCAAGTCTTGGAGGTGAAGAAGAAACACCAGGAAGCGGAGGCTTCTCAGTCCTCATAACATCATTTTCTGATGGTGGATTGATGTTGGGAGTGTGGGTTTCCTAAACCATGAAAGGTCTGCACAAAAATTAATGTTCTGTTTTCATTTGTTTTGTGGTGGGCTTACATTTTATATGTCTTTTTAAAAGTTCATTTTTTAAAATTCTCTGGACCCTCTTCGCAGCATGAAGCCTATCCCTCCCATTTCCATGGTCCTAGTGTTCATGGGAGTCCTCCAATGCATTCTCCCCTGCCCAGCACTGTTGGCGGGCTCAGAGTCTGTTTGTTCAGTAAGTTTGATGTGTGTCTCTTGCTCTTGACTTGGGTGATATGACATGCTTAGGTTTCCTACTGTCTCAGGACTGTCACTATTTAGTGTCTGCATCACTTCCTTGGACTAGACAGTGCTTGGGACATGGGCAAATTCCTCCCCAGTCGCTCTTCCCTCTTGTCCACCTTCATTCCGTTCACCCAGAAAGACAGCATGTGGAAGTAAAGATGTGTGCTCAAATGGACAATTTCTCTAAATTGTGCTACTTATATAGTTTCATCACGGATTTCAGTTTCCAGTTAGGAGAAGTAAAGAAAATGAGACCCCATAGTTTGGGCATATGAATTGGCCCCCCGTGGGGCCTGAATCGAAGGAGTGTGCCTCAGTTTCCCCTCTTCGGTATTGCTGAATGTCCATGTTTTGGTCTTCCTCAGCTGCCTGCCAGAGCATCACCTAGGAAAAGCGTGATTCCATGTCACGGGTAGGTCGGTGGTTGGTTCTTTTAGAGAGCTAGTGTGTGTCGGGGGTGGATAGGACCAGGACGGTGTGGGCGGGATGGTATTTTTTTGCCTCTCTCAGTTGAGTGTGGTCTCCAGGGTATTCCCTGCAGTGAAAGCTCAGACAGTCACTTCTGTTTTGCTGTTGGTGATGAAGTATGGCTGTGTGGGTGGAAAATGCTGGGTGCGAGTCCCTAAGGGGTCGCAGGAACCCGACTCCGCCATGCCAAGCTTGCCCTTGTGGCCATAAGCTTGCCGCCGGAGAGACTGGTCACTGGGGTCCCAGGTCTTAAAGTTGGCGGTGGAGTTGTAAGCCAGGGGATGAGGGGGCATCTTGTTGGTGCGTGACTTCTGTCCATTCTGCTTGGCAGGCCCGTGCTCAGGGCTGAAGGCCCGGGGCTCATCTTCCAGTCTTACTGGTTGCAAAGGTAGATTCCCCTTGGCAGCCAGCTCAGCCAGATGCCTCCGTTTGGTGTAGAAGTCGTCATTGACCTTGTCAGCTGCACAGAGGGTCAGGTGGATGGAAAAGAGAAGAGAAGAGAAGAGAAGAGAAGAGAAGAGAAGAGGAGAGAAGAGGAGGGGAGAGGAGGGGAGGGTAGGGGAGGGGAGGGGAGGGGAGGGGAGAGAGAGAGAGAGAGAGAGAGAGAGAGAGAGAGAGAGAAGTTAGAAGGTTAGGCAGGTCAACCAGAGCACAACATTAAAACAGGCCAAGAGTCCAAACAAGACACAAAAGAAACTCCACTTGGAACAGGACAGAGGAGAGCTTAGCACTGTATCCTTTTCACAAACAAGAGCGGAACAAGAGGGTTAAGGGACTGCCCAGGGGATCGCCAGGTTGCCCCAATTAAACATGTCTTCCTGTCTGCTGCCAACCTTGCCAACTATAATATTCAAGAGTTGTTTCTTCATTATTAAAATAATCACGCTTTCTAGAGAGAGTATCAGACACGCTGAAAAATCTACCACCTAGTAGCAAAGAAAGGCAGAATCAAGTAATGGATATATTTTCTTCTTGTCTTTTCTGGACTGTGTGTGTGTGTGTGTGTGTGTGTGTGTGTGTGTGTGTGTGTTCCAGAGTACACATGGATGCTGTACTATCAACCTTGGGTAACTTTCTGATTTATTTTATATCTCATTTTTTGAGACAGGGTTACTCCTTGTTACCAGAACTCACAGACTCCAATAACTTCAGTAGCTACAAAGCCCCAGGATCCAACTGTCTCCAGCCCTGGGATTACAAGACTGTGTCACCACACTCAGCTTTTTTATGTAGGTTCCAGGGATCAAACTCAGCTTCACCAACTTTATGGCAAACACTTTTCCAACTGAATCATCTCCTCAAACCTCTTCTGGATTTTTATTAGTTTGATTGCTTTTGATTTTGCTTTTAGCCTTAAGTAGTATCGCACTCAAATCCCAATTCTGCTACTTGCTAGCAGTGTAAGTTTGGCTGTGTTGCTTAAGTTCTATCAACATCCACTTTTGCATAAGGAAAGTACTTGAAACAAAAAAGTATTTCATGGCTTTGTTTAGAGGGTTAAGTGATTTAATGTAGGCCAAGTGCTTAGATGTTAGTTAGCCATCACTACCATCAGAAAAATGGATTTACTTTCTCCTATAATATTCTTGCAAGCATTCCCTGTCTTGCTATGAAATACTAATAAACAGCATTTTAATTCCTACATAATATTTCCTTACATAGTACTATCAAAATTAATCCATCCCCATTGATGAAAATTTAAGCTGTGCCAATATTTTGCTATTATAAATAGGGCAGAAATGAACATACTTTGATTCAAATCTCTCCTTTAGAATAGTTCTTAAAATTAACCTCTTACTAGGCATCAAGAATTAGCAAACTATAGGTGGTTGCTACCACCTATTGTTATAAACTTCTATTGAAAACAATGCCATGCCTATTTGTTTATCTGTTGTTTGGGGCTGATTTTTCTCCATTGTAGCTATGGTAGAATTAAGTCCTTTGACAAACACTACATGGTTGAAGAGCCTGAAATAGTTACTGTTTAACCCTTTAAGAAAAAGTTGGCTGACCCATTATCTGAATTACTCAAGATATAATGATTTAGCCAAAGAGTATAAACACTGTTAAGTTTCTTGATGCATATTGTGTCAGCTATTCTATAAGAGTTATGCCAATTTTTTCATTTTAATCACATTATGGCCTGCATTTAATACTTCCTTTCTTTTTCCCCTCTCCTTTTATTTCCTTCCTTCATTGTTTCTTTTCCTTTATTTAGCCTTTAGTGACTCACCTTTATTTAATTTCATTGTATTTTGTCTTGTAATTTTATTTCCAAGATTCTTCATATTTTAGATTAATTTCTTAACACTAATCATTTGAAATTATGTCTCGCCGGGAATCGCTCCTTCCTCCCCGTCTTCACTCCTACGTCCCATGGAGTTACATACAGGTGGGAATTTACATAAATTCATGGAGATCATCAAAGTTCCATGTTTCTTTTCTCATTTGATCTTTTTCTATACAAAGGTAGGAAAAATGGAGATTATGACTTTTGCTACACAAATTGGGGAACTTTTAAGCTCAGACATGTGAGATGACTAAAGCTGCCCACAGCTGTAACAAAGCGAAGGCAGAACATAAGCCCAGTAAACTTGATGCTTCTGAAAGGCCACAGAGGACTACATGCATCTCACTTGCTCCCTCTGAGTCTGTGGCAGACATCACTTACTGATTACAGAGTAGTCCATTGCTAGGATGCCTGACTTCCACTCAAACTCAACACAACCCCGAGGCAGTCACATATTAATCTTCTAGGCAAAAATGCAATTTTACTTGGAGTTCTAGTTCTTGTAATAAAAATAACCCAGACTGATAATAGCCTTTTTTATAAAAAAAAAAAAAACACCTTTTATTTGAGAATACCATATTTTGTCAAAGTCAAAAGAAATCTTAGAGTCTACCACTGAAAAATATAAGGAACACTCCCAAAATGTCATGAGCTGCTTAAGAGTACAAATTAATCACAAAATTTGGACTATAACTCCATCTCCATACTTTCCAGAAGGAAATTCTATACTTCATGTTTTGTCAACAGAAAATGGACTAGTATCCCCCTTTACACTTGAAGATTCAATGTCCAGATATCTTTTGGGGAAATCCTCTGACATTTAGGGCAAAACTACGAGCATCACTCAAATTTCTCCTTCTTTGGGTTCCTTCTCATCGCTCCAATCCCCCAGCCCCTCAAGCAGGAAGCTGGAGAGTGACAGTTGGCTTCATTCTGTCTCCTCTTCAGCACAAGGGCAATACAACCAAGGGTGTTCAGTCACTTCTAACAAATACTTCTCCGACTCTTTATCTTGCTTCCTTTGCTTCAGCCAACAAACTGTCTTCTGCTCCTCTTTTCACCTCCTTCAATCCACTCTCCAGGAACCAGTCAAAGGCTTAACTCTAAGATGCAAAGCTGATCATGTTGCCCACCTTGGCATTTGTTCAGTCACCAAATTGTTCATCCCGTAGGCACCTGATATGTGCTAGATCCCAGAAAAATAATGCAAGAGGCAGTCAAAAACAGCATGGCCTCTGGCCTAATTGGGTTGTCATTCTGCTAAGAAGGGAAAGACAGTAACCATGTAATCTCGTGGATTACATGCCATTTTAGACAGATAAATGCTATGCACAACTTTGTACTTTTATAGGAATGTTTACTTATAAGAAGTGTTCATTGTTTTTGCATTGCCTTGACAAACTACCCCACAGAAACAACTCAAGAGAGGAAAGTTTTCTTGAGGTTCCTCATTTAAGATTTTAGTTCATTGTGGCAGAAAGGGCAAGATGGAGTTCTTAGCCACAAGAAAATGTGGGTCGAGGATCAGAGAAGACAAGCTGCGACCAGGACTGGGTATAATTTCCAGTTCCTCCCCTCCTCACCCAGGTATGACAGCCAAACTTCTTAAAGGCTCCAGTCTTCAAAATAGTTGCACAAGCTAGGGGAAAGCATCCAACACCCGAGCCTGTGGGATCATTTCAGATTCAAACCACCACAAAGCAGCTCCTGGTAGGGTCCAAGAAGATGCCCATGAGCCAAGATACCCCACAGGTCTCCCCTCACACTGGGCTTACCACTGCTCATTTTCTAAGACTTGGCTAAGGTGATGCCTCTGGTTCCTTTGGCGTCCCTTACCCCTGCAAGCCCTGCTGTCTCCATGAAAGCACTGACTATACTATTTTACAACTGTCATGGTCACATCAGTTTCACCACCAAATCATGAATTCTTCGAGAGTCATCTTTGTGGCTTAGTTGCTGTCCATCCTGGTAAAACAATAAATGACATGGTGTGGGAGAGAAAGTACTCAGGCACACAGACTCATCTCCAAGCCTGTTTAATCAGAATGGCTGAAAGGATAGCCCAGACTTTGTTTTGAAATCCCAGGCAAATCTTATCTGTCGTTGATCTTGAGAACCACAGGAATAGCTTTGACAAGCCATTAAAAAGCCACACACCTCACTCCTAGTACCCTTGGTTGCCTCCCACTCTAGATACCCCTCCTTTCTAGGAAGTCTGAGTAGGTCAGATCCCTCCATAATACACTCTTCTCCATGGCACTTGTTACTGCTACCATGCTGCAGCTGTTTGTACAGTTTGTTCATTATTCTTTATCTCTCTAGAGATAAGGAATCTAAAAGGCAAGGCCAGGTCTGGTTGTTTTGTCCACCCTTGCAGAGCAATGTGCAGCCTACTTTCTAGCAAATATTGGGTATTCAATAAATATGCAGTGATGAATGTATAAGCAAAAGGCCATAATGGTACATAGGAGAACTTCAGGTCAAGAATGTGATGGAGAATCATGATCCCAATAAATGATGGCTAAGCTGTGCCACTAAGCATTGGCCTATTTGTTATGCAGCTGCAGATAACTTATACATAACAGCATTTGCAAAAACCCTGTGGTAGGCAGGAACATGGTAGCTTTGGGAAATTGAAACCATATTTGTGTGGAACAGAGAAGAAAGCAATATTATACTATAATCATCTAATGTCCCATAGGCAACATTGTCCCATCCAGTGCTATTTATATGTCTGACCATAGCCTTCCATGGGACTCTGGGGTGTTTTATAAAAATTGAAGCACAGTCATAGCTTTGGTTCCTGGGTCATAGAACAGACCTTAGAAGAGATGTTCTTGAGGTGATTTCAACCACAAAGAGATGGTTGGAGGTTAGGTAGTTGATCACTCTCACTACCTGGTAATACAGGTTTTATAAAACTCCTTCCCAGTGTTCTCAGCCTTTTCTTTTTGGCGTCAGATAATGGGGAAGAAATGCATACCTGGCCGCTCTCCACTGTATGTAGTGTAATGCCTGTCTTAGTATATTAAACAGCTCCTAGTGAAAGAAATAACAGATTCATTGAGCAGTCTTTTAAGCCCCATTAACAAATGCATTAACCTAATCAGTCCCACTAGCTCATGGGCAGATGGCTGACAAGCCGACCAAGAAACAGATGCGTGAGGCACTCAGCAACCCTGGACCTCTCTGAAAAAGAGGGAGAAAGAAAGAAAATGATGCTTTTCTTCCAATGAGACTAATTGCCTTGAAGGAGCTAGGGCTGTAAAACTAAACTGTACCTTTCTCCATCTGTCTCTCTCTTAATTAGCACCAGACACTTAGTACAGGTGCGGGGCGGGGTGGAACCTTATATCCGTGGAAATAGAGAGTGTCAAGGTAATAACCAGTTTCCAAGACAAGCTGCGCATTGGAGGGGCTCAGCAGGGGGCCTCCCACTTACCTTCTTTCCTTGGACCAAAGCTCTCTCCAGAAAGGCTTCCTACAGCTTGCTGGAACCTAGCAATAATCTGAGGTCTCCGGTGACGAACTTCCTCTGGTAAGCAATGCCCCGACCAAATTCCCACCACTCCTCATCTACCTCTGTCTTTGATTAGATGAACTACAGCAACTAATCTTCCCATCACATTTAAGCACAGATTCTCCCTTCTGGGCAGAGGGCCCCAAGTCTTCAAGACCAGACTTCTGGCTCTTTGTGCACTCCCCTCTAGTACATGCCGATGGAAACCCATCACTGGATATCTTTTCCCTGGGGCTGCTGTAATAGTACCACAACATTGTCTTTAGACAACAGAGATGTGCTCTTTCAGTTCTGGCAGTCAGGAGTCTGCAGTCACTGTGTGGGTAGGACCAAGCCCCTTCTTTGAAGCCCTGTGCAGGGTCCTTCTTTACTTCTTCTTATTCCAATGGTTTATTGGTTGATGGCATTTTTTTCTCTACCACTTCAATTCATTCTCTCTCTCTCTCTCTCTCTCTCTCTCTCTCTCTCTCTCTCTCTCGTGTGTGTGTGTGTGTGTGTGTGTGTGTGTGTGTGTGTGTGTCCAAATGCTCTATCTCTTGTGTGGCCACCAGCCATATTTGGTCCTACATTAATCCAGTATGGCTTTATTTTAATCTTGTGACATTTATAACTACCCTGTTTCCACATGTGTTCACAGCCTGAACTTCTGAACAGTATTCTACCCAGGATTTATGGATTTCTTTTTCTATTCCTGAACACATGAACATAGAACTATCTTGGGGCCTTTGAACTTCATTCTTACTTATCCTTTTGGTCAAAATGTGCCATATCAGTTGGTCCTTTGACCAAAGCCTTCTGTCTCCTAAAATCCCTCCTGGTGGCCCAAAGGAGACATTTACACCATGTGCTTCTAATTTAATATGCCCATAGTCCTTATTACCATATGAAATTTTCTGTCTTAGTTCCTTGCATTTTCTTTCTTCTTTGGCTGGAATATAAACTCCATTTAAGGCACATATGTTATCTTTTCTTCTCATTGTGTTCCCCAAATGTCTAGCCCATACTTAGTGCACAGTTAGAATGCAACATTTTGCATTTGATAAAGAAAAGCACTGACAAAATCCACCCTGGTGATATTGTCTAGTGTGTTAGAAATGGGCAGATTTTCTCCTTAGTTTGTCATCTAGTCCATACCACAAAAGACTAAGTGATCTCTTCTTTACAGGGCTAGAGGGGCTGGAGCTTCAATGATAGGCATTTAGCTCATAGATTTCATATGTCTAGCTGAATTCTTGCAGAGCCTTGGGACTCCTCAGCAGATATAACTCAGAGGAGGCAGAATAAGTCAGATAGGGACACAAATGGCTAAGCAAACTGAAGGTGGCAGAGCACTGAGCACTGACTCAGAGTTTCTCTACTCTCTCATGTGCGGTCATGAGTAACAGCCCACCTTTACAGTGTGATCTAGGCCACATGCTCTACTAGGAATTCACATGTTTTAACCTCCTCTTACTCACTTTCTAGTGAAGTGGATGTGATTATTGGCATCATTTTACAACAGGGAAACTGAAGCTCAGAGAGCTTTGGTACATTGTCCAAGCAAGGGAACTGGAATCTGAACCCAGGACACCAGGGTCGGCTGCTTGACTTTATGAACTCAGTACTCACACTGTATCCAACCATTTGTCTGCATTGGATGAGGTGAACAGTGGTCCGTTGATGAGAATCTATCTGCAAGAAACTTTTTCCACAACAGTGAAAGGGGGAGATGCAAGGAGGGAAATAACTTCTTTTCCTGGATTCTTTAACCAGTAATTTTTGAAAATTCATTGAGAATTTTGTGCAGGAATACAATGTGTTTCAATCACATCCTCATCTCCATGTCCTTCTATACATCTCCCTGCCATTTTCCCTCCCAACTTCATGTACTCCTTTTAAAATCCACTAAGTCCATTTATTCCCACCAGGATGTGCACAGGTATAGAGCTAGCCACTGGAACATCGCATACATGAATTATATCAAGCCAGCTAAAACCCCCACATGGCAGACAGAGGAGCATGTGAAGTCCCATCCCTAGGCTGAGCTGCTATTGGCAATTGATAACACTATTGCTGAGACAGGGGCCCCAGATAGGATAACGAGGGAAAGGAGACTGGATGAGATAGCCTGGTGGCCAAGCCTGATAACCTGAGTTCAGTCTCCAGGATGCGCATGGTGGAAGGAAAGAATTGACACCAGAAGTTTACCTCACAGCATATGAACATTGCCCCCCACACACAATTAAATACATAAGTAAATAAATAAATAATAAATTTTAATGAGTTGGGCATGGTGGCACATACCTTTAATCCCAGCACTCAGGAGGCAGAGTCAGGCAGATCTCTATGAGCTCAAGGCCAGCCTGGTGTATATAGCAAGTTCTGGGATAGCTTGGGCTACATAGTTAGACCCTGTCTCAAATTTTTTTGATTTAATAAAATGAATTTTTTACTAAAAAATTCTATGTCTCTCCAACACACACACACACACACACACACACACACACACACACACCATGGCATAAGTAACAGTAATTTTGCTCTGCCCTGATCTTCATCCTTGCCACGGGCCCAAAGAAACAGAGACAAGTGACCATGGACAAAGTTTTTGTAATGAAAAGCTTTTATCTCCTTAAATTGGTATCTCAGGTATTTTGTCACAGTGAAAGAAAGCTGACTCATGCCCTATGACACCAACCCACCAACCCACTATGACGATGCAGATCAGCAGATAAGGATAACAGAAAGGAGGGGAAGCCACAGGATGGTGGAGCCTGGACCCCTGCACGACCTTGTGGAGTAAGTGCTTTTCCACCAACCCAGGACTATTATATAGAAGAGGAACATACATCTTTCTGTTAAGCTGCTGTATTTGTAGTGCCTTTGAAGTAATGGCAGACATTATTTACTTTAACTTCTATAGAAATGTTTCTGGGTCTATGCCTTTTTCTCTCTCTTTCACAAGCTAAATTAAAAAGTAAAAGGCAGACAGTTCCTGTTGTTCATAAAATACCCAGGCATCTCTCTCTTCACTTGAAATGTATACAGTAAAGTGATACAGGTTCCCCAGGCTGTCTCAGCAGGCAAAAACAAGAAAGGCAGGGAAAAGCTGAGCTGTCTAAGCAACTTCTAAGCAGGACTGTAGAGAAGATAAGACTTGTCTTTATGGTGAATTAACCCCATTTCACCTGGTTCAGGACTGTGTGAAGGACAGGGGATTGAATTTGAGCCAGGTCCTAATGAAGCTTAAGGTAGCTTGCTTTTCCTCTTGGGACACCAAATCTTTCCTGCAGTAAGTCTCTCTAAGTGAGGAAAAGAACAGTGACTAAAACAGAAGTGGCCTTCTGGAGTATGGTCCTTTCCTGTCTTAACCCTGAAGGTTCCCAACAGGAAGTCTTGCTACCTTTTCTGGAGAGGATCTTGGATCTGCCTGAGATTGGACTTTGCATCAAACCTGTCCAGACTGTACTACCAGCCCACTCTGTTGTAGCTGACAGTCATGTGAAACCTCAGGCCCTTTGTCTCTTCGCTTAGGGCATCTGGCTGTGCAGCCTCCATTTGTAGGAAGGCTGCTGGACAACTCAACAGAGCGCCCAATGGAAACAGTCTGTTCACTGCCTTCCCGCCTATAGGCATGCTGTTATTAGATGGCGACAGCTCAGCACTGTTCTTTACATGGTGTGGTTTGTCTTCTGATGCACCTCCTTGCTGGTGAGATGTACAACTGGTGGGTTTTAAAATGAAGCAATTGAAGAATAAAATTTCCCAGTCCTCCACCTGTCATCTCCTGCTTTACCGTATCTTCCTGGGTGATCTCAAAGTCTATAATGGTGAGATTCGGGATCTTATAGTAGTTCAACATATTAATGGATTTTTTTTTTTTTTTTGCTTTTCCTCATACCCATGATTTTTTTTCTATTTAGCCTTGAAAGCCCTTAAAAAAAAGAGAGAGAGAGAGAAGGAAAGACAAAAGAACATACTACTGCTGCATTCTGAGTTCATCCCTGTGACTGATGATATTCATGAATGGGATATAAACACAAGTAGGAAGAAGCATTTGCTGGTTTGTCTGCTCTTGTCCCTTGGCCACCATCACTGGACCTTGTCTCAGCTCCCTTGCTGGGGATGAGACTTGTGTAGCAGAGTTGAGTTCCTTCTATCATTCTGGAAAAATTCACTAAATGAGCCAGTACCCAGCCATCCCGGACAGATGGGTGACCTCAGCTGAGGTCAGAGGTCACATCAACATAAATCACTGGTACATGGAGTCCTGATCTAAATAATGCTGAGCTCAGGAAATTATAAGATTTGAGCTCCGTTGTTAGAAAGTGTTACCTGGCCATAGATAACGGATATAAGTTCTAGTCATTCTTTACTCACCTCTGAGAAGAACCCCCAGATTTCAGGAGGGATCCACCTCTCTGCCACTGTTTATCCATGTGATTAAGATGACCTATCTCCTCACTTCCCTATACCTCAGCTGACAGACATAACTATACAGAGCTCATTCATTGCTCTCACCACAGCAATCTGTTCAGAGATCATGTGACTGCTCACTATAATTCTAAACTTGACATGGTCTAGAATCACCTGCAAAGGAAGTCTTGATAAGGGATTGTCTAGATTAGATTGTCTTAAGGTTGTGTCAGTAAGGAGTTACTGGCATTAGCTCATTCCGCAATCCCTGCTCTTGACTATGGAGGTTCTGTGACCAACTGTTGTAAGTTCACGACACCTTGAATTCCCTCAAAGAAGGACTATAACCTGTGAGTCAAACTCTTTCTCCTTTAAGTTGCTTTTGCTAGAGCATTGTATTATAGCAACAAAAACCCCAGAGGTCCTGGGGGCCAAAAAGCCAATATTCCTTAACTTCTTATTTCATGTGATAGGTTACTTGGGCACAAATTTTATATCAAGCTCAAGGATCCCCAAACAGGTTGATATAGTACTGGGTCCAGTGGGCAACTTTTCTTCTTCTCAGTCCTTTTATGTTTTAAAGAAAAGGATAAGATTGCCTTCAAATTCTTTGCCTGTCTTTATTTAATAGTTTACTAACAAAATTGATGTTGAGATTCTATGCATTGAGGGTATCCTACAACATGGCCCTGCAGTAGGGGGGCCTAGCTGGCTTATTTTTCAGAGTGACATACTTTCAAACCAGTAAAATGTTTTTTGCAGTCTCCATGTGGTGGTATCTTATGAAAGCCAGTGAGCCCTCTCTGGGGGGTTGATTTCATGGCCTATGGCTTCCCAAGGGGGGGTCATCAAAGCTCCAGTGCCGGCTTATGATTTTCAAAAGGACTGCACATGGGAGATTTGATTTTTATTTTAAAAAGTCACCTCTCATCATCCAACATCCTCTCTTGCTCCATATCTGACTGCTTGCTATCAAACCTAAAAACCCCACTCAGTAAACTGCAATTCTAAAATATCATGGGGTAAAGACTTTAAGGCTTCCTTCAGGTGACGGTTTCTCCAGGGTGAACTTTAGGCTGTGTACACTCCAGTGAAACTATAACCAAATTATGCATTTCCCATTGTCCTCTGCCTCCTGCAGTGTCTCTTAGATGAACAATTAGGGCACATTTGCTTTCTCCTTTCTTCTTTTACCTTCTATGTTTTATAAGAGGTGCTCTTACTATGTAGCCCAGGCTAGCCTCTAACTCATGATCCTCCTCCATCTGCCTCCCAAGTTCTGGGATTACAGGTATGCACTACCACACTTGCCACAGCTAGTCTCTTAGAAAAAAAAAAATAGCTAGGTGTGTTGAGTGCCTACTATGCTCTAGACATTTCCCCTCCATAGCCACATTTTAAACTCTCTTAACAAAAGATGACCAAGTCGTATATTTTTCCCCGTGATAGAAGAAGGAATTAAGACCCATAGATGCTAAACATTTTGGCTGTCAAGTCACTCAGCCATTGCAAATAACTGGCAGAGCAGGAAACCAAATCTTCCCCAGTCCAGTGTCCTTTCAGCTGTGATCTGGCTTAAACCACCAGGAAGAAAACATTTTATTTCAGCAAATATTTAAAAAATGCCTAGGGATGGGCAATTGGGTTGCCAACAATTAAGGGATTTTTTTTTCCAGTGATGAGGTGATAATGAAAATGTTCTAGGGGCTGGAGAGATAGCCTGGGGCTGGAGAGATAGCCTAGCAGTTAAGAGCACCAACTGCTCTTGCAGAGGACCCAGGTTCGATCCTCAGCACCCACATGGCGGCTAAGAACCGTCTGTAACTCCAATTCCAGGAGAACTCCAGTTCCAGGGGAATCCAACACCCTCTTCTGACTTCCGCAGCATTGCACAACGCGGGTGCACAAACCTACGTGCAGACAGTACATTCATACACATAAAAAAGGAAAATGTTCTAAACTTAAAGTTGCATTTCTAAGAATATATAGTCAAAGCTATCCGATTATTGGGAAAATTCATGACAAGAAGAACGAGGGCCTGTGAAGTTGTTGCTCTAGAGAGGGAAGATTGTATTTGCACATAGGGTTGGCTATAAACTTTAGTATATGTACGAATATCCCACAAGGTATATTAAAACAAAATTCTATAAGTCTAGATCCTTAGGAGTGGGTAAATCCAGTTCAGGTTAAGCCCTTATGTCCCGTTTGGCGTTTCAGTCTTGGTACCATTGCGATACAATTTTTTCATGTGGCTTTAGGCAACCTCAGGTTATGTCAGTCTTGAGGGGTTTCACTTTCCTTATCTTGAAAGCAGAAAAGCTAAATGAAGTATATTTCTTTCTGAAAGACACTTTCACAATTAAGAATTTTCTCTGAAGGAGTGAGTAGAGACCTAGTGAATAGTGGATATAAATATATATATATATATATATATATATGCTTTGAGATATATCTATATATCTATATTTCTATCTATCTATCATCTATCTATCTGTCATCTATCTATCTATCTATCTACCTGCCTACCTACCTATCCACACACACTCTTTGAGACAAGGTCTCCTGGTAGTCCCAGCTAGTCTGGGAGTTGCTATGTAGACCAGACTGGCCTCAATCTCACAGAGATCCTAATTACCAGGATTAAGTGTATATGCCACCATGCCCAGCTCTCATGCCTATTTCTCATGCACTATACACCAAGCCCAGTCCTAAGACCTTTACCTGCAATGCCTCACATAATTACTTCCACCAACCCCATGGAGAGTGGATACTCTGATTTCTTCTATTTCATCAATGGTAGAAATAGGCGTTCAGAGCATGTGAATGGCCTGGACATTCTCAAATGGTGGTTCGAGTCAAAACAACAGTATCTGGCAGTTTTCCCCAAAACTCAATGGCTCCGTGTAGCTTTGAAAGGTTCAGATTCATTTTAGAAAACAGATTTTCAAAGACTTGTTTCAACTTGATTGTGATTGTCCTCTGGACTGGAAGCAGTGCTTTCCCTTCTTTTGTGGGATTTCAACAAATATTGCCAGGAATTCCTGTGGCTCCCTATGAGTGGATCGAAACAGCAGTGACCACTAGGGGGCGGCATAGCTAGAACTTAATAGGTGTTGAAAATGAGCAGTGCAAAAGAGAGTGATGTCTGCCATTTCCTGGGTGCCATTTCCTGTCCTTGGTAGACAGGATTCTCTTCCAAAGTGAATCGCAAGCCACACAAGTAGTGGGAAGAAGCACATATCTTCAGAGACATTGCCATCACAGATGCCCTATTTAGTCCAAACTCCCTGAGTGACTCTCACCCCTACCTACTACCCCACCCATGATTTCCGTTCTTAAGGTGGATTCCCAGTAATATCCGTACCACTGGCTGTTAAGATGTTCTCTGATCTGCCTTAAAATAAGAGAGATCTGTTGTCAAAGGTGTTTGGGAAATGATGAGTTAAATTATGCTTAACAATCCCTATTGCCATGGGATTCTTCAGAGCCTCAGGATTTTTCTCACTTGAGAGTAAAGCAAATAACACTAGTCATCTGTGAGCATTTATTCTTTCCACAATGCTAGAGATTATGACACATGTTTAAGGCATTATTTCATTTTCACAGCCAGCTAGGATGTAGGTGGTATGAATACCTCCATTTTGCAGGTCAGAAATAAGGGCTGGGGTCTATAGGGATGCCACCATTGCTGAACTTGTCTGATCCCAGAAGCTCAGCAAGATGAGGCCTGGTTAGAATTTGAATGGGAGAAAATACCTACTGGGGGTCAAATGGCTGGAGGGAAGACTAGCAAATTAAGAGGCCAGGACTGGGACGGAACGCCTCTGAATCCAAGTCCAACATATGTGGCTTGTCTCTTCCTTTTTAGAACGTAGCAAAACTATAAGACCCCCAAACTTGCTATCACACTTCATCTAGACTCAGGGTCTGGAAGTTGAATAGACAACACTTGAGAAAGACCAGTGGCCCCAGAGGAGCTTGGTCTTGGCTCTCTCTGGGATTCCTTTTCTCCTCCACATGCAAGACAAAATAAAGGTCGGTTTAGACAGACAGGTAAAGTTAGCCGGGTTTGGGTAGAAAGTTTCAAGGCTTTGCTTTTGTCTTGTCCTGAAATATAATTTAAAAGCATCAGATCACAACAGGCTGATAGAGGAATTCAGAATGCCTCTCCAAGGCTGTCATGGGATCCTAACAGCTTTTTTTTTTTTTTTCACAGAGGAGGGGGGAGAGGAGTTTATCCTCTCAAATTAGTAAGTCTGCCATGTTCCAAACTATCTGCATTCCTAAAAATGGACTTTGACATGTGAATAATTATCATCTAATGCAAGACCCAAAAATCTGTGTCTCTCAAGGCAACAACCTGGTAGTCAGGAGATTCTCATTAAATAATTTTTTTCCAGTTTGGGACTCTAATGTCAACCCCACACACAAACCCAAGTTCCTTGTGAGCCTCTGGGGCCTTGGCCAGATTTCCTCTTTATTTCTTCCCTGAGCCGTACAAAGATACAGAGTCTTCATGCAAAGCTCTTAATCTCACAGCAGTGTGCCTCTACAGAAGTGGTGCTCAAACCATAGTTCCCTGATCAGCAGTAGCATCATCACAGAACTTACTAGCAGTTCAACTCTGAGAGCTGTATCCAAGGCCTAGACAATCAGAAGGTCCTGGCTGGAGCCCAGGAATCTGGTTTTTTAACCCCTTCCAGGTGACTCCAATGGGAGAATCTCTATAAATTCCCATCAAACCATGTACTCATTCCTCAGTTGTCTCCCTACTCCATTTTCTTCTCTCCATCCTCTACCTACACCAGTGTAGGATACCATCTGCATAAACAGCATCCTAGTGGTATCTCCAGCCCCAGTCCAAATTTCCATAGCCTTGTCTCATTAGGAAGTCAGAATGATATTTTTTTTTTGGTCTTTTCAAGACAGGGTCTCCCTGTAGCCCCAGCTGTCCTGGAACTCACTCTGTAGACCATGCTGGCCTTGAACTCACAAAGATCCACCTGCAGAATGATTTTTTAAGAAGGAAAAATGGCCATTATGGTACCTTGTCTAGACTTTGCATTGTCTGTCTTGTAATCTTCGTCCATTCAAGGTCATTAAAGAGTTTTTTTTTTTATTTTATTTATTTTTGTATGTGTATGAATATACTGCCTGCATGTAGGTTTGTGCACCCGTGTCGTGCAATGCTGCAGAGGTCAGAAGAGGGCATCGGATTCCCCTGGAATTGGAGTTCTC
Source organism: Rhizomys pruinosus (assembly GCA_009823505.1). Taxonomy (NCBI): domain Eukaryota; kingdom Metazoa; phylum Chordata; class Mammalia; order Rodentia; family Spalacidae; genus Rhizomys; species Rhizomys pruinosus. The sequence goes on along the minus strand of VZQC01002388.1, from coordinate 788,600 downwards.
CTGGAACTGGAGTTACAGATGGTTCTTAGGCACCATGTGGGTGCTGGGGATTGAACCCGGGTCCTCTGCAAGAACAGTTGGTGCTCTTAACCGCTAGGCTATCTCTCCAGTCCCGGTCAATAAAGAGTTTAACCTCTGCTTCTTACTCCTTGTGTCAGCTACGTGGCTCCTACTCTAGAATTCAACTGTGCATGAGGAATGAAGAACAATGAAATCCAGTGATCCTGGCTGGTTCTGAAGAGAGCTTTTCCTGTTCCTCTCACTCCCAATGGGGATCAACTTATCAACATTAGCATCAGAGGGACACAATTCAAATTACACTTCTACCCTTCAGTGGCCAGATCCCTTTAGATAAGTGTGACTCTTCCTCACTAGGATATCCATGACCTAGTCTCTAAATGGGTATTCAAAATAAATGTGAAGGATCACATGGTAGGGAGTTAATACATGAATTATAGCTACAACCTAGCCTAGCCAGCCAGATGGTTAACTCCTAGACTCAAGTCAACTGATTTCTTAATCCTGCTATCCATGCTGCTGGAAACCTTGAAAAGAGAGTCTGCTCTCCAAGTCTAATCCCTAAACTCTTAGTCAACAATTTTGCTGTATTCTTCCCCACCCCAATACCACCATTAAATAGATACCCTGGGAAGTTTTAGTTTTCATTATATTTATTGATTGAGTTCCACCATTTCACTTTTGTAGTCCTTTTGGGAAAAAAAAATCCTGATGTCTTACCTGGGAGGCTTCTGATGAAGGATTTCCTTCAAATAACACACATTAAGCAACGAGGAAAGGACCACCCATCTTCCAGCGATTACCCTGAGCATAGACACTGCACACCCAGGCGCATGCACACATGTGTACATGTACACACTACACAAAACACCTACACATTGGACCTTAGCAGACTTGTAGGTACCACCCAAGGCAGACACACATGTGCACTGGGTCACGTACAGACACCTGGACTCTCTGACCCTTTATTCATGTTATGTTTGACAACATCTGGACAAAAGGGCCAGAAAAAGCCATACGGTACCTTTTGGTGACTTAAGTGTCGCCACTGCCCAGTCACCGTCAGAATTTCCTAAAAAAATAACAATTGAAAGATGCTGATGTGGTTGCCAGGCAGCCCATGCTGTGGTCTATTCATACCAGGAGCTGCTTGTTGCCTGAGCTGCAGTCTCCAAGGAGTCAAGCATTGGAGGATCCAGGGTACAGGGAGGGGAGGCCTATAAACATGCCCTAGGAAGACACCTGTTCCTACAAGACATGTCTAGTTGTGTGCAGTTATGTAAGGGAGAGAAAGAATCATTAAACAGTAAGTCCAGCTGTAAACTTCAACTCAGTACAAAAAAAGAAAATGTGCATTATGGAAAGTCAGCTTGACTAATGTCTGATGGCAAGGGATGAAGTTTTCTCTGGTTTTGTTTCAGGCATCCTTCTGAAAAAGAGCACGCATTATTGTAAATTGAAGCTTCAAGTTCAAGACTGGAGCAGATTTTCCTTTGTATATCTGTAATGCTGTATTTGGTACAGCTTGGCTGACCACAGTGTCCAAATATGAAAAATATTGTGAAATGAATGAATTAATTGATTACATTTTCACCAGAGTCAATCTTCTTGAGGTAGGGCCATACCCTTAAAAGCTAAAAAAATAATTAAGCTTGTTACCTGAGGATCCCACAGTGAATAATGCATTGCTTTACAGATGAGACATATACCTAGCATTTTCATTATATATCAGTTTCTCAAAATTGAATTCCTCTTCAGATGTGTCCAATAGCTCCACAGGGGAGTGATCCTCCTGTTATTGGCAGGGTCCCAGGTGAGTTCCATTATAAAATAAAGGAATATGAGAAGGACCCTGAATATACTCCCAGCTCTTCTTTGATAGTCCTCTATAAGACTGGGTTTTGTTTAAAACAGGTCAATCCTCTGTGTATGAAAGCCTCTTCCCACTGGTGGGAGGCCTGTCCACTCAGTGAGTGTTACCGGCTCTCCTTTCCTTTCTCCTAAATCTAGATTTAGATTCCTAAATCTACCTGGGCAGACCAAGTCTCCAATGCTTTCTGCACGATTTCCAGAGATCTATCAGGCTGCCAGCTGAGAAGAGACTCAGGGAACAGCCTGTGACCAGAATGATTAGAGAGCACAGAGCTGGCCTCATTCGAACATTTCTGGTCAGCCTCTGAGGTGTGCTAAAGATGTTCAAATTGCAGCTCTGAACTCTACACCCCCATTGTTCAAACAGAAGAGAAATTGGAGTGACAGGAGAAGAGTAGGTTAAAGTTAAGTGAGTCCCGCCTAGGAAGATCTGGTATGTCTTCTTCCTCCAAGCTCGGGTCAAATGGAAATAGTGATAAGGCCCCAGATGTTCCTATGCTGATGAACACCAGGCTGACCAATCTCTGAGTCACTGACCCCAAGGAAGTCATCCCCCTTCTAAATCAAGCCCATTGGTCTGCCTTAAAGGCAGGAACCACTGCATTGTCTCTTTTCCTCTAATTCTTCAAACAGGCTATAGTTCTGACAAGACAGAAAAAAGTTTTCTTCTAAAAATCTATTGATAATAAGTACACTTAATAAGATGATGTTCAGGCTACCAAACAAGTACTTAAATCCCCACAATGCACTAGTGGACATCAGCTGAATATTTTGGGATGAAAAATGCTCATTAAAAGGGGATTGGACCTAAGCTATAGAAAGGATAATGGTAGAAGGGACTAATTGATGTATTTGACATACTAACTTATTCCTTATATTTACTGGGATGTGGTTATTCAACTATAAGAATTTTTCAATAACCACACTATTGTAAAACTAGGTGTCTTGCTGCATGCAAGATTTACCTCAAATAGAGTATATCTCAAGTACATTACCAGTCAGTTATACTCATAATCATGGGAAAACATTCACCTTCAAAGCAAAAACAATTGATACCCTTGACAAGAAAGAAAAGAGGGAGGGGAGTGGAGAGGGGACCTCCACAAGTTCTTTGGGGGAGGGGGCTGGGGATATACTTTGAATGTTACAAGTTGCTCTGCAGAAGACAGTCATTTTGTAATAAGAACAGGATTTCTGAGTCGCAATCTTGAGTGTGAGCCTAATTGCTTAAATCACACTGAGACAATCCCATCTGCGGCACTAGGTACAGTAGGTCTCATGTTATACTCTATGTTGGTATGAGGTTCACTGATATTAGCCATAGTCATGCCCTAACGTTTGAAAAAGTTATCCTGGAAGAGATTGATGACTGAAAGCCCCAGGTGTCTCCTTGGCTTTCCTTGTGCTTCCCACAACAAGGACAGGAAGAGCATTGTTACTGAGGTTTTAATTTTTAATTGAAAATGGAACATAACCTGGAAAATAGTCAATCAATCTGTCAAAAAGCAAAAGGGAAAATATTTTCTTAAAATAAAATCAAAATTGTGAATTAAAAGGGAAGGCAGAAAGCATTTCATCTGTTATTCTGGTACATCTGTTCTCTCTCACCCTGGATGGAAAGGTCACACTATGTTGTTCAGTGAGGAGCCTCACATACCCTAGGTTTTCAATACTCAAAAACTTAGGGGGAAACTATACTGGAGCAGATAAGACACAAATGCTGATGCGCAGGTAAATTCCTGCTTGTGATGACCATTGGGAATTACATAAAAGGGTATTTTTTCTGATCTAGAGGTGGGAATCTTTCTTCTCTGAACTGTCAGGTGATCTTTAGGGATATTTTCACAAACAATTCTGTCTCACTAACCTTGTACTATGGAGAGCCACAGGCTGTGTGTCACAAGGGTGTGATGCAAGCCAGGGAATGTCAATGCTTAATTGAGCCTTTGGTTACATTTTGGCTCAGTTTATAAGACATATTTTCCAACTTCGGCATTGACAGAAAGTTTCTCCAGGGTGTTTAAACCCAACTTGTGCCCTCAGAAGAGAGCCAGCCAGTTGAGTAAAAGGGACTCTTTTCTGTTGGACTGTAGCACTCACACATCCGGGCACCCCCTTCTTTGTCTGGGCTACAGAAGAGCAAACTGAAGTGAAGAATATGGATTCAACTCTCTCCCTAAAATTGAAGTTTGGGCAATTGCATAGTAATCAGCATACTGGTATTTCTTAGACATTAGAGAAAGACGGTAACTGGCAGACAACTCTGGTATGGAGAGTGTATATAATATATACTATAGTATACACTATGTTTCAGGAGAATTTTTCTGAACTGTATCATTGACCCATCAAAGCCATAGCTGTATGTAATTACAAACTCTGTTTTAAGGGGAAACTGAGAGCCCATGAGGCTAAAATTTTTCAAAATTCCTTGATTCCCTGATTAATTTCAGCATCATGCTACATTCAGCATTCTTTTTTTTTTACAGTTTTTTTTTAATTGATGCTTTGTGTATTTCATACATCATTTTCCAATTCAGTTCAGGCATATATCCCCTTCCCTTCCCCCCACCCCACCCTACCCATCCCAGATCATGCATTCTGCCGTAACTTTTCTGCATCTTTCTCTGCTTTTTTGTTTTGTTTTGTTTTGTTTTCATTTTTTTTAACAATAAGTGATAATTTGTGAGTACAAGCATCCTTCATGTAAAACCAATTTGCAAGCAGTTGTGCCCAAACCCACACAGCTCATGGGTCCCACCATCCAGCAGGGGGGGGCTTGTATGTTCAATCGAGTTGATCAAATGAGTGTCCAGTCTATATTGTTGTAGTTTCACCATTCACCCCAATCGCAGCACTTACATTCTACCGCGCCCCCTCTTCCGCAGATTGTTCCCTAGGCTTAGAAAGGGGGCACAGGTGGATGAGAAGCAAAACAGTCTACTTTCTCTGGAGCTGTTGTCTTGGTCTCTAGTCAATTCTGGCTGTTTTCTTTCATAGGCTGCCAGCTTGTCCAGGCTAGTCACACTGGATTCTGACTTCACATTAGTATCTCTCACGTATCATTTTTCTCTGTTTTACAAAGGGCACTGTTGGTACTGGTACTGTGTACCGGGAATACACTGATGAATGGGATTGACTAGGTCCTGCATGGCTCAGACAGACCCTGACATTTCCTTAGTGCATGCTAATCTTTTGCCAATAGCTGAGTAGAGATCCCCTTGGGTGAAGACCATTCTGTAGTCACATGCTAAATGTGAGCAGATGGTATGTGTCCAGATCCTGAAATCTAAAGAGAAAGAAAGCTCTCTCTAAACATGAATGAAGATGGTTTCAATAAACTAAGATAGAGTGGGAGAGAAAGGAGGGCAGTCTTGGGGGGGATCTAAATCAAGGACAAAGAAAGCTTGCCACCCTTTCTTCAAATCTTTCCCTCTACTAACATTGGCAGTGAATGAACAGGATGTGTTTCAAGGCCCACAGGTATTATAAAAACTAAAAGGAGTGGAAGGGTTGAGCTTTATAATTTTAAAAATTAAAATGAAGTTTGGGGATTATAGAGTTTGGCTTCTTTGATTGGCATATGATGTACAAGTCCTAGAATTTCAGTGGTTGTCTCAATGTCACACAGCTATGCAAGGTTAGAAACTAGGCTGGGACAGAGCCTCTTAGATACCTGATGTTCTGGATATTAAAGCCTCCATGATTAAATTTATTTCCCAGGGATGTTGTTGGGTTTTTTTTTTTAACTTGGCAGTTAACCCTAGAGACCGTCTAGCCCTCCGCTTATTCACTGGATTGGGAGTTTTTACAAAATGAGTCTGCTTATGAGAGATCACAGAGCTTTCAATAGCAAGCCATTTTTAAACAACTTTTCTCCTGGGTGGTAATGATTTGACTAATGAAATGCATTTCACCATTCACACCATGATCACATTATGGCTTAATAAAGAACCCTTGAAAGAACATTTATTATGGGATTTGCAGTTCACTGATGCGGGCAGATGCTGGAGTTCTGGGTGGCCACTGGATCAGGCAGTTCCTCAGTCAGCTGCAAACTAACTCTTTACTTGCAGGAGACTTGAATGACTACTCACAACTCAGCTAAGAAAGTCCCAAGAACACCTACAATTCTCCAAAGGAAAAAGAGAGAAGTCCATTAATCATGTACTAGATTTGGAAGGCCCCTTCAGTTTTCTAGGAGATACAAAGATGGCTTCTTAAAGTCCCTTTCTTTGATTCTTGCCAAAGACAAGGTCATCCATTCATTCAAAAAAACAATAGTTCCTGATTTGTGGACAAATGGCTTACACACAAGATGTCAAATGTATTTTCATACTGCCAATTTATTTTCAAATTCTCTGCAGGATTTTCTTGTCTAAACCAATCCTACATAAATCCTGGAGAGGATCAAGTAGCTATGTTAAAACATTCATCCACTATGAACCCAAAGAGCTACTGAGTGTCAGAGCAGGGAGAGACACTGAACTAAGTTGAAGACATGAGTTTTGTTGGAATAATGTGACCTGTTCTAAAAGAAAAACATAAAACATCTGGGCTGATTTTCTTCATACTTAAAGAGGAATCAAATATAATAGCAGATGTCATTTATCACTGAAACGCAGGGCTCAGAAAGGAAGAGGACCCTCAAATAGTGTTTGGAGGTTGTTGCAGTAACATAGTAACATAGACTGCCTCCCTTCCTGGTAATATCGAAGCACATTTGAACATGCTTAAGATGCATATGCTGTGCAAGCACACAAGGATGAATTGAGGAATTGAGGTTATAGAGCATAAGAAAGGCTTGTTTGGACATAGGAATGAAGGATGAGATGTAGATAACTAGGAAGGCTTTATAAAGCTCTAGATTTAGAAAAGCTTGTGTCAGTCTATATAACATGTGACCTTGAATACCAATGAATGCATGCATTTGTCACGATCTCTCTTCCAATTATTCCATCCTGAAATCCTAGGCAATCAGGAAATATGAGTTCTTAGATTTCAGGTACAAACACTAATTACCTAATCTATGACTTACCTTATGTGAAGTCATCATACACTTGTTTTGTGAATCTGATCATCAATCATGAGTACAACAAATATCATGGCCTCATGGCAGTGGCTAAGCTTTGGATAATGGTGTTAGTTTATGACAGAATTAGGATTTTTCATACTGAAATCAATCAGCAGGTATCACCCATCCCATCTCTAATTAGGAGATGGAAGACAAGAAGATGAACAATTGTTCAAAAAAGAGAGTGTATCTGTGGTGTCCTTTGCCTGCTCAAGATTTCCCAGGAACCAAAAGCATATGAGAATGAATGAAAAAGTCTTATAAATGGCCAAAAGAAGAGAAAGATTTCTACCAATAAAATGGAATTCCAGCCAAAGTGGATTGTTTCATGACTCTAGGATTCCTAGTGGCCAATTCTTCTGGGAAGGGAAAGACTCCATGTTTGTAAGGAAAAGATGTAAAGATAATAAAGCAGACCTTTCAAGGACATCCAGGCTTGGCACACTATTTGATAGGACCAAGAATTGGTTCAGCAACCAAGACAGTGGGATTCTGCAAAGGAAAAGTGAATTCTAAATATCAAACCAACAGTCTTCTCCAGACCACACTATGAGTTATCTTGTTTCACTTGAAAGGAATCTATCTGGATGCCCACTTTATAGACTAGAAAACTGAGGACTAATGACTGCTATACAAAATCTTACAGATGTACATGGTAGAGCTAGGATTTGAGCCCATATCTGTCTGGCTCTTTTCAGTTTCCCTAAAGAATAAGCTCAGAGAAGCATTGGTAAACTGGAGTGGCTGGCTTGAAAATATCTTCTCTAAGTAAGGACTGTAAAACGTAGAGCTGACAGGACACACGAGATGAAAAAGAGGAATTTTTCCATGTCTTGAATGATCGGGAATGTAGAGAGCAGGCTGAGAACTTGGAAAAAGAAGCTCTGAGCAAGCAATTGAGATGGGGCCCAGTTCTCCTGGGCATAGTTTAAGTCAGCAGCCCTCAGCTCTGGCTTCACATGGGAATCATCTAGAATGCCTTCAACAGCTATCTAATTGGACTCAATGCCCCCTCAGTTGGAGGCAACTCATGGACAGCACTTTATACATAACCAAATATACATGGCTGGAGAGGTAGTAGCTCCTGGAGAAAACCAGGAAATTTCTCACCATATGCTAATTATGGATCCTCATAATTACAGACATGTACGCCATACACCACACATCAAAGAAACTTCTTTTTGCAACAGATGGAGGCTACTGTAGAGTTCCACAACTGGTCACACACAGAGCATTTATGTCTGAAAGATGCCTAGCCCTAAGTGACAGTGGAACTTCTATACCTAAAGTTCATGGAACATGACAGAACAGGGCTAGAAAGAACACTAATACATCCCTCAACTCTCACCAGCTATGCTTCCTCATACAACAGAATGTGATGTACACAAAAGTCCACAACTGGCCAAATTTTAGAGAATAAGTGACTGTAGAATGCATTTCCCTGGACAAGACTTCTATATTAAACACGGCTCAGGATCCACTGCAGAAGGCGGGGGTGGAGGAGATTATAAGAGCTAGGGTTGGTGCATGAACATAAAGAAGCAGAGGCTTTCAAGCCTCTGGAAAGTTGTTTATGAACTTTGCAACCATGGTGACAGCATGTACAAGATCTATGCTGACTCAACAAGACAAAAACCCAGCATAGAACTGGGGAAATGGGCAGCAGGCCCCAACCTTAGCTGAGGAACTATTAGCAGTTGATTACTACAGAGTGAGAGAGAGTTGATCTTCTTTAAGGGATGGACTACAGGTAGGCTGACTAGATTCCAGGTGATGAACCTGAACCAAGGGACATCTGTGTATAAATGCTTGACCATATAGGCCTTAACATATATGACAGAATGCATGAAATCCAGTGTGGGGGGCGCACTATGGGAGGTAGAAGAGGAGGAGAGGGTCTAAATTTGATTAAGAGCTGTTACATGAAATACACTAAAACTCAATAAAAATATGCATAAAAAATTCATGTCTGAACTCCATTCTCAACCAGCTCAGTTAGTCTCTGATTTGGGATTGTGGGTCATGGGTGGTTTACCAGCTCTCAATTGATGCTAGAATTTTGCAGCCATCAGCGAGAACTGTTGGCTTAGGGAAACCTAAGTTGCCACATCCAGTCACAAATCAATGGCTTTGTTGTGACTATGGCTTCCATTCAGTGGAACTCTTCTATGGCAACTTGTTCAGTGTCTGGATCATTGTTAGAGTCATTAGTGCATGGAGGTAGATTAAGGAGAGCTGGTGAAGCAGAAGGGACATTGGCTTTGGACTGACAAAAGCCCCGGGATCAGTTCTCAGCTCTGCCACCCACTGCCAATTGAGTTGTTGAATCAGCCTCTTTGAGTCTCACCATCTTCATCTAATCATTGGGCAAATAATTGTATCTTCCTCTGTGGGTCAGGAAGACAGCATGCAGAAGGGGTCCAACTGCAATATAGCAACACACGCTAAGAACAAAATTGATAGTTGACCTAGACTGTTGTTCTCAGAAAATTTTATATCCTAAAAAAAGAGAGGCTACTGGGCTTTATTTATCAGCTTCTCCAGAGATGGAAGGAACTGTGTAGATGATGGGGGGGGGGTTACTTTGATAAAAGGCAAAGTATTGCTAAGACTTAGAGACTGAATTCTATATCTGAGTTCCTTGAGGATATCCTTGGGCAAAAGAGGGATGCTGAAGGGGTTGAATATCGATGGAATCATATTACCATGCACATCTTCATTCCCAGGAAATAATTTTTTATTACAAATGTGCCCCATATGACCATCCTGCCCCACAAATAGGCTAGAACAAGAAGCTGGAGGGACTCTGGCTCTAGGAAACCATATAGTAGGTAGATGATAGATGATAGATAGATAGATAGATAGATAGATAGATAGATAGATAGATAGATGATGATAGATGATAGATAGATAGATAGATTGATAGATGAAAATATGCATAGATGGTAGATATATTAGATATGATAGATGATAAATAGATAGATAATAGATGAAAAATGCATAGATAGTAGGTAGATAGATGAAAATATGCATAGATGGTAGTAGATAGATAGATAGATAGATAGATGAAAATATGCATAGATGGTAGATAGTTAATGGATGAAAATATGCATAGATGGTAGATAGATAGAAATAGATAGATAGATAGACAGATAGACAGATGAAAATATGCATAGATGGCAGATAGATGAAAATATGCATAGATGGTAGATAGATAGATGATAGCTAGATTAGATATGATAGATGATAAATAGATAGATGGTAGATAGATAGATCATAGATAATAGATAGATAGATAGATAGATAAAAATATGCATAGATGGTAGATAGATAGATATGGTAGATGATAGATAGATAGATAGATAGATAGATAGATAGATAAAGAGATAGCCAGAACAAAGCAGAGAGAGAAAGTCAGATTTTAAAAGGAAATAATAGCTAGAAAGAAAGAGAATGAGAGGGAGAAGCCACATAGAGCAGAGAAGAGAAACAGATCTGTACAGGATGTCCTTACCAACTGCCTTTAAGGAGGCATACTTGTTGAGCTCTTTTCCTGGAGGCTGCTGTTCGTAGGGGTTGGAGATCTGGCCCAGGTTGGGGTATGAATGTGGGTGTCCCATCTGCTGGAGCAGAGGAGAGGTGGGCACTGCATTGTTCATCTGGGTGGTATCTGAAAACGAAGAGACAGTGATGGTCACTACAGGAAACCCTCCTATTCAACCCACCATCCTCAGCTCTCTCCACTCTGAATTTCTTCCCACACTTTGTAGACGTGAGTACTCTTTTTCTCCCCAAGTTGTTTTTGGTCAGAGTGCTTCATCACAGCAACAGTGAAGCAAACTAGAACAGTGCGTAAGAGTGCTTGCTGTGCAAACAGGAGGACCTGAGTTCAAATGCCCAACACCCAAGTAAAACAACCTGGTATGGCAGTACAAGCCTAGAAACCCAGCAATGGGGAACAAAGACAGGGAGAGATCCAGGGCTCGCTGGCTGGCCAGCTAGCTGGCACACTTCAGATTCAGTGAGAAACCCTGTCTCAAAGGAACATGATGGAAAGCAATAGAAGACACCCAGTACCCTCTGGTCTCTGAATGTGTGCACACTGGTACGTGTTCTTCCTTCTCATTCACACACATATACACATCACACACACACACACACACACACACACACACACACACCACAATATGTCTGTATACCAAGATGGTCAACTTCAGTAACAATGAAGGAAATACAAGGTAGAAGAGCTTACTAGAGACCACCCTTCGCTGTGATGATGACAAATATTAGGACTGAAGAACACCAGTACTGTTGAGTGTTGGGAACAGAGGGGCTTCAGCAGCTGCTGGTCCACTGGCAACTTGGTGTTTCTGCAGACAGGGTGTTGAAATGTGAAGTGCAAGTGTCTCTGAGCAGATGGTATCATCTCTGGGGACTCAGTTTACAGTGCCACCCATGAGTTCACTCCCATTGAGAAGGCTTTAAGTCCAACTACATAGCTGTTGATTATCCCCCCAGATAACAGTGCCACTACTGTACTGTTATCTGAGGCAGGTCAGTATGGCTATTAGGCTTTAGGGATTGATTTTCTTTCTTAGCAGTGTGCATATTATCTAACATTATGAGCACTGAACTTGAGGTAGAAGTCTTCCAGGTCAGGTCCTGCTCTATTACCCAAAGTTCTGTGTCTGAAGTATGTACTGTCTTAAACAGTAGGGTCTTATTTTCTAGTTCTGGGAGATAACCAAGAACTTTGGTGATAGCCTGTGTTATTTTGGGTGTCTCTTGGATCACTCTCACCAACAACTCAAAGGGAGGTATCCATTCAGCAAAAAAATAGTAGTATGTTCTACCCCAGGGCCTACTACCTATCTACACAGGTTCTAGGCCCCAACTATGGTTGGGTTCCATCTTATGGAGTGGACCTTAAATCCAATCAGAACGTGATTGTTGAATCCCATGACAATCATAGCATTATTGCACTAGTGGGGATATCTTGGTATGTTAGTCATTATTGTAGCTTACAGGGTCCACAGTTGGATAAGTCTGAGGATTAATTTTCTCCTCTAGTAGCATAAATAGTACCTTCCAGCACAATGGAAGCTAACCAGTAGAGATGAAGCTTCTAGGTCATTATGGGAATTCTCAAGACTATTTTACATATCATAAGGCACATGGAATATATAGGAATATGATATAATGTCATGCAACTGTTAGAAGGAAATAGATTAGAGTAAGTTCCTGTTGGATGTCAAACTAAAGGATTACAGAGACTGCTGAGAAGCAAGTTTCAAATTAGTACAAATAATACCGCAACCTACAAAAGAAAACCCAGGCCTGTTTCTATGCACTAAGAGTCACACAAGCTAGACTAAAATATTATAAAGACACCCATACTGAATATTGACTACCCAAGGGAAGAGAGGTTCCAGAAGGTTTGCCTGAAGAAATACTTTCTAAAGGACTGGAGACATGGCTCCACGGTTAAGAGCACTGATGGCTCTTGCTGAGGACCCAGGTTCATTTCTCACCACCAACATGGTAGCTAACAACCATCTGTAACTCTAGTTCCAAGAGAATCCAACACCCTCTTCTGATCCCCATGGGCATTGCATGACACAGGTGCACTTACATACATGCAAGCAATATACTCATAGATATAAAATAAAAATAAATGAAATATTAAAAATAGAAATACTTTCTGAAGGAAAAAATAAACTGTCAGTCAGATGTGGTAGAAAAGAGGATGTTAGAGGCAGAGGAAACAGCAAATGGCTTGCAGCTGGAGGGAATCTGGTAAGTTCAAGTTCAGGCCTGAGAGGGTGGCCTCTGGTCCCTAGCCATGCATGAGTACATTGTGATTAAGCAGAACAAGAAAGGGCAGGAGTGGCTAGTGGGACTCAGCCAATCTTGTAGTAAAGCTCCATCTCTATTCTGAGAGCACTGGGAAATGGTGAATGCAGGAGGGACAATCACAGCTCAGTTTCACTCAAGAAATCTAGTAGGATTTCTCCAACATCAGGAAATACCTGTGTCCATCCAGACCCACCTTCAGTAGATGCCGGGGTACCTTGTGAATTCCCTTTATCTAACATTCATACTCATTTTCCAGTGTCTACAACCAATGTGTGGCTGTTGACCGCTTACAGCTCTTGTTGGTTATAAGAGACTTGCTCTCAGCTGATGGAGCCACCACTCTAAGCTTGATATGCTCCATGCACCTTACCCTCACTGCATGACGTATTAGTCATACAATACCTAGCTGAAGTATCGGGCAAAGTCCAGCCACTTAACTCAAGATGAGGTAGCACAATGGGTACTCCAGACCTCACTGTGGACTGAGACAAATTTAGGACTGCAATTAGCAAATGTTTTCTATAAAGGATGAGAGAATAAATAATTTAGGTTCTGTAGTCTAACAAAGCCTCTGTTGCAACTACTCAACTCTGCCATTGTAGGATAAAAGTAGCCCTAGATATTATATAAACAAATGGAAATGACAATTTCAGTAAAATATTATTGCAAAAAATAGATGGCACCCGGTCTGGCTCAGGGATTGCAGTTTGAACACTCCTGTCGATGCTTTGCCCGAGATCCTCATTCTTGTATGCCTACTTTATCTTTCCTTTGTGTTTAGAAGTGTGTGTGTGTGTGTGTTGTGTGTGTCCTGAAAAGCACTCACTAAGAGTCAGTTGCACCTGAATCCCTTCCTGTCTCTTGATGATGCAATTCGTGACATAAATGAATATTTTTGTCTTCAGAAACCCAAATGTAAAGAGACAGGATATCATAGCTGGTGCACAAACATAGGGAGTATATTTTTAACATTACACATGTCTGGGCCATCACATAAATCCAAATGTCTAGAGGGAGGGTTGCTAAACATAAGCCAACAAACCCAGCCTTATGCTGGCATACAAAGAGGCAGGAGTAGCCTTCTGGGATAGCTTTTTGGCTGCAATTCAGCTGGGGAAGCAGGTCCCCAGGACTAATGACATGATGGTGCAAAGGGTGGTGATAAGATATGGCGTTCACAGTTACCTGGACACTGAGATGCTCTTACATTTCCCTCTGCAGGTTCAGCCTGCCGGAGGTTATGTCTGCCTCTCCCTGGAAATGTCAACTCAAACATCTATTTTGCCCAAATATCAGTCAAATGGGAAGTGGCTTAACATATATTTTTGTTGTTTGACGCTCTGTGTATTTCTTTTCTTGTGATATATACTTTAGTGTGTAGCTACTGTGTTTATAAACTCTAGCATGATGTGGAGAGGTGGGCACATAGCACCAGCCTTAGCTCAGGAACTATTGCAACTGACAGCTTCCGGAAGATGCAGAGTCAGTTTTCATTACAGATGTGACACTGGCTAAGTTGACCATGCTCCAGGACAGACCTACAACTGAAACTGGGAAACACAAATGAGACTCAATAAGCCTTAAAAAATAATATATAGAGGACATGACGGGGTGGGTAGAGAAGTGGGGGTAGATCTAAGGGGGGATGGAAAGGGGGTCTGAACAGGATCAAACTACATTGTATGAAATTCTAAAAGAATGAATAAAAACAAAATAAAACAGTCATTATTCAGAACCACTCCATCATTTCAGAATCATTTCCATCTGAGTTATGTGATAGACGGCCAATCATTGTAACTATCTCAGTGTAGGTTTCCCCGGAAGTCATTGAGATAAGGCAAGCTTACTTGGGATATGATCTCAGGAAATACTTGCAGCAGAAGGGCAGACAAGACAGGGAAGGAAAAGAAGCAGATAAAGAATGTGATGGCACATGAGATACAACTGTGGAATACTGGAGTTTAATCCCACTCTGGAATTCTTGCATATGGTGTTGAATACATACCGCAAAATTATAGCACCCTGGGTGTGAGGGAGATGCTTTGGATTTACACAACAAGCCTCATCAGTTTCTATAGAGAGCTCCTTCTGGGAGACTTAACTAGAAAACTGCCATGTCCATAGGAGAGTGAAATCCCGTTACCCTCTTTACTCAGAGATGCAACAACTGGCAGTTGAAAAGCAGAGGAGTATGGCTGGAAACGGAAAGGACCCCAAAACGATCATAAGTTACACTTATGGCCACTGACAAAAAAAAAAAAAAGAAAGAAAAAAAAGAAAAAAAACAACTCAAGACCAAATAGAATACTTCTTTCTTCTCTCACAGTGATTGTGACAGAAGAGAGCATATGATCTAGTCTGAGTCAGGGAGATTTCCCACTTGAAACTTTCTATTTGGAACCATTGGTGTCAGGATCTAAGAACCTCTGAAGCATCCTTTTTTACATACCAGTATCACATCTACACAAGGAAAGCTGAGGGTGGGTCAGCATCCTTCTACAGAGCTGGAATGCTCTGGGGATCCATCGCAACATAGATTTCCAGTGCAACAAGTGTTTGGATTCATTTGCTGGAGCTGGTGCTGACCAGAATGTACTGCTACTCCTCGAGCCTCAGGGAAGAAAATAATGTATAGTCTACCTCCAAAAAAGTTAAAAGAAGGATTGTTGCATGTTCTCATCACAAAGATATGGCAAATGGTTTGAGGTGACTGGTACATTGATCATCACCACTTAATCGTTACATGGTATATCCACAAATCAAATCATCATGCTGCACCTCCTAGACATGTACAATTATTAGGTTTCAGTTAAAAGTAAGATAAACTTTAAAAGATTGAGTGGTACATAAAGAAAGCTCAAGGACATTGGTAAACTAATTAATGACTCCATGTCAGGTCTGCTTTTTGTTACCCTTGAAATAAGTCTCAAACACTAAATTTTCTGCTTAGTGCTGACACCCTAAAGTCACCCATGGGGGTGAATTTATTCCTTCCATCTCTTTGTCCCCACAATCCAGACCCCCACCACTATATTCAAATCCTTTCTAGGCTTGCCAAAAGAAATGAGCACTCCTTCATTGAAGGAGGAAAAAGCCTATAGAGATGTTCCTCACAGGACATCTTGGGACAGCTTTTATATTATTAAACAGAACACTTAATATTCCATTACAGAGTATTTGCTTTCAGATTATTTCTGCTAAGTCTTATGCTACCTCAAGGGCACTGGAGGGTTATTGAATATAAGTAGGCATGACTGAGAGGCTCCACCAAAGCGATCCCTCTCAAAAGAAGAAACGAGGCTGCTGCCCCAGAGTCATGTTCCTGAGTTCACATTCGGAACCGCAGGAAGTCAATTTCTGGCATAGATAGCCATTTTGAGCTTGCTTCCAGGCATTGAATATTCAGAAATATTAAAATCCCCACTCTCAGGGAAGCCATCAAGAATTATTAAACAGACATTTGTGGCTGGGTTTTAAAATGCTGTTTTCATTTTCCTAGACAGAAAGATAGGCCAGATCTCATGGCCCCATTGCTCTGCTGAGTTTTCCTCAAAATAGACCCAGCAAAGGAGAAACGAAAATACAGACAGAAGTTCAGGCCAGGTAGGTGTGCAAGAGAAATAGAACAGCAGGGTGAGGGAGGAGTTCAAAGCGGGTGAGATTCAGTTTATAATCTGCAAATGCTGCTTTTGCCAAGCTGAAAAAGGAAATGTAAATGTGTGCATCCATGTGTATGTATGTATCTATATGTATCTACTCATATTTACACATATATGTATAATTTCTTTTGCACAGTTATGACTATAGAAGATCCAGTAGCACCAGCAATGCTTATTCTTGGAAGAGTGATTTCTTCTCTATACACCTCAGCCCCATAGATGTCTTAGGCACCCGCATAGAAACATACTCTGTTCAATGAAATAAGCAAGTCTTCTCCATATCCTTCTAATTTTACAACATATTAGAACCCTTAGGAACAAGGACAGAGCACTTGCTGTTCTGTGATGCTAACTACATTCCATTAGAAACATCCATCAGCAAGAAGCCCTTTACACCTCTGTGCTCTCTTCCTAAGACAGAAAGGGGCCTCTTGTACCTGATAATCATTTTAAAAGAAAGTTAAAACATAATTACTCTAATTGGAGGCATCTGTTAGCCGTACACCAAGGTAACCACCATGTAAGTACTGTTATTATGTGGTATATCTTAGTCACACAATAAAAATAAAGTGGATGCAATTCAGATCAGGTCAGTTGGAGTGAAAAAAAAATGCTCAGTTAGACACACTGGGGGGGGGTGCTCTGAATTTTTGTGCAGAAAGGACAAATGACTATCAGAAACTAGAGCGGACTGGTTTATTTGGGAAGAATGACTACAGAGCCCCTCCCCTCAAACACATCTCAAGGAAGGCACAGAAAGGTAATGGAAAGTCAGAGCATGCTGTGTTGAGGACGTATCATCTGGCAGGCACTTGGGAAATAACTTCACAAATGCTGTCTCCTTTAGTTATTCTCTCATATTTGAACATGTGTATGTGTGTGTGTGTGTGTGTGTGTGTGTGTGTCCATGTTTATGTGCAGGTGAACATGTACATGTAGAGGGCAGAGGTCAACGTCAAGTGTCTTCCTCCACCAATTTCACCATATTATTTGAAACAGTGTCTCTCACTGAACCAGGAGCTTGTTGATTTGGCTGGTCTGCCTGGCCATCGAGTCTCAGAGATCGTCCTGCCTCTGCCTCCCCAGTAATGGTACTACAGCGTCACACTGCCAAGGCCATCTGAGGAACCCAGGGATCAAAGTCATGTGTCCAACAAGCACTTTACTGAGAGATTTGTCTAGCTCCTGTTAATTTTTTGTAGAACATTTTTAAATCCACTGGAATACTTCATAGATGGTACCAAGGTTCCAATGTTTCCCTAAACCCAGTTTCCCTAATATTAATGTGTTATTTTGGTGTGTTTTTTATAATGAATAAACCACTATTGACAGGTTACTAACTAGAGCTCTCACTTCATTGAGATTTCTGTAACTTTTTACCAAATGTCCTTTTTTTCTGTCCCAGGCACCACATTAAATTCAATCAAGCCTCCTTCAGCTCCTTTGGCCATAACAGTTTCTCAGACTCTGTGTTTCTGATGACTTTAGCAGTTCAAGGAGTATAGCTGAATAGACTATGGAATGCCACTCAAATGGAATTTGTCTCATGTCTTTCTTATGATTCCACTGAGGTTATTGGCTTGGGGCAGGAAAATCACAGAGGCAGAGTGACACTGCCATCATAACACATCAAGGATATGGCATACTGTGATTACTTATCATTATGGATGTTCATGCTATCACCCACCACAGGTAGAAGTGCTTGTCAGATTTCTCCACTATGAAATTCATCTATTTCCCTCTCTTTTAAAATTAATTTTTCCCTCTTTCTTTCTTTCTTTCTTTCTTTCTTTCTTTCTTTCTTTCTTTCTTTGTTTATTTGTATGAGTGTACTGTCTGCATGTAGGTTGGTGCACCTGTGTCATGCAATGCTGAGGAGGTCAGAAGAGGGCATCGGATTCTCCTGGAACTGGAGTTAAAGATGGTTCTTAGCTGCCCTGTGGGTGCTGGGAATCAAACCTGGGTACTCTGCAAGAGCGGTTGGTGCTCTTAATCGCTGAGCCATCTCTCCAGCCCCTTCCGGCTCTTTTTAACCTCCCATCTTTTTCTCTTCCAAAGGAAATGGGTATGCACTGTCCATACCCGAGACTCGGGAATGGATAGTGTCCCTCCTCAGTGGAGACAGAATGCATGAACCATTTGGAATTATTCTTTATTCTCCTTTTATATATTATTTATTTATTCATTTATTTATTCAATTGCTTATTCCTATCATGGACATATAGATATGTATCTTATACATTGGACTGAAGTACCATCTTTATTTTGTAGAGTTGGCAAATGGAAGCTATTTAAATTAGTTACTTTGGCACATTTTATGCTGGGGGATAGTTCTTTACTTCTTGATAATATAGTATTCTCCAGGCTCATCTTGTAGTTTCCTGTATATAATATATATATATATATATATACTATATATTAGTTTATGGTATATATATATATATTCTAGGAAATATGTACATATATATGTTATATGATATAGTATATATATATATTGTATTTAATATATATATATATATATATACTATATTGGGTAAAGTTGTGGGTAAAGTTGTTTCCCATTAGGAATAAGGGAAACGACTTTACCCACTAGAATATAGTGTTTGGAGACTATATTTTTAACCCTTTTACTACTGTATATTCATATATAATTATGCATTTCATTGTGATATTTCATATACATATATGTCATGTATGTTGCCCACATTCACATCCCATTGTCCTCTCCTGTCCCTGACTCCCCACTCACACTGATCCACTTCATGTTCCTAAACAGACTCTTTTAATGTCATATATATATGTATTTAAAATACAGATTTCATATATAAGATAAAGCTTGCAATATTTGTCCTTCAGAGTCTAGCTTATTTCACTTGAGTCCCACCCATTTTCTTTTTTTTCTTTTTTATTTTTTTTATTTATTTCTGTATGTGTATGAATGTACTGTCTGCATGCAAGTTTGTGCACTCGTGTGGTGCAATGCCGCAGAGGTCAGAAGAGGGTGTCGGATTCCCCTGGAACTGGAGTTCTCCTGGAATTGGAGTTTCAGACGGTTCTCAGCCGCCATGTGGGTGCTGGGGATCGAACCCCGGTCCTCTGTAAGAGCAGTCAGCGCTCTTAACCACTAGGCCATCTCTCCAGCCCCAGAGTTCCACCCATTTTCTAACAAATAACATAGCTCTGTTTATTTTTGCACCTAAATAAACTGTACTGTGTATTTATATCACACTTTATTCAACTATTGGCTATCTATGCTGATTCCATAACTTAGCTGTTTTAAATAGTGCTACAAAAAACATGGATGTGCAGGTAGCTCTGTGCTAACCTCCATTCTTTTGTGTACATACCCTGGAGTGGTATAGCTGGATCATAGTGTAGCTCTATTTTTAGTTTTTTGAGCAACCTGCATACTGATTTCCATAGAGGCTATGCTAGTTTATGTTCCTACCAGCAGTGAATAAGGTTGCTTTTTTTCAAGCATTTTTCACTAGCATTTGTTATTGTTTGTTTTCTTGACTAGAGTGAGATAGAAATTCAGTGTAATTGGATTTGCATTTCTCTGCTGGCTATAGAGTTTGAACTTTTTTTCATACATTTCTTGGTCATTTATATTTCATTTGAGAACTGTCCAGTTGTTTGTTCATTTATTGATCAGATTACTTGGGTTTGGGTGTTTTTAGTTCATTACATATTGTAGATATTAATCCTGTGTCAAATGTATAGACAGCAAAGACTTTTCTTCTATTCTGTAGGCGATCTCTTTACTCTGCTGATTTTTTTTATGTACAGAACCTTTTTTAAATTGACAGGATCCCACTTATCTATTCTTATTATTTGACAGGATCCCACTTATCGATTACTATTATTTCCTGAGATATTAGTTTCTTTTGCAAGGTCTTTCTTATGCCTGCATCTTGAGGCATTTTCTGTTTTGCACTCTTGGTTTCAAAGCCTCCAAGCTTACATTAAGGTCTTTGATATAATTTGAATTGAACTTTTGAACAGGGTGAGAAATAGAATAGAGATCTAGTGTCATTCTTCTGTGTGTAAACATTCAGTTTCTCAAGCACCATTTGTTGCATTTTTTTCCAGTGTATATTTGGGTCACTTTTATTTAAAAAAAATCAGGTCATGTAAATATGTATTTCTCTTTTTGTTTTTTGAATACATGGGATTTGTTTTGGATAGCCTATGCTTTTCAAATGCCCACGTAGGGCTAGGAAGTTAGGAATTATTACAGAGGAAACATGATGCTCATCATCATCATAATGATGATTGCAAACACTGAGAAAGTTAAAACATCCTAAATGTTTATAGAATGGTTATAGGATATGTTTCATTCCTTCATATTCTAATTCATCTACTTATTCCAGGAAATTTTATGAATCTCTAATTCAACCCCATTTTACAGAGGAAGAAATCAAGGCTGCAAATGGGATGACTGCTTCTTGTACCTAGCAGTTTGACTCTAGGGATCTATGGTCTCAGGCACATTCTTGTTACCTCTGTGACATTCAGATTTCTGACATTCAAAAATGATTTTACAGCCAAACACTGATCATTTCTAAGTTTGGGCTATTATCTTTGGAAGGCATTTTTCTCTAAATTCCTTTATCTCCACACACCAGCATATTAAAGACAAGATGTGGTTGACAAGACAACAGAGTTTTAATGAAGGACCAAAGAAGAAAAGATACTGAAAGCCTAGCTGCACTGATTCTAGGAGAGTCCAGAGCAAAAAAGTAAGAAAGTTTGCATTACACAGCTTCCTCTCCTTGAGCTGCAGACTCTGCATATGTTGAGTGCATTGAGGGAAATCCTAGAGGCAGCCTGTCCTGTCCTGCTCCTGTTTGGGGATCTGGGTAGAGTCCACAGTGTAAAAGCTCTGATATCTCAAGGAATAACTAAGTAAACAGGCCGAGAATGAGGGTAGAGAGATGGCTTAGTCAGAAAAATGCTTGATATACAACCATGAAGACTTGAGTCTGAGGGATGGAGAGATGGTTCAGCAGTTAAGAACACTGGCTGCTCTTTAAGAGATCCAGGTTCAGTTCCCAGCACCCACATGGAAGCTAACAAATATCCATAATGCCATCACCCTCTTCTGACCTATATAGGCATTGCATGACACAGGTGCAATTACATACATGAAGACAATACACTATATATATAGGATTTTTTTTGTCTTTTGAGAAAGGGTCTCACTTTAGTCCCAGCTGGCATGGAGCTCCCTATGTAGACCAGGCTGGCCTTGAATTCACAGAGATTCACCTGCCTCTGCCTCTCAAGTGCTAGGATTAAAGGCACACGACACCATGCCTGGCTAAAAGAAGTGTTTTTAAAAAGACCCTCTGTTCACAATAGCAAAAAACTGGAATCAACCCAAATGCCCCTCAACTGACGAATGGATAGAGAAAATATGGTACATGTACACAATGGAATTCTATGCAGTGGTAAAGAAAGACAACATCATGAACTTTACAGTCAAATGGATGGAGCTAGAAGACATCATGTTAAGTGAAGTAACACAGTCCCAGAAAAACAAACGACAAATGGTATCTCTCATATGTGGATGCTAGTACCAATAACCCAGTTATAAATATTTCTTGTGGAGAGGGATGCATATTAAAAGAAGCAACAGAAAGATTGATCAGAAAACTGACTGAGATGGTGACCCGAAGGTTTGGGAGGGGTGGGAGAGGGCACGGGTGTATATTCAATTGGTGCATATTAAATTGACATGAGTTCAACAAACATCCAATTTTGCCCAGACTCCGTCTAATAGGATATGGTATTTTAGGACTTAGAAAAAGTAAACATGTGTATATTAATAAATTGGTGTTAAAGGCTGATAAAAACGGTAATGCATCTGAGAGTTAAATTGGAGATATAATTGGCTGTTGTCCACATTAGCTTTATTAAAAACTGTATAAAAATTACTTTTGGGATTGGTATAAACAAATTTTCTATCTCTATAAATTTGCTGTCATATAGTATGACCTGGTAACACTCTCTTTCAACTATAGGATGATGGGTTAATTAAAATATTGTTTGCTTTCCAAGTTAATCACACACAGTAACCCAAAACACATGGTGAAACTTGAACTGAAAGCCTGTGCCTTTGATCCCACCCTATAGTTATATATAATACAACTGCTATTCCTTGAAGACTCATGTGGTCAAAAATAATAACCTAAAATAAAGGGGGATATATATATATTATATACGAAAACTTTTGTCAAAAAAACCTTGCAATCCAAAGCTTAAAACTAACTACGGGAAAGGATTTGTAATGTTCCAACAGGCCAGAGTATCACCAACTTAATGGCTGAGAAGAAATGCAGCTTTTCAGTGAGTAGGAAGTACCAGAAAATCCCAGCAGAAGGATTGACTCCTATGGGCATTGAAGGGAAGAAATGCTCAGATTGCTGCAGAACACCCGGCCCCCTCTCTGGATCCTACTAGTAACAACGATCTTTAATGAATCCTAACAAAGATTACCTTCTAGGTTGTGCCACAAAGGTTTTAATAAAGAGACTTTCTTAACTCCCCCCCATAGATAAGGAGAAATATGAGGATGATGAGGTCCGTTCTCCAGCTGTAGATTGGAAGCCAGCTCTTATAGAGGTTTTCTCTTGTAAAATCGGTAAATCGGTAAAACTGCCTTCCTTTAATTGACTCCCAGGACATAGAAAACTGTGAAAAGGATTATTCTCTATTCAGAACCAAATTATAATGCTAAAGTCTCCTTAAGCTATGCACTTAAGCAAAATATATTGATACAGGATAGCTCTCTGACAATCAACAATGGATTATTCTACAAGGAGATATTGTTGGCCAAGGATCAGCCGCCAAAAGAAGGAAAGGCTTCCTTACCTCCAAACTGGGATATCTGCAGACAGAGAGGCAAATAAAGGCTTGCTGTTGAAGACCTGATATAACATGGGAAGAATGTATGGAGAGCGCACTTGCAAGTATACAGATGTTGGCTTCTGGAATGCCAAAGAGTGTTAACAAAGGCACTAAACCAATAAAGGCAATATAGGTCTCTTGAGTCAAACAAGACTCCACCGTCCAGCACCGCTACACCTCAACTGACTGGAAATACTGTGCAGCAGTGGCACCATATGTCTGTATCCAGTCCTCAAACATCTAATTGCCTATTAGCTCTCTTCTTGGAGAAATAAACCATGGCTGATGCCAAAAGCATACATCCTCTAATGGTTAGGAGCACGTTATAAGCCACGGTAAGATCTTGTCATATTTAACAGAAAGAAAATGTAATTCATGATTAACCATACCCATCCAAACATCTGTGGTTCTATACCAAAGTAACCTACCCATAACAATTAGTACCTGGTTTAATATAACCTATATATCTAATTGCGTGTGCTGCATTAGTAGGATGAAAGGCTATATATTATACTGTTGAAGTAACTTATATCTAATTGCATGTGCCTGCATTAGTTAGGATTGAAAGGTTATGCCTGTTCAAGCTGGAGCCCCATGGGAAATAAAAAAAAGAAACACAGCCAGAATATGACTAGAGACAAGACAACAGCTCCAGAAAAAAGTAGAAACACTGAAAAAAAAAAAAATCCACCTGTGCCCCTTTTCTAAGCCTAGGACAATCTGCGGAAGAGGGGTGTGGTAGATTGTAGGGGCTACGATTGGGGTGAATGGTGGAAACTACAACAATATAGGCTGGAACCTCATTTGATAAACTTGATGACATACAAGCCCCCCCCCCGCCCCGCCTGTGGTGGGACCCATGAGCTGTGTGGTTTGGGCAGCAACTGCCTCGCAAATTGGTTTTTACGTGAAGGACGCTTGTACTCACAGATTATCACCTATTGTTAAAAAAATAAAACAAAACAAAACAAACAAAAAAAAAACAGAGAAAGGTTGGCAGGATCGTTATGGGCAGAATGCATGTCTGGATGGGGTAGGGTGTGTGGGGATGGGAAAAGAGGGATATATGCCTGAAGACTGAATTGGATAAATGATTGTATGAAATACACAAAGCAGCAATAAAAAAAAAAAAGACTTTCAGAAAATACCCTAGAACCGCACGAAAAGCTGGTAATAGTACCATGCACCTTTAATGTTAGTGCTGGAGAGGAGGATGCAGAAAGGTGCCTGGGATGAACTGGTCAGTCCCTCTAGCTGAATCAACAAGCTCTAGGTGCAGTGAGAGACCTTGTCTAAAAAACTAAGGTAGAGAGTGACCGAGGAAGACATTCAGCTTTGGCTTCCATGTGCCTATACTTGTAAACATACAGAGAGAGAGAGAGAGAGAGAGAGAGAGAGAGAGAGAGAGAGAGAGAGATATCTGATGTTTGCCTGGTTGCTTAAATGGCTCTGATGTACCACATCATGTGAGAGCTCATGTAGCTTCCCTGCTACACACCAGGATGGAACTTTCCCCCACTTCATTCTTCTCACTTTTCTCTCCTAAGCCCATGGGCCCCATACTCTACTTCAGACAAAAGTCATAGAAATCCCAAGACTAAATAATAAGGCACAGTAACCGTGTAAAAACATTTTACTCCCATTTCTCTGAGCATCACAGTATTATTCTGTGGATACAGAGCTCACAGTTCAGACAGAGGCGCTGGTGCGCTAGCTCACTTGGTAAAGTGCTTACCATACAAGTATGAGAACCTGAGTTCTATCACCAAAACCCTTATCAAAAAGTTGGGTAGAGTGGTGCACAGTTGTAACCCTGGAACAAGGAGACAGAGTTTACTTGGCAAGTTCCAAGCCAATGAGAGACTCCATCTTTATAAAATGGAATGGCTCCTATAAGAGGACATGTAGGGCTGTTCTGTGGTTGTCACAAGCACATACTTGAACACACACACACACACACACGTGCGCACACACACACACACACACACACACACGTGCGCACACAAATACATACAAAGGAGAGAAAAAGCTCAGACAGGTTGTGCAACTGGCCTAAATTAACAGCATGTTATAACAGTGGGCTATCCTTCCAGGTCTGAGTCATGCAAAATGGATGTTTCCTCCACTAAGCTAGGCTGCTGCTAGCTTGGATCAGGAAGAGCTTGAAGACTACACCTTGTGCCTTTTGTAACAAGATGTCTCTCAGTGCAAGTTCATCCACTGAAGTCTAGTCCATCTATCTAGAGTTACTCCTTTAAAAAAGACCAACTCTTCCTCACACAGCAGTAATCAGCTGCCAACGGCTCCTCAGCTAAGGTTGGGGCCTGCTGCCCATTTCCCCAGTTCTGTGCTGGGGTTTTGTTAGATGGGGACTTCTTTATGGAGAGAAATTCCCCTGCTTTGAGTCTCTTCCATCTTCCTGTGGTCTCCAGGTTAGAGGAGAAAAGCCCTGTCTAGATCACAACTTTTTGTTTCTAATGGACATTTCCCATCCTGATGAAAATCCAGCCTCCTGTTAGAGGGCCTGGGCCCTTGCCTCTTCATTTGGTTCAATCATTTATTCCTCTGCATATACTTCTGTATTTCTGATCTTCCAGGAATTGTACATCATGGACAAGTTTTAGCTATTATGCCATTAAAGAACCTTATGAAATTACTGTGGGGTTTGTAGACAGTATGTAGATCAGGTTTAGGATCATACCTGAATCACTGTAAGTATCCCCTGCCCCTGTAGTAGCTAAAGTTCTATTGTCTCCAATTAACCAGGAAATCAAAACAACATTGTAGCTATGAGAAGTGTGTGTTAGGGCTCCATAAAGCCCCTACTGGGTTCACAACTCTTGAACACATTCCAGATTTTTTTTCAGCGGAATCGAAACTGGACCCCTGACAGCGACTGATCAGATGATCCTACTGCCTCCTACTCACCAGTCATTATCAAAATGCAACAACAAGAAGAAAGAATGGACATTCAAATATCAGAGCAAGCCGGGTGTAGTGGTGCACGCCTTTAATCCTAGCACTTGGGAGGCAGACGCAGGAGGATCTTTGTGAGTTCAAGGCCAGCCTGGTCTACATAGTGAGTTCCAGGACAGCTGGAGCTACAGGGAGACCCTGTTTCAAAAGGACCAAGAAAATAAATCAGAACAAAACTCTGGCTTTTAGTTTTTTTTCCTTTCTAATCTCTCCAAGCCTTTGTGCCTAGCATCCTTCTAAGGGTAAAACCTGAAAATTATATAGTTTGAAATACCGTGTAGATTTGAGATTTGTCTCTGGCCACAAGGAAGAGAAAAAAAACCAATGCAACCCAAAATTACTCCAAATTTGTCAAAAGATAACATAGCAAACTATGCTCCCACAAGAAAATTTTCACATAAGAAGACAATTAAATCCGTCTTACTGAATCTGAGTAGCAGAGGGACCATGGAGGGAGAAAATATATAAATACATAATAGTAAAACCTTTGGCAATGAGCAGCTTGTGTTACCCGTGGGTTTACATTTTTAAATGCAAACATTTATTTTTATTTTGACCATTTAGGATGGGAATATTTCAAAACTAGAGTCGTTAAATATTTATTTAATGTGCACTTATGGCTACTTTTTATGCAGGCTCTGGGGAACAGAGATTCATTTCCAATGTCTGGAGTTGTGCTCCAAGTAGACACAGCAGAGTGGGAGGTGCATCAGCAATGTGACAGAGAAGATGGAGTTATAATCAGCACCGTCGACACTGTGAGATTGCAAAACAAAGGCATTCATGAAAGTGCATGGGGCTGGAGAGATGGTTCAGCTTAGTTAAGAGAGCTAACTGCTCTTGCAGAGGATCTGGGTTCAGCACCCACATCACAACCCACAACCACCTGTAACTCCAGTTCCAGGGGATCCAACACTCTTCTGTCTTCTCCATGCTCCCACACACATCAGGTGCATTGAAACTCACACAATCACACATTCACATAAATAAACATAAGTAATGTTTATTTATGTGTAAGAGCAGGCTGCCTAAGTTGCCTTTACATGATATAGGACCTACTTTGTTTATATTCCAAAAATGGCAAAGTAACAAAGACAAAAAAATAAGAGGTAGAATTCAGTTTTAATCTGAAGTAGCATTGTGTACATGTTTAAGGGACTCAAAATTATTATGCAGTTTTTATTGTTACAGTGAGTTGTTCTCAAGTCTAAAGCAGATGGTCTATACGGCTCCACTGTTATTACAATGTGCTGTGTTACCTTGGAAACTAATATTAGAATTTATCCCTCTGTGTAACACTGTTGAGAGGTTGTGGGACTCTGAGAAGATGATTAGAGTATTAGGACAGATTAATGAAGGTCTCATGGAACTAGATTAGTCATCTTGAAAGTGGGGGTCTGTCCCTTTTGCTTTGCAGCTTTTATCTCTGCACCCCACCTATGTGCCTTTCTAATTCCCTGACATGTTCTGACACAGGACAATTGCCATGTACAGCTGTCCAATCCTGGACTTTCAGCATTGAAAACCATGAGATAAATCATTTTTCCTTCATAAATTACTCTGTCTCAGGTATTTTGTTATACCCAAAGGAAATGGACTAAGATAGGTCTTTACCTCAGCATTGATCACTCAGAACCATCACTATAAACACCAAGGATTGTTTAATGACCACAACTGCCATCCCAGCCAACTCCATGAGATAGCATTAGCTGTGGACACTTGCTCTGTCAGCCTCAGAGGACTGTGCTTTTGTTTATACTGTTTCTTTTCTTCTCCCTGTGCCCCCCCCAACTCCTCTTATTTTGTGGTCTTCATCTGTCCTGTCACTGTTTGGCTCCTTTGTCAGCCACAGAGAAACCAGAAGCCAGTCCATTTGGCCTCCTTTGTTTCAAAGGTGAATGTTTTATAGGATTGGATACTAAGTACCCACATTTGTTAGAATAAAACTCAAAGTTAGTAATTAACCATGTATGTTCAAAACATCATTCTCTTCTGCAAAATGCTCTCCTTTATGATTGTGAAACTACTATGGAAGCATCTTTCACTTCCCAGCTTAAATGTCACCTGCTTAGAGAGACCTGTCTACCTTCTACTCTATCACTAAAGAGCTCTGCTTTGCACAACATTTCCATTGATGGTGGATCTTACATGGAGGTGGTCTTATAGGACATCACTTACTGATGATGGAGTCATCTTAGCTTGCAAAGGAGCACACCATGATATTACATAATGGTAAAAGTACCCAAATAATGAGCTTTATAGAACATACCCCCATTACTGAGTGGCATGTTAACTATACTCCTGTAACTTCCTCAGTTAGCTTGCTGAAGCTAATGTAACAAAGTACTGAAGACTGGGTGATGGTAACAGCAGAAATGTATTAACTTTTAGTTTTGAGAGTCAGAAGTCCAAGATCAAGATGTAAGCAAGAGATGATGATGATTACGTTGATGGAGAATCTGGCTAGCTGGCATCCTTGGTGCTCCTTGGCTTATAGATGTCAACTTTTACCTTCCTATGTCATTCGCCCTGTGTACTGCTTCATCCAAACTCCTTTTCTCAGTAAACACAGCAGCATCATTAAATGAGGGGCCCACTCTGCTCCTGCATGGACTCATCTCAACTCATTGCATCTGCAAGGATCAGGTTCCCAGAGAAAGTCACAATCAGAGACACGAGGGCCTAGAAACTTCTGTCACTTTGAGGGGCAGCATCTTCTCTTCCTCACCTATGTGAGTCCTCCTTTCTCCACACCCCTTTGAGATCAGAAAATATGTCATTTCCTTTGTCACTCTGATTCCAGCACCTGCCTTAACTTCATATGTGGAACTTAATTCTGATATAGGAATCAGAGAGCCAAAGAGACTCTTTTCCAGATACCTGGTTTGTGGCAGTCAGTATTCAAGATGTTTTCCCTAAAAGTCAAATATTGCTTAAAGCAAAATGCATGAGGATTAATATATTGGCTTAGCAATATAGCCATTTGGGTTGCTCTAAATTCTTTTATTCTTTTTTGGAGTATGTGTGTAGTGAATAGATCTTTTGTTTATGGATAATTTCTTGCCTTGGACAGTAAATGACAATAACAACAACAACAAAAAAAAGCAGCAAGACAATAAAACAAATGCTAAAATTTGGCTTAGCTTACCCTCAGAGCAGATACTATACTAATTGGGCAATAACAGTTCACCTCTCACACAGATATAAGATGGTTGTGTTAGTGATCCACAGAGTCTGTAGCAAAGACAGCCAGCACGGGGCTTGGAATAACCACCAGAAAATCCTGCATCAGGGTTTTGGCTTGCTTGATTGTTTGTTCTGTGTTCCCCAGTGAAGACCTTTGGATAAGCTTAGGCAGAAGCTGCCGGAATATCACCAGTACTAGACAGGCTCTGAACTGCGGGGAAATAAAAAGAGAAGACGAGCGATCATAACTAAAGAGGAAAGGGGAATGCCTTCTCACAGCTGAATATTTCTAGCCAGGGAAATAGCTCAGTCAGTAAAGTCCATGCTGTGTAAGCATGAGAATGTCAGCCCAGTCCCCAGAGCCGACCTAAAGAACCAGGCATGGTGCGGTGGCTCATGCCTGTAATCCCAGCACTGGGGAAGCAGAGACAGGCAGATTCCTGGCACTCACCACCAAGTCTGGCTGACTTGGTGAGTTTCAGGGCAGTTGGGAGACACTGTCTCAAAAAAAAGTGGATGATTACAAATTCTGAAATGTTGTATGAAATGCACTCAATAAAAATTTAAAAATTAGGGCTGGAAAGATGGCCTAGCGGTTAAGAGCACGGACTGCTCTTGCAGAGGACCTGGGTTCGATTCCCAGCATCCAACATGGCGGCTGAGAACAGTCCGTAACTCCAATTCCAGGAGAACTCCAGTTCCAGGGGAATCTGAGACCCTCTTCTGACCTCCGCGGCATTGCACGACACGGGTGCACAAACCTACATGCAGACAGTACATTCATACACATAAATAAATAAAATAAAATAAAATAAAATACAGCACACACACAAAAAGAAATGAAGCTCACTCTATACAACATTTCAGCACCATTTGTCTACTAGGTTGACTAAACATCCACAGCTAGGATTATATTTAATGGAAAAACAAATGCTAATGAAAATAAAAGCTCCTATTTAAAATGCACAAAAAGGGTGGATGATGCCCAAAGGACCTCTGACCTATAAATAAGGAAACAAACCAATAAATAACATAATATAACAGCATAAAATAGGGACGGAAGTGTAATATTAAATACATTGTCCTTGTGTGTGAATAACATTTTCAAAAAATTTTCAAAGAAAACAGAGGCATAATATTGATTTCATAGAGCGCACATGCTCATTATAGAAATCACCCAGCAAAATAATCCCAGAAGAGTAAAAGAAAGTCCCAAATACTAAGGCAACTGAAGTAAAACTCATTGTCAAATGGGGATATGCTGGAATCAATTATTTTCTTTACACATTTTCTGCAACTGTTAAATATCCCAGCATGACTTCCCAATAATGTTGCCTCTGGCAGTGTTTCTGCCCTCCCAATATCACTCTTTCACATCACATGGCACCATACTTATGAATGGACTGCATAAGAAAAAAAGTTTCTTCTAATTCCACCTAACATCCCTGCCAATTCTTTGCTAATTCACTTCAAGTAACTCTATGAGTCTATGGTTGTATCCTCTGACCCCATCCTGAAGCACATATCACAAGATATTTTATTTGAGTAATTTATTTGTTGAGAATTTTATTTTTATTTTTTTTTAATTTATTTATCACTTTGGTACTTTTTTTAAAGATACTTTTGTTTTATTTTATTTTATTTATTTATGTGTATGAATGTACTGTCTGCATGCAGGTCTGTGCACCGGTGTTGTGAAATGCCGCGGAGGTCAGAAGAATGTGTCGGATTCCCCTGGAATTGGAGTTCTGGAATTGGAGTTACAGACGGTTTTCAGCCGCCATGTGGGCGCTGGGGATCGAACCCGGGTCCTCTGCAAGAGTGGTCGGCGCTCTTAACTGTTAGGCCATCTCTTCAGCCCCCAAGAGAATTTTATTTGTGTATACAATGAAACATGATTATATCCACCCTCTACTTCTACTTTCTAACTGTCCCGTGATCCTTCCCAACGTCATGTTTTCTCTTTTTTCTTTCATAACCCTTTTATAGTCCAGTCCATGCTACCCATATGTGCAGGAGTGTGGAGTCATCCACTGGAGCACAGGAAGCCTGTCGGTGGCCACACCCTCCAAGAAGAACGATTCTTCCAAAGAGGCCATCAGCTGCCAATAGCTTCTCAGCTAGGGGTGGGATTTTGTAAGACCCTCCCACATACATTCTAGAACTTTGCCTGGTTTGATGTTGTGCAAGTCTTTTGTGGGTAACCACAGTTTCTGTGCGTTCATGAGTGTACCCGCCAGCCATGTGATGTCAGAAGACAGCATTCCACTGAACATTTTCCATCCTCTGGTTCTTAGGTTCTTTCTGCCTCCTCTTCTGTGATGTTTCCTGTGCCTTGGCCTGGTATAGAAGGGGCTTGATAGAGATGTTCCATGTAGGGCTGAACACTCACAGCCATTTCTCAACACTTGGACCAATTTTAAGTTCCCGGATTGAATGCTGCACACTGCAAAAACAAAGTTTCTCTGACCAAGGCTTGAGATCAGCTCTTAGTCACTTTTCTGTTGCCATACTAGAACTACCATGACCAAGGGAACTTATAAAACGAAGAGTTTATTTGAGTTTATGGTTCCAGGGGAATTAGAGTCCATCGTGGCAGGGAAGCACGATGGCAGGTGCCAGAGCAGGAGCAGAAGGCAGAGGTTCACATCTTCAAGCAGGCACAGGAAGCAGAGAATGACTGGAGACTGGCAAGGCTATGTGAACTCTCTAATCCTGTCCCCAGTGATGAGCTTCCTCCAGCATGGCCACACCTTCTAAGACCTCCCAAAACAGCACCACCAACCTGGGGCAAAAATGTTCAAATACTTGGATCCTGTGCAGGATATTCCCATTCAAACTACCACAGCCCTGATCTATGGATAGATAGTAGCATAAACCATCAGAAGGCAATTGAAAGTGTGTCCTCCCGATTCACTTTTCCAAGTACTTCCAAGAGTTGCTCTTTCTTCTCCATTTTCTTTCTGGACTAAATCATCATTGTTTCCTTCTGGAGACAGGGACATGTCTCTCTTCTTGTGCTCCCAATCCACCTGCCTCCCACAAGTGTACACATACCAGCATACCATTTCCTTACTTAGAAACAATCATCCTCTGTACTTACACTATGTACAGGATGCCATGCGCTTTAGCACCTGTCCTGTCTCCAGACATCTATAGATGCACTACCTTTCCAGGACTCTACACAGCTCCCCCACCAATGTGAGCCCTTCTTCATACCCTCAAACATACACTCTATCCCCCCCTACAACATTCACTCATACTCCTCTCTTTGTTTAGAATTCTTTCCTCTCTCTAGATTTCTTGTTCATCCTGTTAGAATCTTCTTGTGTTTACTTTTTTAGAAAGTCTTTCCTGAACCTTCTCATGGAAGTGCACCCCTCCCACTGCTGTAATTAAATAATAGCTGTTATTATTATAACTATTATAAAATGATAAAAATAATAACAATATCACACCCTTTCCTTTTCCTTCATAATCATAGTTCATAACATATATCTACTTGCATGGCTATTTAATTGATGTTTTTCTCCTCCATTAAATATGCAAAGAGCACATTCTTTCCCCTTCCTTGAATAAGGTCAGTGCCCAGCACAATGCCTGTAGCCCACGGTTACTGCTCAGGACATGTTTTTTTTTTTTAATTTTTTTTAAATTTTATTTATTTATTTATGTGTACGCATGTACTGTCTGCATGTAGGTCTGTGCACCCATGTCGTGCAATGCCTCGGAGGTCAGAAGAGGGCATCAGATTCCCCTGGAACTGGAGTTCTCCTGGAATTGGAGTTACAGATGGTTCTCAGCCACCATGTGGATGCTGGGGATCGAACCCGGGTCCTCTGCAAGAGCAGTCGGTGCTCTTAACTGCTAGGCCATTTCTCCAGCCCTCAGGACATGTTTTAAGATTCAAATAAGGAATCATAATGCTAGCTATAAGGTTCCAAACATTACTCTTGGCTCTCTAATTCCATCAGTTCTCTCCTCAGCAAAAGCAACTGGCCATCTGAAAGGAAATTTCTCTGTAAATCCACAGTAACAGGATGCTTCCTGGGATTAGAATCTCGAATCTGTCAGCACACTGCATGTATCCATCACCTGGTTTCATGAAGGCAGTTCAGACCCTCTTTTTCCCAACCCCAAACATTTGAGTGGCAAAGTCCTCATTTGGTTAGTTTATCTTTATTCACTCAAAGCACGAAGGTCAGCCATGGTCAGGCTGCTCTGAGGATAAGTGTCCCCATCTGGTCCAAGCTTTGGTGACCTGGTACAGAGGTACTGTGACAGAGGACCCACTGAGGAAAATATCACTCAACGGGGCTGTGAGTTGGTCATTCAGAAGCCGTGAATATTCCTTTCCATGGATGCTGAGTGTTAAAATATGGTAAGTGTTGAACATGCCATGACATGAACAAACATGTCAGGTAAATTGTAAATGTCTGGGCATGAGTACCTTGGGGCCAAAAGCCAAAAGCCATACGTTTCTAGGAAATATAAGTTAAGAGCAAAATCAACCAGAGGCCCTTTGCTTGCTAGAGTCACAGCATTTTCTATCTACCTGAGTCTCTCTCACACTGTACAGCCCTCAAACACCTTGGGCCAATATCAAATCAAAGAAAAGGCCCAAACAACAAGAACAGCAATTTTGAGTCCTGCTCCACTAATCCATGCCCTCTCCCAAGATCTAATCATGGTCTCCTACCCAGGAGAAGTAATAAAAGTGATCTCTTAATTTGAATATAAGTTAAGACAGTTTTAGCCTGCTTCCCTTTGATGTCCTTATTTCATCCTTTAAATTGTCTTCTTGGACTATGATTTGTAGCTTTCCACAGTGAACCTCAATATTATTCATTCATTCATACAACAGATGAGAGAGAATCTTTCCCAGCCCCATCCTATTACCAGGCAATCCTGGTCAGGACCAAGGACAGGACCCATGAGTGCTTGGCCACATTTTCCTCAGTCACTAGAGAAAGAAGCCAGGTACTGGTGTTCATGGGTGTGAATTCTGGCTTTGCCTTAAGTAGCCGTATGACTTTGCATACATTTCTTAAAATTTCTAATTTCTGGGCTGGAGAGATGGCCTAGCAGTTAAGAGCACCGACTGCTCTTGCAGAGGACCCGGGTTCGATCCCCAGTACCCACATGGCAGCTGAGAACTGTCTGTAACTCCAATTCCAGGAGAACTCCAGTTCCAGGAGAATCCGAGACCCTCTTCTGACCTCCACGGCATTGCACGACACGGGTGCACAAACCTACATGCAGACAGTACATTCGTACACATACAAAAATAAATAAAATTTTTTTTAATTTCTAATTTCTCTATTTCCTCAGCTATAATGATAATCATGGGATCTACTAATAGCAACAGTGTGGCTAGAATAAAATAGACATACAAAGATGTTTATGCCTCAGACATAGCAGCAAGTGATGTCAGAGAGGTGGGAGATGCCATTACAGTTAAACAATAATCTGAGCCTTAAATGTCACAACTGAAATAGGAAAAAAAAAAAAAAACGTTTTGCTTATTAAGCCATCTTATATTAAATGTCAGGTCTTCCTAGAATTATGGATATTATTATTGAATAATAGGACAGAAAGATGAAACCAAGTGGCTGTTGAGAAGGTGGACCTGGAAACAGGCCAAGACAGGTAATGCTTGTTTGACAACTCTCTAGCATCTCCCTCTGTCTGCCCAACACTACTACTATGCCCAAATGTGCTTCTGAGCTGTCACACACCTGGGGCTGGCTTCTTTGTTCCATATTCTAAGACCCCGGTATGGTCAGATGTACGGAAGTGAGATGTGGTCTGTGTTGCTGGGGAAGGGGATGGGTTCTCCCAGCAGCTCAGAGCTACGTGATTCTGCCAAGTAGCCAACTAGTTAAATGCTGAGAACTGTAAATGAAGCTCATCTGTCAGTCGTGGGTGGCACCAGCTCCATCTGCTGTGTCGGGAGCTGGGACTATGATTGGAGGAAGCAACTTGTAAAACGTGAGGTCTTCCATAAGAGGCAGAAGCTTCTTTAGGAGATAGTAGAACTGCATTCCTGAAGAAACTCCTAATCCTTTTGAAAATTGTACAGATGAAGCAAAAAGGGAAACAAGACTCAGAGGGAGTAAGTTTGCCTGTGGACATGCAGCAAATAGGGCAAGACGAGAGCCATCTCCCCAGAATTCTAGACTCTGTCTCTCTCCATGCATACACCTGATCTATGCTTGGACCTAATGCACTGGGAGAAAAGACAGCGCCCAGAGAGAAGAATAGTCAGCACTCTTTTTATACATGAACTTGTTCTTTAAGTTCGAACACAGCTTCCTCCCCATTCTCCACAGAACCTCAGAATGAGTCTGCTTAGTCACTCATTCCTCCACTAATATTTTGGAAATCCTCCCTATGTAAGGCATTGTCCCAGGCACTGAAAACACATCAGTGAAACAATGGACCTGGGTGCTGCCTTCTAGAGCTCCCAATCCAGTTGGCAATACAGACATTAGACAAAAGGGAGTCACACAAATGGGTGCCTACTTATGAACTGTCAGTTTTTTTAATGAAAATGTTGAATAATGGCCATGCTTAATTGATCCACTAACAACTGACTGCAATGTTTCCCCTGACCTGTTTTTGTATGCAGTGGATAAGTTCTTGTTCTGCAGATACCCACGAGCAGCCAGAGCCTCTCATAATGAGATCACATTACAAAGGAGCCCAATTCTTGATGTTAGTTTTTGAGTTTCCAAATGCAGTATTGGTATAGAAAAACATTTGATGAGCCAGTGTGTTTTTAATCCTCATCCCAAAAGGGAAGAGGAATTCTAAGTTATAGAAGAGGAGAATTTTAATAAGGAATCATTAATTAAATGAGCAAGCTGTTGTGTGTTCTCTGAGACAAAACCTTGAACACTGTCCACTGTTGAAGCAAAATAGTTCCATAACCCTCATCCCCCTAACACATCTGACAGTTTGGTAGTGAATCACGAATATTTCCAAATGGTGGGCTTAGCAGAAAAAAAGAAATGCAAAGAGAATTAAGTTTTCGCCAGTCAGCAAATGAGGAGAATCCCTAGCTCTGGGCCCTCAAAGATCAAAAACTGGGATAAAGAGGCTATAATTGGTATCTTGTGTCCTGCCCAACTTTGGAGTAACCACAAAGCTAAATAATACCAAGTCAGCATCATGGCTCAGATACTGTCTCAACAACAGATTAAGAACAGAATGAGAGAAGAGATGTGGGGGATCTGAGGGCTGTGGATCTGTGAGGCCATTATCTGCCTTGAGCTTCAGCCCACCCTACCACCCACTCCTCCAAGTGAGGTTATAATATAACAATAAGCCTGCAATTATATTTTACTTGTGAGAAAAAATGGTGGTGACTCAAAAAGCCAGCTCATAGATATCCTGGGCACCACTTCTTATGTAAGTGGGAGGGACCAGGCTTGGACTGAATCTAGAACCCACACTGCAGTGATGGTTAATGTGAATCGTCACTTTGACAGAATATAGAATTACCTAGGACACAGGCCTCTAGACTGGTCTGTGAGGAGTTAGTTAGATTACATGAGCCTCTGGGTAAGCCTTTGAGAGATGATCTTGATTCGGTTAACTGAGGGGGGAAGACCCACCCTAAAGGAGAGTGAAACTCTTCCTAAGTTGGGTTCCTGAACTGCATGCAAGGGAGGAAGAAGCTAGCTGAGGAAGCTATTCATCCACCTCTTCCTCCTGACTGCAGATGTCATGTGACCAGCTGCAGCTGTGACTCCCCTACCTTGATGGACTGTGAGCAAAACAAGCCCTTTCTTCCTCAAGTTGCTTTTATCAGTTTCATATACAAGTAACTAACACACTGTGTATCCATGTACTGGTTCCTGCACTAATCCGCTCCATCCAGCTGCCCTTGGGCTAGGTCTCACAGTGTCTATTAGCAGGCTCAAACCTGACTGGTGTAAGACCACTGAACCATCAGAAGAGCAGGATGTAGTAGCCATTAAATGTATTACGGGGGGCTGGAGAGATGGCCTAGTGGTTAAGAGTGCCGACCACTCTTGCAGAGGACCTGGGTTCGATCCCCAGCACCCACATGGCGGCTGAGAACCATCTGTAATTCCAATTCCAGGAGAACTCCAGTTCCAGGGGAATCCGACACCCTCTTCTGACCTCTGCGGCATTGCACGACACGGGTGCACAAACCTGCATGCAGACAGTACACTCATACACATAACTAACTAACTAACTAACTAAATAAATAAATAAATAAATAAATAAATAATTAATTAATTAAAAAATGTTTTAAAAAAATAAATGTATTACAGTGTGAGCAGCAAGACCCAAGTTCTGAGGACTCGGAGACCTGGACAAGCCTTGGAATCAGGACACGAAGCCACAGCAGCAAGATGCATGGAGCATATAATCAGAGACCAAGGTGGAAAATTAGTTCCCTGCAAGAGTAAGGATGGGTGACTCACACCAACAGCAGAGCAGGAGCCCCAAAACTAATGAACAATGGCCGAACCTCCCCAAGTATATCTGTGAGACCTCTTGAAGGTCGGATGCAACCTCAGGGACAGAATTATAAAATGCTGAGTAAGGAAATCATAGCTGAGTAAGTTTTTAACATTAAGCAGAATAAAAGGTAAAAGAAATTAGGGTGTTATTTAGAAATATATACAAGATTACATATCAGAGAGTTAAAGAAGGAAAGATTAGACGATCTTTGTTCCAAATTCGAATGGAAGCTCTGCCGCTCTATGGTTTTGGGCCTGCTCTCTGCTCTCTCTTGTTTATCTTCTTTAAATGTGAGGCTCCAGGTAGAATGATGCTACTCTGCAGTCTTGGAAGTGGAGGAGGAGTTGTGTTTCAGTCTCCATTGCTGCCATCGTGCTCCCTCCGCATTGTTAAATGTCATAATGTGTATGTGTCCCACCTAAGAAGTCTCAGCACTCCACTTCAGAAGAACCCAGTTTGATTCCCAGCATCCACATGTTGGCTAACGACAGTCTGTAACTCCAGATCCAGAAGCTCCGACACCTTCTTCTGACCTCCGTGGTCACTGCACAACATGGCGTGTACTTACATGCAGGCAATACACTCATAGACAGAAAATAAAATAAAAATAATAAATAAAATGCAATCCTGTCCTTTCCAACAACATGGATAAAACTAGAAGTTATTTTGTTAAGTGAACATAGAATGGCAAGAATGACCTCACTCATTGGTGGACCCCAAAAATGTTGATCTTGCAGAATTTGAGGGTTTTTTTTTTTTTTTGGTATTTAGTTAACAGTATAGATGAAGCTGGGAAATGATTATAAGGAAAAGTTTGACAAATTATATTAAATTACATTTAGATTGGAGCAACACATGCTGGTGGGGTTACACAGTAGAATGACTGTGTTTACCTCAAAGCAAGTATTATACAATGCGTACACCTATCAAAACACCGTATGTGCTGGGTATGGTGGTGCACGCCTGTAATACCAACATTCAAGATGCTGAGGCAGGAAGATCATGAGTTTAAGGATACTGAGCTCCAGGTCTGCCTTAAAAAGCATAGCAAGATTCCATCTCAAAAAGCATACCAAGCAAAACTTTGCATGTGATCTCATTAATGTGTATTTTTCTATCTTATGTACCTGTTAAATTAAATTAATTTATTGCCTATTTGTTACTTGTTTTGAGACAAGGTCTCTGTGTTGCCCCAGTTGGCCTAGAACTCACTATATAGTCCAAAATGACCTTGGTCTCATAGAAATACACCTGCCTCTGCTTCCCAAATGCTGAGATTAAAGACATGTACCACCATACTCTACCAAAAATAAGTTTAATTTAAAAGCTTTTAAACACTGTATTTGTTAATACATTCTGGCTGAAGGCATAGAACAGTAAACATGCAGTTAGAAAAGGTTTTGGAAGTCATCTGATAATTCCTCACTTTATTAGGAATAAGGCCCAGAGAGGCTTGTTTAATGGTACCCTAGCCTAAGCCAGATTTGGGGGTCTGCATGGAACTCAAACTCTTTAGTTATGTCTCCCTTTTCCACTTGTCTTTTTCTGGCACTTCTAGACCCAGCCTCCATGTCCTCCATGAAACCTACCTAGCTCACCCGAAGCTGGGTTAGCGGCTTTGCCCCACCAAAGGTCAATTTAAGCCTCCCTAAGCATCAGATATTTTTATGAGTCTATGGCAATGGCTGGATCTTTCATTAGGTCTTGGTCTCCTAATCTTGGCAAAACTGACTTCGTGGAATACATCACTCTTGGCTTGGGAGATTTTATGCTGCACACTTCAGATTCTACTGGCATCCCTATCCCCTTCCCACTAAATACCAGTAGCCTCTCCAATAATTTATGACAATCAAGAACGTCTAGTCTCCAGAAATTGCCACGTACCCCAAGTGGAGTAGAGGGAGAAAAACTGCACCCACCCACCCGAGAAGCATGGTGTAAGTTACTGAGTCTATGGCAGTAAGAAGAGAGTCTGCCATTCTCCACCTCCTATTGTGCAGCACAGCTTCTGCAGCAGCGTAAATATGCAAGAAACTGAATCTATGCTTAAGAAGCTGCATATGTAGCATGTATCCACACACAAGCACATACAGACATGCACACACATACATGCATGCATGTATATGCACATACATGGATATGCCTGTACACACATGTACATGCATGTGCACATACACATACTGTTCCCACATTGTGGTTTCTGAAATATGTTGTCAAAGAATGCAAGGGGTTTTGTTTCTCTGGGATGAGATCAATATTTCTTGTCTGTGTTGTGCTGTTAAAACAAAAGGGGCAGGAAAGATGGCTCCATCAGTGGAGTGCTTGCCAAGTAAGCACGAGACCTTGAGTTCAACACATAGAATCCATCTAAAAAAGTCAAGTGTGGTAGCAATTCCCTACAATCCCAGAGTTGAAGAGGCACAGAAATAGGATCCTTGGGGCTTTCTGGTTGGCCAGCCTAACCTGCTCAGCAAGTTCCAGGCCAATGAGAGATGCTGTTTCAAAATAAAGTTGAAAGTTCCTGAGGAAGAACACCATATACTGACCTCCACCCTCCATATACACAAGCACACACTCACATGCACACACACACACTCACATGCACACCCCCCACACACACATGCACCCCACACACACACAAACACACATACGCAGAACAACAAAAAAATGTTGGTGCTGATCAGAATTTAGCAACCTTTTATTTTGATTGGTAAGTAGGAGAGAAAGTGTGTGTGTGTGTGTGTGTGTCTGTGTGTCTGTGTGTCTGTGTGTCTGTGTGTCTGTGTGTGTGTTCTGAATGATAAACGGTTCTTTTTCAATAAATATTCATTATGAGAAGAAAATGTATTTTCAGTGAAATAAGATATCCCTTTCTCCATGTCATAAAAGAGACATTACAAGGTCATTAAAGTATCATTACATGTTGAGCTCCTAATATGCTGGTCTTTACTTGGGAGCACATAGCAATCACAACGAAGAAATTCTATTGCCAGATGAACAGATCAGGAAGTAAGATATTATGAAATGTGCTATTAGGCAGCAGATAAGTAATTAGATGACAAGCAAAATACATTATTCGACATTTCAAAATATTTCCACTTCATCACTAGTTCATTAAAATCCCGCCTCCTCTCTCGTGGCCCACTAGGAATTAACATCAAGATTATTTACTGAAAATAAATATAAAATGAAACCATCAAGATAAGTGAATTGTGATTAAGTCCTAATACTGTTTTTAGCACTTTTCTTTGAGCCCAAGTAGATGCAAAATCAGACTTCAGTTGTCACCAGATGATGGAATAACGCTGTTTCTTGCCTGCATGAAGGAATGATAAAGTGATGTTTTTATGACTATTCTGGAATAAAGCAACTGAGGAGCCACAGAAAACAGAGGAGTCGGGGCTGGAGAGATGGCCTAGCGGTTAAGAGCACCAACCGCTCTTGCAGAGGACCCGGGTTCGATCCCCAGCACCCACATGGCAGCCGAGAACCGTCTGAAACTCCAATTCAAGGAGAACTCCAGTTCCAGGGGAATCCGACACCCTCTTCTGACCTCTGCGGCATTACACGACACGGGTGCACAAACCTGCATGCAGACAGTACATTGATACACATACAGAAAAAAAAAAAAAAACAGAGGAGTCAAAACAGGGCTTCACTGTGTATCCCCAACTGGCCTTGAACTCACAGGGTGGGCCTTGAGTTCACCTCCCTCTGCCTTCCAATGCTGGGTTAAAGAGGCCCTATATACTGATTTCTCCTGTGACGAATGACTGAATTCAGTAATAAATTCCGTGAAGAATGATCAGCAAGTTACCTGGTTTCTATTCACTCTCTATTCATAATGGCACCTGTTTATTTAAGAAAAGCTTTCTTGAGGCTGGAGAGATAGCTCAGCAGTTAAGAGCACCAGCTCCTCTTGCAGAGGACCTGGGTGGATTCCTAGAACCCATATGACAGCTGACAACCTGTGTAACTCCAGTTCCAGGGAAATCTAACACCTTCTTCTGACTCCTGGCCATTGCATGACATGGGTACACTTACACACATACAAGCAATACACTCATACACATAAAATAAAAATAACAATAAATGAAATATTTTTTCAAAAAGAAAGCCTTTCTTATATGCTGTGGACCATAAATATGTCTAGATGCTGTAATATGATATGGCCATGAACAGTAAAATGAGACACAAAGTTGTAGGCTACTAAATATTGTTGCTGGAGTGAATGATTGATTCATTTAACTAGAGCAATAAACAAAGCAAAGAGCCTAGAGTCCTAAAAGTTAAAAGACATGGGATGTATTCTACGTGTTCACTTTACAAAGGTAAAAGAGAGGCTGGAGGAAGGAAAGGGAAGATGGAGGGAGGAGAGGAGAAGGAAGAAACAGAAAGTGCAGAAGGAAGAAAAAAAAAAGAACATGAGGTGGAGGGAAGAAATGGGTGAAAAGAAAAGTCCACCTGGGTGTCTCACATGGGCTCCCCTGTCACTCACCACACTTTCCACTGTCTGGCTCCTTTCCCTTTCCTAAATATCCTCCATTCTTTGCTCTTCTGGGATAGGACCTTAGCAGGTACCATCTCCTCTCCCCAAAGACCCCCGTTCACCCACTTACCTTGTCTGTGATCACCCTGTTCCTCCTGTGAGCTTTAGCATTGACTTAACTCCATCATTTGTTACAGTTACGTCATTTTCACTTTCTGCACCTTGCTGATGAAAAGATAGCCCCATTATACTGGGAGTCCCCAAATTCAAAGACTTATGTAGTCCATTCACTCTTCAATCTATGATAGTTTGCTGAGTATACAGTCATTGTCTACCATAATGATAAACAAAAACATCAATGGCTGTACATTTTTAAATGCCTACAGTTCTACACACATGCACAGGAATTCAGAATGAGATTTTTTTTTTTTGGTATTTTTGAGACAGGGTCTCCCTTTAGTCTTTAGTTTAGGCCTGGAGCTAACTCTGTAGACCAGGCTGGCCTTGAACTCACAGAGATTCGCCTGCCTCTGCAAGTGCTAGGATTAAAGGCATGCGCCACCATGCCCAGCTCCAGAATGAGGTTTTTTACACCAGCCAGAAAAGCAGAGCAACCCAGAAAATCCCTAAGAGGAAAGAATGATCCTGGGCTGGGATGCCAAACGTATGCCTGCACCAGGGCTATCATCTGTCATCATTAGCCTGGGGGGAGCCCAGGGATCACACCGCAAAGACTGCATTCCTCTCCGACTGTTGGTCCAGGCTGTTCACAATTGCTTTCGACACCCAAAGCCAGAAATTTGAGAAAATGTTTTCTTTTTCTCCTCTCCTTTAAAAATGATAGATCAATGGCTCAGAGTTTTTCATAAATTCTTCACTTGCATTTTTCCATCCACATTACACATTAAGAATTCTTTATGAAAATTGCTATAAGAGAGGAATTTAATGGGATTATGACTTTTTAAAGCTCTACCTCACTAATTAATACCCCAGAGGGGGAGTTTTTTTCCCCTAACATAATGGCCTTTCAATGTTAAAAGGGCTTAATATTATGGTAAAATATGATCACTTCTCTGGCATTCTGACCAGGCTGATAACATGAAAGGGGAACACATCTGTCTTCGCCAAGCTCCTGCCACTGCAAATGGTGTTGTTTTCAGTATTTTCCATAATGAACTAATCAACTGCTTATTCACTAATTGTGTCTACATTAAAAACTTATTACCCTGGAAAAGGGCTGCACTGTAATTGACCTTCCAACTGGAGTGGGAGGGGTGAGGACCACATGGAAAGCACGAGACAGGAAGCAGCCAATGCAGGCCAGGCTATTTTTCTTTTCCCTGAAACAGCTGTGAGGTCTTCTGTAGGGTCACCATACGTAGAGATGGAAATCCAAATGGTAGAAGCTGTTCATGTTTCGCTGGGGTCTGGGGCTCAGTAAGTTTACTATAATTATGGAGATGACCCAAATGACCGCTATAATGATGGCAATCCCTCACTGAGCTATGTGTGCCAGGTGTAACGCGTTCATCATCTCCAACGCTCATGCCAACTCTGTAAGGCAGCTACAGATGCCCAGGCTTACTGATAAAGAAACTAGGTTCCGGGCTGGAGAGATGGCCTAGCGGTTAAGAGCGCCGACTGCTCTTACAGAGGACCAGGGTTCAATCCCCAGCACCCACATGGCAGCTGAGAACCGCCTTAAACTCCAATTCCAGGAGAACTCCAGTTCCAGGGGAATCTGACA
Organism: Rhizomys pruinosus; assembly: GCA_009823505.1. Lineage (NCBI taxonomy): Eukaryota > Metazoa > Chordata > Mammalia > Rodentia > Spalacidae > Rhizomys > Rhizomys pruinosus. The sequence goes on along the minus strand of VZQC01002388.1, from coordinate 744,315 downwards.
CTCTCTTCTGACCTCTGCAGCATTGCATGACACGGGTGCACAAACCTGCATGCAGACAGTACATTCATACACATACAGAAATAAAATTTTAAAAAATTAAAAAAAAAAGAAACTAGGTTCCAACAGGAGGTTTGACTTGCCTAACACCAATTTGCCTACACTCCTGACTTCCCTCCCCACGTCTTAGACCTTTAACTTGCCAAGGGATGATAGAAAAATAGAAAAATAGAAGCTGATGTGATTTAGAAATGGCAGGCTCACTACTTTCAAATTAGCCTTTTCCAGCAATGTACAATGTTTACCAAGGGCTCTGGGCTTCTTTATGTGGTCAATTAGAGAGTCTGTGCTTTGTAGTTTACCATGACTGTGATGCATAGGAAGATTACAATTCTCAGCCTCCTTAACTTATGCACTGGGATCATGTGATTACATGTTGGCCAGAAAAGTATGAGCAGAGGTGATTGAAGGCCACTTCCATGTGTGGTAATTTTGAAGGTCATGCTTGGATGTTTGGCTACAAGGTGGAGCTGGGATTCCCAGTGTGTGGAAGAGTTTATGTCAGTAAACTACTAGAATGTCAATTTGTTCATCACTGCTAGCCTAGCCTAACCAATATGCTCATCTAAGAATCGCTATAGTTCTCTGTTCTATATTCATTATTAAGTACCTCTTATATATAAAGCAGCAGAGACTCGAAGTTAATCAAAACAGACAGGGTCCCAAGCCTCAAAGAGTCTGTTTATAGAGATAAACAACTAGACAAATAAATGCACAAATTAGATCATTGGAACCCTGGTATTTTCCATGTAGGAAATGAACCATGGCTGGGAAAAAGTAATGACTGCTTTAAAATTATTATATTATTCAGGTACAGTAAGGCCAACCAGTGAGGATATATTGCACTGAAAGCATCAGTATCTATCAGAAACAGAATGAGAAAAAAAAAAAAACAAACACTAGGTGGGAACTTTTTTTTTCTTTGGTTTCTGAGGGAAGGAATAGGCAAGAAAGAATTAATAAGCTATGAACCCTGTGAACTACAAGAACCAGGCTGGCAGATATGCCCACTGGTGCAATAGTGGCAGCAACATCATGGGAGTAATCAACAACCACTTTCTGCTTGGCCCTAAGTCCCACTCCACAAGATGAAGCTCATAACCACTGCTATCAGAGCCAAGAACCTGTAGCTATGTGTTGTAGGCCCTAGGGAAGAATCTACTTCTTTCTATTATTCTGCTAAATGGACATTGTATTAAACTGATTCCTAGTTACTTATCATTATACTTATAGATTAATGTACCTCTCAAACTTTCCCATAAAAACTTCTTTTTGCAATAAATAGGTTAACACAGTATGCCAGATAGCTTTAGTGTCAACTTGACACACCTGGGTTGAGGAAGCCTCAATTGGGGAATTGTCTCCATTGGACTCTCCTGTGGCCATGTCTGTGGGGTATTTTCTTGATTGTTGAGTGATGTGGGAAGGCCCAGCCCACTGTGGATGGTGCCGTCCCTGGGCAGGCCGTTCTGTACTGTATAAGAAAGCAGGCTGAGGATGGGCCAGTGAGCAAACCAGTAAGCATCGTTCCTCCATGGCCTGTGCTTCAGCTCCTGTTTCCAGGTTCCTGTCCTGAGTTCCTACCTTGGGCTCCCTCAGTGATGAACTGTGACCTGGAGATGTAAGACCCCTTCCTCCCCAAGTTGGTATTAGTCAGAGTGTTTTGTCACAGCAATTGAAGGCAAACACACGGAGACCTACACTTAGTCAAGGTGCAAACAATAAGAGACTGAGGAGTCGTCAGCACTAAATGGGATGTCTATATCACACCCCTTCTTCCAAGGCTCAGAGATCATTGTCAACGAGGGGGAAGAATGAGTACAAGAGCCACAGCAGTGAACAATCACAAAGAAATAGTGTTTATGATACACAGCAAAGCCCAGAACATACATACTCACAGATGTTATGATAGCATGCACAAGACCTGTGCAAGCTCAAGCCAGACAAAATCCCAGCATGGAGGGGAGAAGGTGGGCATGAAGTTTTACCCCTAGCTAAGGAGCTAAAGGCATATGCTAGCTGCTGGGAAAGGGAGAGTGTGTTCTTTAAGGGTACGGCCCCTGACAGGTTGACTATGTTCCAGTGCATGGCCCTACACTCAAGAGTATAGGGGCAGAATCAATTGGTCTTGATGGGTTTGCAAAGCATGAGGATGGAAAGGCGGGTTATTAGGGAAGGGGAAGGGGACCCGGGAGGAGTTAGGAGGATAAATATGGTCAAATACAATGGATAAAGTTCTCAAAGGATTAATTAATATATTCTTTTAATTTATTTTTATTTTATGTGTATGAGTGTTTTACCTGCATGCATGTAAGTGCACCTGTGTTGTGCAATGCCCATGGAGGTTGGAAGAGGGCATCAGATCCCCTGGAACTGGAGTTAAGGAATGTAGTTAGCTGCCATGTGGGTGCTGGAAACTGAACCCAGGTTCTCTGGAAGAGCAGCTATTGCTCCTAACTGCTAAGCTGTCTATCCAGTCCTAATAAAAACATTCTTAATTCTCAGCACCCACATGGCAACTAACAACTGTCCAGACCTCTAGTTCCAGGGGATCCAACACCCTCTTCTGACCTCTGCAGGCATTTTATGACATGGGTGCACTTGCACACATGTAGACAATATACTCATACACATAATAAATATTTTTAAAATATTCATAAATTTCATTTTAACAGGCAGTATTAATAGGTTTAGGATTGGCTAGTTAAAGAATTTCAGTGAGCTTTGAGGCACTGGGGCTGGCTGCTCCTAGTGTGCCCAGTAGCAATTGTTGAGAGCAGGTGGCTGGGGCTCCTGAGTGAAGGAGCCCCAGGAAGGAGATTGGATAAAGATTCTGGTTTGCACTTGAAAGGCTTCCTTGAAGCAAGTCCTTTATCATTAAGAATTCACTGACTATTGGCATGGTTAAATCTCTCCAGGGCCAGCAAGTCCCAAAATGTCAAAGCATCAAAACTAGAAAAGGTAATTATTATAGACATGTGAGCAAAACCCTCAATAATGAGAAATCAGTAGCCATGGAAAGAGCAGGAAGTGCTAAATGCATTGACTGGGGCAAAAGATCCAAGAAATCAAATGAGACCCAGTCACTGAAGATGTCAAGAGACAAACAAGTTAAAAGAGGAGACTCTTCCAAGAGGGCGGAGCAGACACTTGTACCAAAGTCTGCTGAGGGTCCCAGGAGAGTAGAGGAGCACTGTGCTAAAGGGGAAAAGCAATCTTGAGAGAGTCTTCTACCCAGTATCTCCTTTTTTGTCTACTTTCTCTGTTGCCGTCCAGCTTTTTTACTCACAGCCACCTTCTGAAGGTCATCAACGCCTTCCAAATATAACACCCATGATCTTTTGCCTTCGCTTATGACAGAATCTCTACAATATTGGGGGAGGCTCCAGGGACAGAGCAGTAGATGAAGCAAATATAAATGTCTGCCTGAAACCGGGGAGATAGCTCAGTCAGTGAAGCACTTGCTTTGCAAGCGTGAAGACCCGGACTTCAGACCAAAACCCACATAATGAAACCCAGATGTTGGGGTATATATTTGTAATCCCCTTGAAGACCCAGACTTCAGACCAAAACCCACATAATGAAACCCAGATGGGGTATATATTTGTAATCCCCGTGCTGGGGAAGCAGAAACGGATGGATCCCTGGATGTCACTGACCAGCCGGGCTATTCTACTTGGCAAGTTCTATGCCAGGAACAGGTTTCCAAAAAAGTGAACTGTGCACACACAAGCAATACTTTCCAGTGAAACAGTGTCCTCAGTTATATAAGGTTATAGAATTCCAAGGCTCTGGATAAAATAAAGCAGGAAAATAAAGATGGATAATAAACAAGGGGAAGGACTTTATGAGGTATGGTTAAGGAAGAGCTCAGCAATCTTGCATTGTTGGCCTTACTAAAAAGCATGGAGTTGACCCTAAAATGAAAGGGTTGTGCTAATACAGTTAGGCAAAGAATGGCAGGAACAGATCTGTGATAAGAAGGCTGAGATGTGAAGAAGTCGGATATGCGTTGTCAAAAGAGTTTCCTCAGCTACATGCTATTCTTTTATCCTTCTGTGTTTCAGATTCTGTTGCTTCTTCTGCCTGGAAACTCTCAGCAATGTAACCTGGCCAGAGTTGGGAGAGACAGACTTGGAGACACGCCTTAATGTTAGGCAAATTCTTTGAGTTTTCAGGATTCTCTCATTTATGAAATGGGAGATGATAAAACAGAAATTGTCAGAATCAGAGAATTCATACATAAAATTCCAATTGCAAACACTAGGCTATTGTTATAAGAATGGCTTCCTACTGAGAATTCAGAGGCCAGGGAATCACAGGCCCCAGACTCAGCATATAATACCTATTATTTTCATAAAGGTGGTACTGAGTCTTCCACATAGGGTCCATGCTGCTTTGGGAGACTGATTTAAAAGTTCCCTACAGTTTTTATAAAGATCTGTTGACATGATTTATTGGAAACTGTGTCCATTAACATTTTAGCTGTTCAATAAATCCCCCAACAACCTCAATAAATTAATCTTAATAAGTTCACAGCAGAACGGATTTGGCTTGGTGATCAGCATGTGATCGTGGGTGTCTCTGGATGCCTTTGTGGGAATGGATGGTGTGTGGAACAAAGAACTGACTGAGGACAGAGGAAAGAGCCTCCGAGGTGTTGCTTCCATCTGAGGAACCAGCAGCTAGTTCAGTCTCAGTTTGCTAGCGTTTAGGGTAACTTACAACAGGATGTTTCCATTTCTTAACCCTGTCATGGACATAGTTGTTGCTGAATTTGACCATTGTCTATATTACTATTTATTACACATTTACATTAGCATTCTTACTTGATTCTAAACAGTAACACCTATAAAATGCAGATTTGATGCACTGCTACTTATGGCTATAATTTTCCCTAATAAATTAGCAATTGAAATTAGAATGCATTTTCTGTGCATGGCTTGATGTATTCTTTTGCGTACCCTGGAACACAAAAAGCCAACGTTAAGTTGTCATGGCAAGGTACTCAGGTTAATACCTGTTTTTTGTGAAGTCTGGTTCAATTCTCGTCCTAGTACTGCTGATTTCTGGGTAACTTGAACCAAGTCATATAACCTCTCTGAACTTGCTTTCTTCTTTTAAAAGTATGTAAATAAAAGGATTCAATAATGTGGGTAGATAATAAGATTCAGTATAATGGAAGATTGACTTTATAGATTCAGTAATGTTTACACAAACTGGAATAAAACTCAAAACAACTTAGAACAGTACATAGCATGAATTATGTATTCAATAAATATTAATATTTGCCATTATTATGTTGCTCCTGTTGGTATTTTTCACAAGAAAGTGTAGCACAGTGTCAGGAATGGAGTGGGCATACTTCCGGGAAACCAAGGAAAGCTGAGAAAAGCCACCTGAAAGGATAATGGATAATAAGTCCCAGAGCTCACTCAGGGCACAGAATGGTTCTGGCTACCATGTCAGAGTGACAAACTCATGAATCATGGAACACGAGGTAGGGTACCCAGAAAGATTTTGCTTAGTTATTAGGCAAAATTATCCCTATAATAAATGTTTCTAACATCCTAAACAAGCCTGAAAGCAATGCCCAAAAAATAAAATATCATCAAGTAACTCAGTTGCATCCTAGAGGAAAAAAAAAGCTCAAAATAATTCATGAAAAGAAATAAGCAACAACATCCCACACACCCAAGGTCAGTATGAAATGTCTGCCACTCAATAAAAGTTACCAGCCATGCAAAGAAGCAAGAAAACAACCCATAATCACATAAAAAGCAATCAATTGAAATACTCTAAAATAAGATGTGATAGAATTAACAAAGACATTAAACCCCTGATTATAACTGAACTCTGTACATTCACAAAGTCAGAGGAAATATTGAGCATACCAAGTAGAAACAGTGAAGACATATAAAAAGCCAAATCCAATGATAAAAATTTAAATTTACAACATAAAGAAATTCACTGAATTGGCTTAAAAGTAGATTACACAATAGAAAAGAAAAGAATTGCTAGTACAATGAAAATATATCAATATATAATCAATTAAAATGAAGCATTGAGCCCAGTTATGCCCCCAAGACCCTGGTTTTAATCCTCAATACTAGAAAAAGAAGAATTTAATTATATTTATTTACTTATTTATTTATGTAGCTATTTATGTGTGTGTGTGTGTGTGTGTGTGTGTGTGCCATAGCACATGCATGGAGGCCAGAGGACAACTTACAAGAGTCAGTTTTCTCCAACCATGTGAATGCTAGGAATCAAACTAAGGTTGCCAGCCTTGGCAGCATATATCTACCCAGTGATCCATCTCCCTGGCCCCAAAAATTCTTTTTAAAGATAACAAATATGAGAATAGTATCATTGAGGTTTGGAAATATCAAATGTCCTAATATGTGTACAATTAGTGCCTCAGGGAAAGGCAAAAGGAGATGAAAATATATCTCAATAATTAATGGTCAAATACTCTCAAAATACTAGGCAAACTATGCACCTCAAAAGCCAAGAGGGTTAACCAATGAAAAAACACAAGAGACAAAGAAAACTTCATGGAAGCAAATGAACAGTTGAAAACAATGACATAAAGAAAAATCTTAAAAATAGCCAGAGTAACAAAAGGACACAATATACAAAGAGAAAAAAGCAGACTTTTTTTTTTTTTTTGAGGCTCTCCCTTTAGTCCCACCTGGCTTGGAGCTTACTGTGTAGAACAGGCTGCCCTTGAACTCACAGAGATCTACCTGCCTCTGCCTCCCTGAGTGCTAGGATTAAAGGAATGTACCACCACAAGCAGACTTCTTATCAGGTATAATGAAATCCAGAAGACAAAGCATAAAAGAGCCACAGAAATATCTCAAGGATGTTAAAGGGGGTCATATTATATAAGGTATATTGAGAGATTAAGAATTATATTAGAAAGTGTTAACATGAAGTATCTGTTCATGTTACACAGAGCATATACTGAAAGCCAGGCATGATGTTATACCTATAATACAAGTATTAGGGAGATATAGGTAGGAGTATCAAGAATTCAAGGCTAGCCCAGGGTTCCATAGTCAGTCAGTTCAAGGCCAGCCTGGGTTACATAAGACCCTGTATTTTTTAAGTACATACTTACAGCCATGTGAAATTAAACACCAAATCAGGAAATATTCAATTTTTTTTGGTCTTTTTGAGACAGGGCCTCCCTTTAGTCCCAGCTGGTCTGGAGCTCTCTCTGTAGACCAGGCTGGCCTTGAACTCACAGAGATCCTCCCGCCTCTGCCTCCCAAGTGCTGCGATTATAAGCGTGCGCCACCATGCCTGCCTTCAAATATTTTTAAGCTAAAAATGCCCTTGTTAAAAAAAAAAACCTGTAGACCATAGAAAAAAGTCAAGATGCAAATGAAGATGTATTTTGTACTGAATAGAAATGGAAGCACAACATATCAAGTTGTGTGGGCTGCACTTACCGCAGAAGACACACGACAATTTATAGCATAAATATCCACATTAGAAGACCTCTAGTCAATGAATTCAGCTTCCAGTGCAGAAACATTTAAAGAAGAAACAAATCTTTTCCGAAACATCAAAGAAGAGGGACTCTTTTGCATCTTATTCTAGGAAGGCAGTGGTGCTCTGGTTACAAAACCAGACAAAGAAATTGTAACAAAACTATAGAACAGTATTCAGCATACACATGAATGAAAATTTTCTCACTAAATTTTAGTCACTAAATTTAACAAGGTATATATTTTTTGTCTTTTCGAGACATTTAAAGTATAGCAGGATGAAGTTGTGACCATATGTAAACTGAAAACTGGTTTACCTTTGAAAATCAATCTGATTCTCAACACTAACAGTCTAAAAGGCAACAATCACCCTTTGTTTTAATAGGTTAGAAAAATGCCACTGAATAAAACCAACATCTATCACCTATTAAAGCTTGCAACTAGCTTGAAACAAAGGAGAAAGTCCTCAAACTAATCATGAGTATTTACAAAAAAAAATAATAAATAATCTACAAGTACCTTATCCTTTCCCCAAGGTCAGTGAAATGGCAGGTATATATGTTCCTGACATTTTGATTAAGCATAAATTTAAGACAAAAAAATCAAAGATGGAGGAGGAGGGAAGGAATTCAAATTGAAAGACAAATTAATATTGCCTATTTGCAAGTGAGATAATTATTTGTACAGAAAATCTTTTGAAATGCATTTTAAATATTAATAATTTTTCTTCAGAATCTACCTAATGAAACTAATAATAACAACTAAGACAGATTTTAGCAAGGTTGTAGTACATAAGGTCAATAGATAAAAATCAATTGCAGTAATGAATGACTAGAAATTGAAAGTCAAGAAAAATATTTACAAATAGCATTGCAAATATCAACCACTTAGGGACAAATTTGACAAAATATTTGTATAGTCATTAATTTAAAACTATAAAACTTTATTGAGAGAAACTTTAAAAGGCCTAAATTAAATGTAGGAATACTTATCAATTGTAATTCTGATAGGTTTCCCCTTATAGGTCACTTGTTGTTTTTCTCTTATCAGTTGACCCATGATGGCTAAATTGTCAGTACTCCTCAACATAATTTATACAATTAATGAAATCACAAGGTCTTTTATAGAAATGACAATAAGATATTTTTTATATTATTGTGAATGGGATTCTTTCCTTGATTTCTTTTTTGAAATTTGCAGGTGAATGGGTGGATCTAGAAGCAATTATCATTCTAAGTGAGGTAATACAGACTCAGCCCTACATAACATATTCTATCTCATATTTGGATGTTAGCTTTGATTCTTTAGAAATAAATGTATGTTTCATTTGGGATAATACTAGAGGATAGTAAACAAGTAAGGGGCCATGGCGAAGGAGACAGTCTTTCAGGGAAGGTGAGTTAGAATACAGTGATAAAAAGAGAATAATTTCATGGAAGAATTAAATGGGGTAGAGGAAAATAAGGAATATGGAAAGGTACAGCTAACACTAAAGACCTTTTGTAAAGCCATATGGAAACCTGCTACTATAGAAGCTCTCTAACATATAGACATATGTATATATAAAAAGAATTTAAATGGAATTACCATATAATGGGGACAGTATCCCAACTAGACACCTCATCTTAGCAAATAAAAATACCTCTGTTTGAGGAATGGGTTACCTCTCTTTTAGTTGTCAGCTGGTGGAATTCTATACTCTCCCCACCCCCAAACATCACAGGCTACTTTCATTGCTCTTGGTTACCCTCTGGAACTTGACAATAAGACTCTACAGTGGAAGACAGCACACACTTGAATCATAGAAAGCTTCATCCCTACTGGTTAGCTTTCACAGTGCTAGAAGGTGCTATGCATGCTACCAGAGGAGAAAGGGATTCATCAATTTTCCCAGCTGTGAACCCTGTGAGCTACAAAAAGGACTGGCCTGGCAAGATATGCCCACTGGTGCAATAGTGGCACCAACGGTATGGGAGTAACCACTTTATAACAGGATTTAAGGCCTACTTCATGAGATGGAACTCATACCTGGCACCATTGTAGGGCCAAGAACCTAACCTTTAGATAGATCATGAGCCCTGGGAAGAACCTAATATGCTACTAAGTGGACATAGTATTAAGTGACTCTCAGACTCCCAACCCTCATTACAAAAGATTCTTTTTGCAGTAGAAGACAATTATCACAGAGACCCACATCTGGTCATGGTGCAGAGAATAAGAAACTGTGGAGTGGTCAGCCCTAAATAAAACATCTATATCACAACCTCCCAAAAGAATTTAATTAAAATGTTTTAAAATACATGACAATTTAATTCTAGAATTCATATAAAAATTCAAAAGAGGGAAGCAGCCAAAGCAACTTTGGAAAGCAGAATCAAGTTGGCTTAGTGATATTAAGCAACATCCTTGAGGTAAAATGAAGATTTACTGGCTCTCAGTTTGCTCCCTTTCCCAGGATACAGGCAAAGTAGGTACTGCAAACCCACTTATAATTTCATCCTTACTATGGTTCTAGATGTTAGGCATTATGAACTCTCTTCAGAGACAAGGGAATGGAGATAGTACTAATTCAAGCAACTCACCCACCACTCAGGTTCTATTCATGTTTTGAAGAAAACACACTGCCTTTGTAAATAATAAAATAATAGACATGGAATTATAGCATTTACTCCTTTTGTTTTCTTTTATTGCTCTGTTATAAGTTCAATGATTTTTAGATGCATTTACCTTACCAATCAGTGTTAAGAAGAACCGTCTTGGGACAATAGGATAGCTACTCCAATGTGATAAAAAGGAGGGATTCAAGAACCCTTCCTCTGTTTCTTACACTAGTACATTTTCATAACTAACTTAATCTATTTTCCTTTCCTGAGCACTTGAAATGGAAGTATTTTGTCTTCTGGCATCTACTTTTCTAAAATCCTCTCTTGGTTTTCTCCTCTGCCAGTCATCATACACCTACTTGATCATAGCCACCAACTACTGGAAAACAGCATCACAACAAAACCTTTGTAGCACATTGTCAAAGCCCAACAGTGAGCTACTCAACTCCAGGTGTCACAACCCAATTCTACAGGGGAGAATTTGGACAAGCCTTGAGTTTATTTGTAAGTATTTTGTTTGTTATTTTAATTTTATGTCTATGTGTATTGCCTGCATGTTTGTAAGTGCACCCATGTCCTGCAATGCCTGTGGTCAGAAGAGGGTGTTGGATCCCCTAGAACTAGAGTTATAGATGGTTGTTAGCTGCCCTGTGGGTGCTAGGACTTGAATCCAGGTTCTCCGCAAGAGCAGCCACTGTTCTTAACTGCTGAGCCATCTCTTTAGCTACCTAGAGTTTATTTTAATGGGACTTGGTTTATCATTCTAGTAATCCATTCCATGCATGAAAGATATTCTCCACACAGCACAGTGATTGATGCTAATGTGTAGTATAAAAGAACATTCCTGGCTCAAAGCATTTTTTCCTTGACAGTCCTATAAGAATTACCTGAATATCTTATTTAATTTGTAACTTAATTCTGTTATATCCAGATAAATACCTCTCTTGCCTGCTTCACAGGAAAGAATTACATTATTCTACTCCCACACAAAAATCCTGAAGACACATACTTCTTCTTCTATACCAAGTAGTTCTCCAAAGAATCTGAGAATCATATGCATATACTCGTCCAAAGAAAAAAAAAAGCTCTTCCACTTCTGCCCAAACACCTTCCTTTCTCTCTACTTCTACTTTATGTTAGTGCACTGAGAACCGTGAGTGAGCTCATCTTCTATGGACAGACACGACCTGGGCCCAGCTCTGCTATCTAAATCTTGTGAAGCTCCAGCATAAGTAGGGAAAAATAGAGAAATGACTTTATCTTACAAGAAAGAGTCCAAATATCTCACACTCGTGACCCAGAATCTTATTTTGAATGTGCTTATTTCTCAAAGGACTCCACTGCCTATAAAAGAGGTTCAAAGAGTATCAGTCCATGGATGAAAAACCTAAATTACTTACACATTACATTTGGTCTGGTTCCTCACTGGCTGGTTATCGATCTGAACCAACATAGGTTGGGATGGGAAATATTATCAAAAGGTAAAACTAACTGGTTAAAAGCTTCTCAGAAAAAAATGTTGCAAGACTGACCAAAAAGATTGTTTAAGAGATCCTGCTGAGAAATACTGCCAGGACCAAGACTTGGATGGGCAGTAGAATCCGGTGGCCTAGAGATGTGAGAAGCTGGGGGAGATGGCCGGGTGGTCACAAAGAGTGACCTATCAATAGAACAGAAGTTCCCCCAAGTTCCCTGGGCTTTTAACCATCCCAGGAGAATCAACATTCCCCCAGATAGCACAAGAATCTCAGGATAACCTGGGACACTGCACAGACTATAATTCTCTCTGCAGAACTTCCTGGACTGGCCAGGATAGAAAACTCTGAGTATTTCTATGGCCTCTTTGAAATCTTTATGTCTTTATTTCTGCTAAAGGTTTTCCTTTCCTAGTAACTTATTTGTAAAGTTCTAGCTCAAATCCCAACTTCTAAATTTCTACCACCATGGAAAAGGGTGGTGGGAAGAAAGACTAGGGTTATTTCAAAATGAATCACTACCCTGAGGCTGGGAATGTAGCTAGCTGTTTGCTTTAAAACACAGAACTTAGAAAAAGCCGGGTGTGGTGGCACACACCTTTAATCCTAGCACTTGGGAGGCAGAGGCAGGCGGATTTTTGTGAGTTCAAGGCCAGCCTGGTCTACATAGCGAGTTCCAGGACAGCTGGGCTACAGGAAACCCTGTCTCAAAAAAGACAAAAAAAAAAAAAACAGAACTTAGGAGATGCTGAGCTGTTAGTCTCAGCCAAAGGAGGCAACAGTAAGGAAGCTTCAAAGCGATATGGCTTCTCTCCTGTCAGCCCGTACATGGTGGATGGATTCCTACAGATCTATGTACATAGACAAGGAGTTATTAAATATCAAGTTCAGGAAGCTGTGACTTTAAACTAAGCCTAACAGAATATAAAATCTCCCCTACCCAAAGACACCCTCCCCCCAGATTTTGGTCCTCATATTCCATGCTTGGGTTCAGATCTCCTGAAGGGATGACTGCATTGGAACAACAAGACCCCTTTCAAATGTACCCCAGTCAAGCCAGGATAACCTGGTACTACCTGATCTTCTGCTTTGAATTTCACTGTTTTGTAAGGATAACTTGAAGTGATCAGGACAATCTGAATAGTTTTGTATACAATTGGGGGAAGGATGAATGTCAATCAACAAATAAAAGCAAGGTACTTCTTGAATGAACAGTATATAATTGTCATAAAATTCCCTGGATATGTAACCAGAATGAGGAGATGCATGACTAATTTATGGAAAATCTGACTGCATAAGCCAAGATACCAAGGACCTTATTAAAGTAAATATTTAATTTTCTTTACCTACCAGTCTTCCTATTTCACTACTCTTTAAAAAAAAAAAAAACTTTTTAAAAAATTTATTTCTGTATGTGTATGAATGTACTGTCTGCATGTAGGTCTGTGCACCCATGTTGTACAATGCCGCAGAGGTTAGAAGAGGGCATCAGATTCCCCTGGAACTGGAGTTCTCCTGGAATTGGAGTTTCAGATGGTTCTCAGCTGCCATGTGGGTGCTGGGGATCGAACCCGGGTCCTCTGTAAGAGCGGTCGGCGCTCTTAACTGCTAGGCCATCTCTCCAGCCCCTATTTCACTACTCTTATCCAGGTAACTTTTTATTAGTCCCCAGAACACACCAACCCGTGACTATAGGAGGGTCTGTCCTCATATAACTCCCCCACCAGGTCCTCATATGCGCACCTCTCTATTTGAAGGGACTCTGCCACTTATTTAAATTATAATTATAGCATACTTCACATAATGCAAAATTATTCCCTGGTGCTGGAGAGATGGCTTCACAGTTAAGAGCACTGATTGCTCTTCCAGAGGACCCAGATTTGATTCTCAGCATCCATTGGTGGCTAACAACCATCTGTAACACAAGTTCCAGGATAATCTAATGGCCTCTTCTGACCTTCAAGGGCATTGCATGACATGGGTATACCTACATATACACAGCCAATACACGTATACACATAAAATAAAAATAATAAATAAAATATAAAAAATGAAAAAGCAAAATCCATTCCCTCTCTTGACTTATACTCACTCTCCCCTATGAAAATGAAAATTTCCCGATAGAAGACAACTTGCTTATTTTATTATCTACTTTGTTTCCACAATGACACACTGTGGACCCTCAAGAAGTATTTGTGGCAGAAGAACAGATGTGAAAAATGGAAAGGAGGTTATATGAGCTCTAGAAACATTCAAAACTGGGTAGCTATGAAGCACTTCACCCAGGACTTGAACCTGTGCTTTGAAGAATGGAGTGATAATTTGGACATCTTCATGTACCTATATTCCCTCTAAGTGTGTGTGTGGGGGGGCTATCAGTGTTAGAAACCAATGGAACCTGAGTTCAAAGAAACTTTTGGTGGCATATAAATGTAGCAACTGTTTACCAAGATAAAAGTGACTGCTTGAAGCACGCTCTGATTCATAAGCCAAGAACCATTGATGTCACTTTCCAAAGGTTTTTACAAGGGAGCAAAACCATTCCCATACCAACCACTTTCTGAGAGTTGGAGTAACCTGGACTCTATGTCTGAGAATAACTTCTCAGAAACATCTGGAGATAAATCTACATCATGGGAGAAGGAAGGCTCAGCCTCCTGGATAGCTAAAAAGGAGATACAGAGCACCTGCTTGAAACTGGGAGAAGAAACCCAGAATTTGTTAAACACATGTACAGTGCCAGGAGCCATGCCTAGATGCATGTAACATTCACAGGAATTCTTAGAAATAGGTCTAGTTTTCCCAGTTTTATACAGGAAGAATCCATATTAAAGTTAAGAGTCACAGTTTCACCTGCTTTTTGTTTTGCTGTTGTATTCTAATCATGCCCATCACCTAGTCCTATGCTTGGAGAGCCCCTCCCCAACCCAGCTTGTTGGTCTTTGAGAGAAATAGTCTACCTATTAAAACTTGAAAAGACCAATACCTTCTTCCCAGCCTTCCTTGCTGCTTAGCAAAGAGCATATGGCCCAGGTTTGACCAATCAGCTACGTCATGCGCAGACTTTGAATTGGGAACCGGTAGCACAAGAACAGGCAGGAATGCTGCCATCTTGGGAAAAACAACAGGCTGGCAACATGCAGTGCACAGTGTGGGGAGCAGAACAGCTTCCCATGACATCTTCTGTGACAATGATAATTTGAGGACAATTCTGGATACTGCATCCACATCTTTCCTCAGTTTCCAATCCAAATCCCCAAATCCCCTGACACTTCTTTTTTTTAAAAAATATTTTATTTATTTATTTATGTGTATGAATGTATTGTCTGTATGTAGGTTTGTGCACCCATGTCGTGCAATGCCGTGGAGGTCAGAAGAGGGTCTCGGATTCCCCGGAACTGGAGTTCTCCTGGAATTGGAGTTACAGATGGTTCTCAGCCGCCATGTGGGTGCTGGGGATTGAACCCGGATCCTCTGTAAGAGCAGTCGGCGCTCTTAACCGCTAGGCCATCTCTCCAGCCTTCCCCTGACACTTCTATAGGTTCCCTAGTATTCTTTCATTACCTTCATTCTCTGTTAGTTAATTGGAGTTTGGCTATTTTTGCTTAACAACTAAGAACTGACCTTAAATCTCATTTGGTAAGAAGCAGACCTGGGATTCGACTGCTCTTCAATCTAAAAACAAAAATGCATGTGTTCTCCTCTATTGCTATACTGCTCTGAGGAGGAAATAATGGGGGTGGGGTTATCACCCCATTTTATACTGTGAGGTACAGGAGAGAGGACTTTGTCTGAATGAGACTAGAATCAAATTCAAAGTCCTGGGTTCTTTCTAATGTACTCGAGGCATCCCTACCTCACTATTTACCACTACTTCTCAGTATATAAATGCTGTTTGAACCTGAGAAGCCCAAGTCAGAGGAAATGAGAACTCTAGGGATAAGTCAACTCCCAAGAGTGTCCGCTCCAGACAAGAGAGGCAGGGACTTGCTGGACATCAATCAGCTGTTTCTAAGGCTCTTGGGAAAAACAAAAGATTCAAATCTGTCTTCACCACCAGCTCCTGGGAGAGAGGATGCCCTGTACAGTTCAGAGTCACTTAACCAAGTTCAGAAGCCTGTCTGAGAATCAGCAATAGCAATTTTAGCTATAACATATACCACTTCATAGGCACCACAATCTGTTTTAAATATTCTTCATATGTGCATCCTTTCAATCATCACCAAACCTTGTTGCATATGGATTTTTGGAATCTCTGTTGTAGTCATGAGAAATTGGGGCAATGAAAGATTAAGTAAGTTACCTAGTTATAGCAAATACTTGTCAGAGGTGGCATCTGAGCCCAGCAGTTTCAGCACCAAAATCCGAGACCTTTAGTCCTATGCTAATTAAGAATTAAACTGTATGCAATAGAACTTTGCAATTTTGCAATCATAGATTGCTTCATACCTATTAGCAAATAATTTACTCTATCCCAGTATAGGCTAGGGGCTCTAAGAAGATACACTTGTGTCTTATAAGCCCAGTACCTAGTACCATGTTTACCAGAGTGAGCACACAAATCATCTTAGTGGGATGGATGGATGGGAAAATGGAGGGTGGATAGATATGGAAGATGGTTGGGAGGATGGATAGATGGGGAAATGGATGGGAAGATGGAGGGTGGATAGACGTGGAAGATGGGTGGGAGGATGGATAGATGGAGAAATGGTTGGGAAGATGGAGGGTGGATAAACGTGGAAGATGGGTGGGAGGATGGATAGATGGGGAAATGGATGGGAAGATGGAGGGTGGATAAACGTGGAAGATGGGTGGGAGGATGGATAGATGGGGAAATGGATGGGAAGATGGAGGGTGGATAAACGTGGAAGATGGGTGGGAGGATGGATAGATGGGGAGATGGATGGGAAGATGGAGGGTAGATAGACGTGGAAGATGGGTGGGAGGATGGATAGATGGGGAAATGGATGAGAAGATGGAGGGGGATGGATGTGGAAGATGGGTGGGAGGATGGATAGATGGGGAAATGGATGAGAAGATGGAGGGTGGATAGACGTGGAAGATGGGTGGGAGGATGGATGGATGGATGGGGAGATGGATGGGAATATAGATGGATGGGCATTTAAGATAAGGAGTAGATGATAGTAAGGGAGATAAAAATGTAAGGGCCACTTGGCACCAACAAAGAGTAAACATCGGTCAGTCCTCTAAATGGGGTTCTTCTGACAGAGACTTTAAAAACCCTCAGCTATGTTTCCAAAGGAGATTTTCAAGTTGCATCTATATATCGAGATGCTGGGCTTCTTTCTTTATGACATGATCTTTTGATATGTATTCAGTGATATGGAGTCATGAAAGCAAAAGAAAACACATCTGATTGCATCTGTGCACACGGATGAGTGTGAATAAACTTCTGTATATCAACATAATCTCATAGGTGGGCCGAGATGTTGATTTATATAAGTAAGGAAGGACATAAGTTTGTATGTGTATACAATTGAGCATATCAATGAATGTTTGCAGAACTGTGTGCAGTTGTACATGTGCACATAGTAAATACTGTGCTAACATTTATGTAGAGCTTCTTGTGTGGTAGGCTCTATCGAAAGCATGTTACATGTGCCCCTTCAATCATCACAGAAGTTCTGGATGCACCCAGTTATGCACCCATATATGGCTGTGTCTGGGCTGTGCATTCACTGATTTCTAATAGGTAAGCACAGGCTCAGACTGGCTGTCAATTTTCTGCTGCTTAACCCAAGCTACATGAATAGCACCAGGAAGGCACACTTCCTGGACTAGAAGCAGTAAGGATGAATTTAAAAGATAGATCATGAACTCCTTTCAAAATACCATCCACTTAAGAACCAGCAGACACCCAGCCTGCATTTTCTTGCTATGTAAACACATTCCCACCACCTCACTTGCTTAAATAAGGCTCACTCTACTTTGGCATCCCCACAAACACATTTTTTTACAGTTTCTTTTTCAAAAACAAGATTGCTCCCTCGGCAACTGTTTCCAAGCACATTCTCTCATTCTGGGAGAGGAAAGGATAAAGCAGAGAAAACCTCTTGCTACTATACAGGGAACACAGAGTAGGGGCAGAGGGAATGTGAGAAGAAGGAAAGAGACAGAAAATATAATGATAAAGTTAGATTATCAAATGGAAATGACCAAATAGCCTCCTTAACCCAGAACTTGCTGCTTCGTTCAAAAGCTGCAACCTGGCAGCCTGGGTTCCCTGAAAAGCTTTATCATGTACACTGACAACACAGAGACACAAAACACATCTCTTTCTCTCTCTCTCTCTCTCTCTCTTCTCTCTCTCTCTCTCTCTCTCTCTCTGTCTCTCTCAGGGCCAGAGGCCATCCCTAAACCCTAAGGCAATCTAGTTGAGCTAATAAGGAAATCAAAATTATTTCCCTTAGAGATAGGACATCCTATGAATAATGACATTGTTTCAATGTTATTTTGATGATTTGCAGCAGTAAAAATAGTCTAAGGTGACAAGTGATGGGAGGGGCAAGAAATTACAAGGCAAGAACTAAACTGCCATCTCTTTTCATTCCAATGATTTCACTTTAATCTATGCTTTTAAAGCAATAGATGAAGGCTGGGTAGAAAACTCAGTCAGTAAAGCACCTGCTTCACAAGCATAAGGATCTAAGACAACATCCGCAGGACTCATAAAAAGCCAGACATGGTGGCGCATGTCTGTAACCCCAGCAATGGTGGGGGAGTGGAGCTAACACAGATGGAGCTCACTGGCCAGCCAGCGTAAGCAACCACTATGCTCTGAGCTCAGTGAGAGACCTTGTCTCAAAATTAAATGAATAAGGCAAAGCACTACTGAGGAAGACACTCTGTCATCAACCTCTGACCTCTACATGCACATGCACACATATGCACACCTGAATACACACAGCATGTGCATATATACAATCACACACACATACATGACCAAAATAAATAAATAAATCCATTCCATCTGATTCTCTCCATCGTATCGTGTTTCTAGTACGTTCCACTCTAATGTCATTTGAAGCCTTTCTTTTCAACCAACTCATTCCACTGAATTCCAATGCATTCAGCCCTAATTTACTTCCATTCCATCTCAATCCACTGCGGCTCAGCCCCTTCTACTTCAAGTCTTTCTATCTAGACTCATTCCGTCCTAGCACTCATCCATCACTTAATTTCATTCTCATCCAACCCATTCACACTGTTCCAATAACTCCTACTGGAAGCACTTCATTAGTATCTGTGATAGGAGCATTAACTGTGTCATAAAGGATGTAGAAAGATGACAGACTCCCCACCTTTGTCATCTTCTCAGAGATTCAGCAGCAACACATAGAGAGCATGGAAACCTTATATTCCTGTTTGCCTTCCTAGGCTCAGGGAGGTTAAGAACATGGGTGTAGGAGACACCCTACACCTGACTTTATCTGTAAACATCATGAATAAGTCCCCATGACTTCTTTAGTATGATGTAGACTAGAAGCAACAGCTTAAACTTTGATTCCAGAGTAATTAAGTGGTCAGATGTCAAATCTTCTATTTAATAGCTATTTTAGAGAAGGATATGCTGCCTCACCCAAGAACTTCAAAACTTTCAGTGCCTTAAACCAATGATAACTTACTCTTTGTTCAAATGTCCTTCTGTCATACATTGTCTGTGAGCTAGGCTCTGTGTCATCCCCATTTTTTTTCCACTCAGGTGCATTCTCTCCCTCTACTCTCCCGAAAGAGAGAAGAACGATCATCAATGTCAGTGGCAGTTGCAGTAAAGCAACACCAGGAGCCGGCTTCACGTTCAGGAGAGAATGCTACCTCTCCTCCTCGTGGTTTCCAGTACTCTACACAGTCAGAGAAACTTCTCTAGTAACAAACTATAGAAATGATCCCTGAAAGTATAGTCTCGTCATCCCCATTTTGAAGGACCGATTGACTGTAATATTCCGTCACTGTAGTGGAACAGAAAAAGTACACAGAAAATTATGTCTTGGATTTTCAGTTTTCCATGTAGAAAAAAAAACCTCTATCTCTGCTCTTATTTGGCTATGCCAAGAAGGATGTATTCTTCTATACCCACTGAAAGAAAGTTCAGAGAAAAGAAAATGTATATTTGGAGCTATAAAGACCACCAAAATTCTCACAGACTTGGGAGAAAAGCTAGATGAATTTAGTGGGACATTCTAATTACTACACCTAAGTCTCCTACCATCAATTTCTTCAAGCCCCAGTTTTCTTACATATAAAAGAGCAATAGCTCAATCTATATCTTAGGGTTTGTCTAAAGTATTCCACAAGGGCTGACAAGATGGCTCAGTGGCTAAAGGCACTTGCCATGCAAATGCGGTGACCCGAGTTTGAGCCACAGAACCTTCATAAAAGGCAGAAAGAGAGGATCAACTCCACAAAGTTGTCACCTGAACTCCATGCACATGTTCCATGACATGCGTGTCATGCGCATATACATAATATTCATGCAAATATTAAATGGATAGGCATAGAGAGAGCCCAACATACAGTAAGCACTCAAGAGACACTTATTTCCTTCCCCAAAGTCTCAATATTTATCTCCCTGCCAACATCCTTGCAAAAACATCAGTGGCCTAAGCTGGTATCTGGGAACAGAGAGGCACTCTGAGCCCCACCCTCAGATCTGTTGCTTCTTGCTGCGACAGGAGTTTCAGCCACGTGCTCATGATGATCCATCTGCTTCACAAATGTAATTATATCACAACACTGATTTCTGATGGGCAGAGACCAATACCCAAAGATGCTTCATTCCCAAACATTGGAGAAAAAAGTACCATAATCCTCAGAGCAGTAGTGTAGACACAATGAATAATCACCAAGTACAATATTTTTCCACTCTCCAGAGAAGACTGGCACACATCCTGGAGCATCAGGTTTGGTCCTTCCAGAAAGCCACACTTCTCTACTTCCTGGAGCTTCTAATGGGGTAAAACGGGCACTTCAAGACACACCTTTGCTGTAGAGAATCCACTCGAAGCAGCCCTGAAGAATCCATCCCCGTTAAGGGAGTCACACATTGGTATTCTGCCACAAAAAGTTCTAGAATAACAGATAGAGCTCACCTTGGCTCTCTGCAGTATACAATACCTGGGACAGCCCAGATCTAGAAAGAGCACTACTATCAATCCATACAGCCAGTGCTTAGCAAATATCAAGTATCTGTGCTATACATTGCAGAAAAAATTACTCCTTCTCATTCCTTAATAAATTGCAACCCCCAAGTTTCCCATTAAAAACCCAATGGAGGAACAAACACTTAAATATATACTCTATTTCTGGTATGTGTTGTTTTTCTGGATTAGTACCTGTGTTCATTTTCTTCCGCTGCCGTGACAAGTCCCCACCCACCAATTTAGAGTCTTTGAACAACACAAACTTATTATTTGACATTTCTGGCAGTCATAAATCCAAATTAAGTCTCTCCAGGCTAAAGTCAAGTAGTAAGTAGAGAACTGGGCCTGTCTTTGAGAGGTTGAGGCATAAGGATCACAAGTTCACATGCAGCCTAGGCTTATACAGAGAGTTCAAAAGCCAGCCGGCCTGAGTAAGTTTGTGAGAGCTTGTCTCAAAATAAAACATGAAAAGGACTGAGACAATAGCTCAGGGGTAGAGTGCTTGCCTAGCCTGTGCAAGGCCACAGAGCCAATTACCAAACACGATAGACAATGAAGTAAACTTGGATGAAGCCAGAGCTGTGTTCCTTTCCGAGAGACTCCAGACTCAACTTTATTTCCTTGCCTGTTCAGCCACTAGAGGCTGCCATGTTCTTTGGCTCATGGGATCTCTTCCATCTTGAAAATCAATCATGACACTCTTCCATCTACTAACTTCCATAGTTAAAAAAAAAAAAAAAAAAAACACCCTTTTAATTATATCAGCCTGCCTATCTGATAATCCAGATTACTCTCCTTATCTAAAGTTAACTGGTCTGTAACCTTAATTCTCCCTTGTCTTGTACTAAAACCTGTCCAGTTTTCAGTAATCAAGAAGAGGACATGGTGGCACATGCCTTTAATCCCAGCACTCAGGAGGCAGAGGCAGGAGGATCTCTGTGAGTTCAAAGCCAGCCTTGTCTACAGAGCGAGCTCCAGGCCAGCTAGGACTAAAGGGAGACCCTGTCTCAAAAAGACCCCCCTCCAAAAAAAAAAGAGAAGAGGACATGAGACAGGGGCCAAAGGGTGGGGGAAGATGGGGGAACCACTACCCTGCCTACCACAGTAGCCATTATTCCTTCTTCTGGGGATATCAATGAATCTATCAAATTTCTGTTACATCTTTGTCCAGCCCCCAAACTAAGAATATGGTACCAAGATAGGGATGAGATTTATTTTTTATTTTATCTTGGCTCTTGGATTTGAAGTTTGAGTTGAACAGCCTGGTAACTGAACATGGTTAAAATTCAGTCATCTCAGTAACAAGACACACTGAAATAAATGTGTCTAGGTTCCAGATGTTTGTATCTACTTCCCTCCTAAAATCTGGTTCACCAGCATTTAGGGATTCTGAGAGCTAGCATGCAAGTCGGTCAATTGATCTTATAATTGCTTAATTCTTTCATAGTTGTGTTCTATTCTTTGATAGATTCAGATCCACCAGTGCCACAGGAAGGAAAGCATATAAAGCTACCAAGATACACATGCACAGACAACCTCTCTCAACTTCTATGGAGGACAACAGATTTACTTTGGGGAGAGAAAAAGCAGAAACTGAAATAAATAGGTCAATCAGAATTTATTTCTAGGGAGTGGTAGACTTATTACATGCATCCCTGGGTATTTTCATGGTTCCATTGTTGAAACTAGTCCCGTTTTATTTATGGTGCATGAAAAAAAACAGTATGATAATATGCATGAAATAAGGGTCCTGCCTTGTTTTCTTCCCAGGTATTTTTCTTGTACAGTTTACAATCTAGGGATCCACACCGATCCCTGGAGACAAAGTCAGCAGAATTGACTACTATTTCTATGCATTTATTCACTCAAAACAAATTTAAACTCCACTATGTTCCAGAAGCCATCGGGATGCAATGATAAAAAGGTTAGAGTCTCTCAGTCCAAAGGTCTTATTTATTTCGTATTTATTTATTTATTTACCAAAGAAAAATTTTCTTAGGAATATCTACTAAAGGCCAGCTAGGCCGGCCACATCCCTTTCTCCATGGAGCTCAGAGTCAAACAAGGAGGACTTTAAAGTGGGTGTGTGCTGCTGCGGGAGATGACGAACAGAGAAATCTATTTTTCTGAATGAGAGAAGTGCCTTTGGCTAATTTATAAGCATATAAAATGCATTTAGTTCAAGAGTTTGTAAAGGTTTAATTATGCAGCCATGTAAATTTGGAAATACTCTTTATATAACAACAGTAGCGATAGATACTAATTGAGGGGATTTGAGGTAATGTGTCTGGGTGGATAAGATATATAAAGAGACTGGTAAAATAAGTAGGATACAGCGACAGAATCTTTATGGTCTTGTGACCATAAGAGGAAGGCAAGCTTGCTGTTGTTCAGCCAAATGGAGTGAGGATGTGATCCACTGAAAATGGAAGAGACGGATGTCACTCTTGGCTGTCTTCTGTGTTGAGCTCCCTCCCTATGTTAACAATAATGTAAAAGTGAACTTGATATGCAGGTAAGATAAATAATAACTAGTGACAGTAACCTATACTGTACTAGTTCTTCCTTGGGGAAAAATGGGTCAGAACTTATATTTTCAGATTGGAGAAAAAGGTAAAGCAGAAAAAGGTTATTTGAGGAGGCACCAAAAAAAAAAAGAGAGCCCAAGATTGTATTCTCAGTTACATCTTGGCTATGATGACTTCCTGAGGTTTTCCTCCATAGTCATGTGCCTACTGGACTTGTCACACTTGTCTGTAACTAAAGGTGCATGGTGGGGAGAGAGCCCAAGATAAAGCTTCTCAAGTATTGTTATGCAAATGAATCAGATCCATACTCATATTCTGAGTCAGTAGGTCTGGGATAGGGTTGGAATATCCATCTGTAACAATCCTCCAAGGAATGACGATGAAAGTGGTCAGAATGAATGGACTTGGAGCAGCAAAGCTAAGAGTCTGATGTCACGGAGGCTGGTGTGAGTCCTAGTCCTTAGCTGCACTTTCTGCCTCTTGAAGGTGTCAAAGGGAGGGAAGTCTGCTAAATGGAGATGGATAGGGTTTGAGACAAAAGGGTACCATGTATCAAAGGCAGCGAGAGAACAAGATCTGGGGGCTGGGAGATGTAGTTCAGTGATAAGAATGTTTGTCTAATGCCTGGCGTGGTGGTGCTCATGCACACCTTTAATCCCAGCACTCAGCACTCAGGAGGCAGAGACAGGCAGATCTTTGTGAGTTCAAGGCCAGCCTGGTCTATAGAGTAAGTTCCAGGCCAGCTGGGTCTACAGGGAGACCTTTCTCAAAAAGACCAACAAAAAACAAAAAAAAAAAAAAAAAAAAAAAAAAAAAAAAAAAAAGAAGAAGAATGTTTGCTGGGTTTGATCCCCAGCACTGAAAGTAAATTGAAAAGAATTAAGCCTAATTCTGCCTCAAGGTATCATGAAAAGTGATATTTGAACTCACTCTTGAGAATGGGTGGAAGTTTGCTAATCCAACAAGGTGGAAGATGGTGGTCCCTGTAATGAGAAAGGATTTGAAAAGACACAGTAGCAACAAAGGCAGCATATCTGGGGGACTACTAAAAGATCAAGGTGTGTTAAGAGTAACCTGCTGCCTTTAGGTAAAAACTATGAGAGCAGAGTCTTCTTAGAACTCAATCATGTTCAACATCATTAATAATTAAAGAAACACAAATTAAAACCACTCTCAGACATCTCACACCAATCGATTAGCTAAGGTCAAGAAAACAAAAGACACCAAATTCTGGAGAGATTGTGGGGAAAGGGGAACACTCATCCACTGCTGGTGGGAATGTAAACTTGTACAACCATTATGGAAAGCAGTATGGAGAACCCTTAAAAGACTCAAAATGAGCCTACCACCTGACCCAGTCATACCACTCCTGCGTATATACCAAAAGACCCATCCTATTGCAAAGATACATGCACATCCATGTTTACTGCAGTTCTCTTCACAATAGGGAAGAGCTAGAACCAACCCAAATGTCCCTCAACAGATGAGTGGATGACAAAAAATGCGGTACATCTACACAATGGAGTACTATTTAGCAGTAAAGAAAGATGACATGAACTTTGCAGGTAAATGGATGGAGCTCGAAGCCATTATGCTGAGTGAAGTAATACAGTCCCAGAAAAACAAATGGTGAATGGTTTCCTTCATTTGTGGATGCTAACACCAAATCCCCAGTTGAAAGGCAAGCTCAACAACATTAGTGTTATATTTCTGTTTACCTGAAAGCAACTATGTTGTTATAATGTAAATCTCTCAATGGGCTCTAGAATCCACCCCCCACTTATTTTCAGACTCTGTAATCACTGTATATGGGTGGAGAATACATATCCATATTTTAGAGTAATATAAAATTAATGGAGGAAAATGTGAATTCCTAAACATAAAAAAAGACTAAGAGAAAGATGCAGGACGGTTATGGCAGAATGCATGATTTGGGGTGGGGTGGGGGAAAGGGAAAAGGAATATGCCTAAACTGAACTGAGAAATGATATCTGAAATACACAAAGCATCAATAAAAGCATGAAAAAAGAACTTAGTTCAAGGCAGGAATCCAGGGGTCTGTTTTCAGAGTACTGCTCAGGTACTGCTCCTCACACTGAGGCTTTCCACACGTTTGCCTATCACTTTCTTAGCACCCTGCTAAAAGTGGGAGGAGAGAAAACTTTGCAAAATAAAGAAAGAAAGAAAGAAAGAAAGAAAGAAAGAAAGAAAGAAAGAAAGAAAGAAAGAAAGAAAGAAAGAAAGAAATCAATCATGGCCAGAATTGGGAAACTGACATCAACAAATAGCCTTGGGCTTTTTTTAAATGATAAGGGTAGGAAGCTGTTATGCTAAGTGACACAGACTCCAAAACACAAATGATGTATATTGTCCCTGATGTGTGGATCCTAGCACAAAATCCTTAAGTATATATCCAGGTGTAAATGCAGGAACCAGGTAAATGAAAAGGAAACAGGAAGGTTAAAGGAAAGAGGAACCTGAGTCAGAAGACTAGTAGGTGACAGGGGTTACTAAGGGAGGAATGGACAAAATCAGGGTATCCAGATGGGAGGGGAGAGGAAGGGTTATAGAAGGAAAGGTGGGGATAAAGGGAAAAGAGGAGCCCAAGAGAAGCGGGGCCATAGGAGACTGGTGGTATCAAGGGAGACACAGGGATAAGTGGAGAAGGCATGGAGAAGACATGGAGGGAGGGCTAGATAAAGGAAGAGAGGAGAGATAAATAAGGCCTTGCTGTGGTAAAAAAAAAAAAAACTGAGATAATCATATTAGTCTAATAATCAATTGACAACTTACACACACAATACCTCTGCATCCGTCTATATGCAAAGATGAAGGATGCATAGCAAGAACCAGTACCAGACTAGAGAAACCATCCTTTGAGTCATTGGCCAGGTAGTTCAAGAGACTCCCAAAATGACACAGGCTATTGCCACAGTCCTTGATTGCCTCCCAGAACCTGAAGGTAAGACCCTATTGCTGGAGATATGACATACTTCAGAGACCAGATCTTTAGCAATGGAGCTGGGAGCCACCACCCCGAAGGCTAGCTCTCATAGCTGTGGAGAGCACTAAGCACGCCACTAAGACAGAACATCAACCAATGGTCCAACATCAGCCTCAAGACCAATATCCACAGCATTTGACCAGCACAGCATATGACATTGGTGTAATAGCAGCACTTCTATCTTGGGAGAAATCAATGGTTAACCAACTGGACCTAAAGCCCACTTAGTGGGAGGAAACTCATGTGTGGTATTGTTAACATAGCCAAATGTACACAACTGGAGAGGTCATAGATCTCAGACAAGCCCCCAAATTTGACACATCCCTAGGCTAAGGTAACATTTTACTAACTAATAAAGAAGTATCCTTATATTTAGAGACAAATTTCTCAGATACCACTCAGAAAAGAAGCTTCTTTTTCACCAGATGAGAATAATACAGAGTCCCACAACTGGACACACACAGACATGCTCTATGAACTACTCATACCTAGGCAACATATCTATAATGCAACTTCTACACTTAAGTGCTAAGGATCATAGAATAAAGACCCAAGAAGGCATTAACTATCTCTTAATTCTCATTTAAGGAAGCTCCTCCATGCAACAGGAGACCAGGAACTCAAAAGGGCCTGAATGGCCAATCCATGAAGATTAGGAGTCCACAGAGTGTGGTTCCATTGGCGGGCTGCCTCTATTCAGCTTCAGGGAGCATTGCGGAAGAGGGGGCAGAAAGATTGTAAGAGCCAGGGAGGTGATGCGAGACCAAATGGAAATGAATCCTACAAGCTCCGAGACCCTGTCATATGAACCTACAGCATTGCTATCAGCACACACAAAGGAACCCCATGCAACGCATTAGCTAGACAAAAAAAAAAAAAAAAAAAAAAAAAAAAACACGCCAAAAAATGGTTAGCAGAGCACAACCTTGGCTGAGGAAATATTGGCAGCAGATGGCAGTCAGGGGAGGAAGACCTGGCCTTCTTTAGAAAAGAGATTCCGGATAGGCTGACTTCAGCTCAGGGGAGGAGTTTGCACTGAGGAGTGAGCAGGGAGAGTAATTTGGCCCAATGGTTCTTAGCACAAATGACAGAAGGTATGAACTCCGGGGTGGGGGTGGGCACGGGAGAATGCCAAGGGGAAAGTGGGTTAAATGGCAATTAAGACTGACTGATTTTTTTTTGTATGAAACACATAAAAAAGTCAATAAAATGTTAATAAAAATGATAAGGGCAAGGACAAGCGATTTCTAGGACAGGTACTACACTAAGCTCATTTGATGAGTATCTCTTTGAAACTTTACAACAATCCCCACTTTAGGAAGACAAAGGCTCAGAGAAGTAACTTGGCCAGGTTCAAGAAACTAATAGATAAGGGAGCTGGAAATTGATGCAGGGCATCGTGACTCTGTGTGCTTGACCACTGTCCTCTGCTGCTAACACTGGTGAGACAGTGAAACCTCCACCCCTCCTGGTGGGTGGTTCTGGAAACCCAGTAATCCTATAGCTAAAAGTGTAAGTTGCAATGGTTGGGCGGGAAGCCTTGGAGAATGCACGGTGTGTAGCACCGCTGTGTTGGCAGGGCTATGTGAAGGCGGTGGGAACCTATAGCACTGTATCTGCTGCTGCAGATCTGACTTTGTGGTGGGCACAAGCAACAAAGCCCAAGGCACATGGGGAGTCTCTCTGTGTCAGTCCCTCAGCTAGTTCTGCAGCTGCCCATCAAGCCCAGGCTCAGAAATGCAACCAAGGCAGCTGGAGTTCCCTGTTTCCCAAGACGTGTATCTCCCATCAAGAAAATTGGTAAGCTGAGTGACATGGGAGACATTTGTAATCTTGATACTTTGGAGGCTGGGGAAGGGGCATCTTGAGTCCAAGGTTAGTATGGGCTACATAAGGAGACTTTATCTCAAAGAAAAAGAGCTCGAGAAGAGACAAGTGGCAGAGACAGAGATTGTTTTATGCAGTGGTCTATACTTCAGTATTTACAAGGCAGGGTTCACTGTGCTAAGGAGGTTTGACAAACAAGATAAAGGCATCACAACCCTCCCACACACACACACACACACACACACACACACACACTATACTCCTTGTCCACAGCAGTAAACACCCCTTCCCACCTTCCCCTAGGACACCTGCTGCTCCTGGTGGATAAAAGTGTCTTGAACTTCGTCAGTCACCATCACAAAGAGTAAAGCAGGCACTGACGTCAGAAGTCAGAGCTGCTGCTGAAGTTACATAATGCCAGAGCTGCTCAAGCAGGGAATAAGGCCATATTTAACCTCTGGGGAGCTAAAAATAGGCACATAGAAGTTTATTTCCCCCATAAACTTTAGGATTGTATGTGGCCCCAGGCAATTTTCTTCCCCACTGTTGAATTAGAATCTCTAGAAAATAAATATGTTATCTATGCATGGTATAGTCAGGTGAAGAGGAAGGAGTGAGGGAGAATGTGTGTGAATGAGAATGTGGCAGGTGGGTGGTGAATGAAGTCATGTGCCTATGTGTGGATATAGATGTATACATAGAAGTGGAGCAAAAGGTGAGCTGAGGCTTGTTGCAGTGATCTGGTACTGATATGCATGCTAATGTGACTTATATTTGGTGGGTAAGAAGGCTTTGCCACAGGTGTGTTATATATACCTGTGGCAAAAAAGCATGAGTCATGGGTGGGGGAGACACAGTGGAGAATGCATGGTATGTAGTGTTGACACATTTGCAGGAGTGTGCAAAGGCCAGGTGAACCTACAGCACTGTGTCTGCTCTTGCAGATGTGAGTTCATAGTGGACATAGTTCACTGAGTATGAGAAATGTGTGCTTGTCTATAGTTAGGTACATGGAGATGTGCCAGAAGTATGGCTAGGTGCCATAGTTACTTTCTATTGCTGTGATAAAAACACCAACCAAAACCAACTTGGGGAGGAAAAGTTTATTTTATTTTACCACTCCCTCCCTCCCCCCAGATCACAGGTCATTAGTAAAGGAAGCCAAAGTGGTGACTTGGGGCAGGAATCTGGAGCACAGACCATGGAGGAACGAGGCTTACTGGCTTCCCCTCTGGCCAACGCTCAATCTGCTTTCTTTTTTTTTTTATTTTTATTTATTATTTTCATATGTGTATGAATGTACAGTCTGCATGCAGGTTTGTGCACCCGTGTCGTGCAACGCCATGGAGGTCAGAAGAGGGTATCAGATTCCCCTGGAACTGGAGTTAAAGACGGTTCTCAGCCACCATGTGGGTGCTGGGGATCGAACCCAGGTCCTCTGCAAGAGCAGTCGGCACTCTTAACCGCTAGGCTATCTCTCCAGCCCCTCAATCTGCTTTCTTATACAGCACAGGACCACCTGCCATGGGATGATGATACCCACAGTAGGATGGACCCTCCCACAGCACTCAATCATCAAGACAATGCCCCACAGACATGGCCATAGGCCAATCCAATCTAACGTAGTAGGAAATTCCTCGGTTGAGGTTCCCTCCACCCAGGTATGTTAGGTTGACAACTTGAAGCTATAGGCACACTAGGTAATGCAGGAAGTGTCAGGTATGTGCTGGAAGGGATGTATGC
This sequence comes from Rhizomys pruinosus, assembly GCA_009823505.1. Lineage (NCBI taxonomy): Eukaryota > Metazoa > Chordata > Mammalia > Rodentia > Spalacidae > Rhizomys > Rhizomys pruinosus. The sequence continues at coordinate 714,418 of VZQC01002388.1, read as the reverse complement.
CACATGTATGTAAACACACACACACACTCACTCACTCACACACCATGCCTGATACCAAGAAAAATGATTACAGAGTCCTGAACATTCTTTCCTAATGTTGAAAACATTCTAGACCCTCCTTAAATATATTTATGGGAAAGCTTTTGAAAGTGTTCTCCAGAATATTGATTCACTAGTCTCTTGTCTCCATGGGATCTCAGCCTCTATTTCCCCTTCGGTCAGACACAAAGTGTTTAGGTCAAGTACCATTTCTTGGTACATATATGCTTCACTCAAGTTCTGGTCTACAGGCAAAGTTGTTTGTTTTTTATGTAGTAGAAATTGTCAAAAGCAAAACAAAACAAGAAGTTGTTCAGAGCAGAAATAGTGTTAAAGCTCAGGTCATTTATTCCCATAAGAATTTAGAAAATGCAGGGTGGCTTGGAAGGAATGCTCTACTCGGGGCTTTTACTTCCCACTCTGTCACTGTTCTGTGGTATAACCTTGAGCAAAGCCTTCCTCTTCTTGGCTCTAGAATTGTCTCTTATCACTTATACACTCCATCCATGTGTTTATGTAATACCTCTTCAGTGATTCCCCGCAGACTCTGGCTAGCATCCCGAAGTCCTTAGCATACCGTCCAAGATGCTTCATGACCTGGCCCAGCTGCTTGCTAATTTCCTGCCATCTTTTCCATCCCACCAGATCTTAGTTCACTAATCTACCGACTGCTCCTCAAAGGCAACACTATCTCAGTATCTCAAAGCAATGCATATCTCTGTCTATTAGCTTCTCATCACTGTCAACAAACTCTCTGACCTAGACACCTTAAAGAAGTCTTGTTTTGACTCACAGGGACAGGGGTGTCTGTCTATTAGAGTGGGGAGGGCATGGTAGTACCACAGAGAAAACAGACACAGGAGGAATCAAGGCAACACACAGCCCCCAAGGCCATGTCTCAGTGACCTACTTCCTTCTACTGGGTCGCAACTCCAACATATCACCACCTCTTAATAATACCACCATGTTGTGAGTCCATCAAGGGATGAATCCATTCATGATGCCTTCATTCTCTGTTCCAGTAACATTCTCACAGTCAAGTCCAAAGGTGCATTTCCCTAACCTCCCAGGCAGGTCTCAATCCAACCAAGTTAACATGAAGATTTATCATCACACTGTCCTTTGTGCTGAGTAAGTAATTGTCTCTCTTTTGTGCAGAATGAGCAGTTACAATCAGGGGAACATCCTACTACATTCATTCATTCACTCATTATTTGGACTATACTGAGGCAATTAATAGGCTCGAGGACCCAATTAGGTTAGACATAGACATTCTTCCTGTCCTTTTAAAGATTACAGATTAAAATTAATATGGACATTTCTCCAAGTACTTTGACTTAACCCTTAAAGGGTAGAGTGAAGAAGAGTTTGAAGAGAAGATCCCATCCTTAAAGTTGGTATTCCATTAGTAACAGCTAACAGGAACACATACTCAAGAGTAGGCACATCTGTATTTAAAACCTGATTCTGCCATTGTGAAGCTGTGTGGCTCTGAGCAGTTTTCCTAAACTATCTGTAGACAGCCTCAATTGTTTCATGTAATCTCCCTAGCTCAAGGGTTGAATGATGTCTTTTCTCACCTGAAGGGCTCAGTCAGTATTGACTTTAGCAGTTATGTATTTTATGTCTTACAGGCGGATTTGGAATTTACTGCTTTCATTTCCTGACAAAAAACTTTTCCTTCAGTTAATGCTCAGACTATTGGGCTGTGATCACCAGTATCTCCTCAACTCAATAATACATTTCACTAAGTTTTTATTGATGTGCTAGTATATTCGCTCCATGAGGATGAACATTTTTGGTCCATTTTAGTCAATGATATAAAATCATTATTTACTACATTATAACTATTAGAACCTAGTAGTTAGTGGATATTCGTAAGTATCATTTTCTTCCTGAGAAGCTAGAAATTTTATTGTCATGAGTCTGATACTGAGCATCCCAGGAATTTTGTATCACTTATCCCACAAAGTGGCTTTTTGTGTTTTCACCAGGAAATAGCATTGTAAATATCAACTTTTTTGCACAGATTTGAAATAAAGTGAAAAATTCAATTCATCCTTTGGAGACATTCAACAGATGTGGAAGCCACCCCCTTCTCAGCACTGGGTGAATGAATACTATCAGCAGATTGCAGGAATTAATCTCTCTTTAGTCATTACTATGATTAATAACATGATTTTCATAGGACTACACAGGTATATTCCACACCTCACCTCTAATCCTCTCAATAAAATCTTGATGGCAGTGATCCCATTTTGTAGGAGATCAAGCTAACCCAATTTGCCCACTGAGTATTCAGATTCGGACTTGAAAATCAAGGCTAAGTGCCACACAATTCTGTGCTGTGATCCCCACCCTTCTTTGGGCTCCTGGGAAGAGGCTGGGAGCCCTCACTCACTCTCATCCCTCCAAAGGGATTCTCACCCGACACAATGAGAAACATAGAGACAAACCTGACAATAGCAAAACAACAGAGCTGGAGAAACTGTGTTGTCAGTAACTGCCCGAAAATCATGACACTAATTGAGAAAGATGCTCCTTGTTCTGCCAAAATCTCTGTCTTCTCTCAGGGATCAATAAATCAAAAATAATTGTTTACTTTGTCTAGGCTCCTTCACCGTTCTTGCCTGTACTTTTTCTCTTCTTTCTTTGTATAATGTGAAAGTTGATGAAGGAGCCTCATTTTCACTAATGAAAGAAACTTAATTTTTTGGCACTGTATCCCTCATTAAGAAGAACAAAATCCATTTAGTGGTGGCTTCTCCTGCCCTCCATTTGTTCAAAGCAAAACCCAAGATCAGCAGAAGGCCACTTATAGCATAAATTTCAAGTCTTCTGCTATTGTTTTTTTTTAAAAAAAGACATTTAATGATAGATGCGCTAAAAACTGCTAAAAAATGTCAGCAGCTTCTGCCTTGCTCTTGTTTCTCACTTCATCTCTGGACTCTCTACCCTAACGGTATACACATGGCTAAGAGCGAGATGGCTCCAAAGAACTTGGAACCTATAAACCAGGTTGCCTATTCGATAAAGTAGAATACAAGGTGAGAGGTAGATAATGGCATCTTACAGAACTAGGTAAATATTTTTAATCTGTAAGACAAAGAGAGAATACTCAATTATCAAAAGGGTTGATATAATTATAATCAATAAGGAGAGTAAAACGATGTCATACCTATCCTAGGACATAGGATGCTCCACCCATCCAATTTGAGGCTATTTATGGTATATCTATTTGATAAGTGCCATAATGATAAATAAGTGCCATAATGATAAATGCCTAACAATTAGATTTCTGGGAGATAAGAAATATCCTAGTCTATAACATCTACCAATTAACATAGTGGTAATATCCCCACCTGCAATGCAGCCAGCTTTAAGGATTCACTCAACTCAACCTAAGGTAATTCACAATGTATTTTGGAAGAACTCTATACAATGGGTTCTTTTGAACCAAAATAAATTTGTTACAACATCCTCAGGGATCTTCAGATTGTAATTTAATCTCTTAAGTGGTTTGGCCCAGGAGAAAGAATTTATTTATTTTTATGTGTATGAGTGTTATTCATGCATGTGTGTAAGTGAGCCTATATTGTGCAATACCCACAGAGAACAGAAGAAAGAGTTGGATCCCACGGAAATGGAGTTACAGATTAGCCACTGGGATTCAAACCCAGGTCTTCTGCAAGAGTAGCCACAAGTCTTTTTTTAATATTTTATTTATTATTTTTATTATTATTTTGTGTGTATGAGTGCATTGTCTGAATGTATGTTAAGTGCACCCATGTTGTGCAATGCCCACAGGGGTCAGAAGAGAGTGTAGGATTTCCTTGGAACTGTAGATTCGGACAATTATTAGTTGCCATGTGGGTGCTGGGAATCAAACCTAGGCCTTCTGCAAGAGCAGCCAGTGCTCTTAACCATTGAGCCCTATCTCCAGCCCCAAGAATTTCTCTCTCGTAACATTGCCTTGTCCTCCGTGGTTAGCTCTTCTTCAATATTGATAAAGCTTTCATGATGTTTGCATGTCAGTCTTTTTGGATTCAGTTCTGGAGTCAGATCATAACAGATCATAATAAGGATGGAGGGGCATAAGTAGAGCCAGGGGACTAGACCACCACATGGCTTCCCACTGAAAAGCCACGTGGCTGGCCCACTGACCTCACAATCACGATCACTCTCCATTTTAACTGTTTACTTCCCTCCACATATGCAGTTTCTTCTGTTAGGCTCTGAATCCCAGAAAGATAACACTGTAGTGTTAGTCTGAAATCTCCCATTGTTATGTAAGTGACCAAGCTAATTAGAATACAGAGAGCAAGGACTGAGACCTTCCTCCACTCACGCATGCAGCTGAAGTTCATCCCCACTGCTTGAATATATCTTCTTCCATGAAACATAAAAATGGGAAATAGGGAAATCCTTATACCCTATTACATTCTCTAAAGCATCCTGAATCAAGTCCCCTTAAAAAAAAAAAAATTCCCTAACCTACATGCTAATGTATTTTAGATGGGTTCAAAATAGTAAGATTTCTCATCACCATGGAAACATCCCCCATCAGTAAAATAATGTGATGCTAATAAAATAAAGGTAATAATGAGATGGTAATATAATAATGAACTCGGGGTAAGCAAGAAGCCGATGCACTTTGAGCCAGATGATGCTAAATCAGGACTATTTAGCAAGGAAAGAGAATGTGCTTCCTGAAAGACAACAGAGGAGAGGCAGGGTAAGTATAGGTAACTCTGACTCAGCCTTGGAGTTTCAGTACTGCAGAGCACCAGTTCCTCCCATGTTCAGGTCTGTGTTAGGTACTTTTCTCATTGCTAAGATATAAATGTGACAAAAACCAATTTCTTCTGTTTCATGATTTCAGAGGGTTTAGATCATTGTTGTGGGCCATGGTAAAGCCAGGAAGGAGAGAGAGAATGTTGCCACTAAATTGAGTTTTTCTTTTTCTTCTTTTGTTCTGCCCATTCCCCTCCCTCAAGCCCATAAAATGACACTATTCACATTCAGAGTGAGCGTTCCCCCAGGAGTATGCCTCACTAATCTCCTAGGTGGCTCCAGTCAAGCTGAGGATGAAGATTAACCACCACAAGGTCTCCTTGCAGCTAGTCTCAGGCATGTATAACCGGAGAGATTCTGGCTGCTGGCTACAGTACAAAGAACAAGTGGATCCTGGAGGCTCTCAGATGAAGAATTAAGCTGACTGAAATTAATACAAACTTTAAAAGGTTTTGAAATAATTAAACTAGATGGGGAGGTGGCCCAGTGGGTAAAGTCCTTGGCATGCAAGCATGGGAACCTAAGTTCAAATCCTCAGCTCCCATGTAAGAAGCTGGGCATGGTGATGCACAGGATCCCTGGGGCTGGCCAGACAATCAAGGCAAATTGATGAATGAGTTCCAAGTTCAATGAGAGCCCCCCACATCAAAAAATAAAGAGGGAAACAGCCATCATCAGAATTACAAAGGACAACAAATTCTGGCATGGATGTGTGGTCCCAGAGGCAAGCGGATCTTTGTGAGTTCAAGGCCAGCCTGGTCTACAGAGTGAGCTCCAGGACAGCTGGGGCTACAGGGCGACCATGTTCTCCACAAGACAAAAAAAAAAAAAAAAAAAAAAAGGGAACGTTTATCCACTGCTAGCAGGAGTATAAACTTGTGCTTGCACAGTCTGGAGTTGCTCTAAAAAACAAAAATAGAACTGCATTATAACCCAAAGCTACCACCCTCGGGCATATACCTAACAACTCTTTATCTTCCTGTTCTCAAGACACACATTCATGCTCACTGCCGCTCTATTCACTAGAGCTGGGAAATGGAAACAACCTAGCTCTGTTGATAAACGGGTAAGAAAAATGTGATACACATACACAACAATGGAATACTACTCAGGTCTAAAGAAAAATGAGATCATGAAATTTGCAACTGAATGTATAGAACGAGAAAGAATTATACTGAGGGGGGAAATGGAGGGTAGATATGATAATTATTCCATCATATACATATATGAAATTCTGATAAATAAAAACATAAATGTAAGGGACTGGAAAGATGGCTCATTAGTTAAATGCATTCCCTGCTCTTCCAGAGGCTGTGGGTTCAGTTCCCGGCACCGTGACAGCTAAGACCCATCCATAACTCCAGTTTCAGGGATCCGACTCCCTCTCTTCTGACTTCCATGGGCACTATACGACACAGGTATAATTACTATATCAATGCAGGCAATACACTCATACACATAAAATAATAAATAAGTAAATGGAGAGTGATTGAGGAGGATAGCTAGTTTATACTTCTGGTCTCCACCTGCATACACAGGTACACACACATGAATATGCACACAAGGGAAGAGAATAGAGAGAAGGCTAGAGAAGAAAGCTGTGAGGATGAACCTATAAAGGCACTAGCTTGGGAAGACTAGAATCCCTTTTCCATCCGGGTTTCCTTCAACCAAGGGAGCAAGCTAAAAAAAAATCCAAATTATGAGGCAAGAATTATGTAAATGACCCATAAGTTCACTCAAAGCTTAACCCTTTTCTCTCTTGAAGCCAGGCCACAGGCCAGGTCTGGCATAGCTCCAAACTTATCTGTAACTTTCCTTTTAATAAATTATTTCCTTTCCAGTACCTATCTATATGTCTCTGTACAATTCATTGTAAAAAAAAAAAACAAAACAAAACAAAAAAAACACAGGAACCTGGAAACTCCAGAGGTTACCCTCCAAACTCAAATCCACATCTGTAAAACACACACACGTGCGCACACACACACACACACACACACGGAATTAAATTGCCTGAATAGATGTGGCTATACCATCCAGCTTCCTTATGATAAATACCCTACTATAAACCAAATTATAATACTCTCTGGGCCATCACTTAGCAAAGGCAAGAAAGAGCTAGAGTCAGATCCCACAGAACTTCTTCCGGCTGGACATGGTTTAAGGATGAGCCTCAGAAATATGCCTCAAATACAATTACTATAAAATTATTTCAGGTTGACTAGAAAGTTGTTTGCTTCAGCTTGTGTTGGGGAATCATTTTACAATCTGAGTTAATTTCCTGCTTCAGGAGGGAAGATTTACAAACCTGGTTCTCCAGGGTTATCAGTATGAACTCTGCTCTCAATGTCCACACATACAGCTACTGAGATCAGGAGCAGCACATAGAGGCGGCAACAAGATGCTATATTTTTAGACAAATTTTTGCAATTTGTCTCTTTTCTTAATTAACTAACAAAAAGTAATGGTCTTTGACCTCAGCACATGTCTTTAAATAAGAAAACAGGGTGGGAGGCATATAGGAAGTATTCTACTCTCTCATTGCAGGTTTCCAGAATATCCAACTATTATAAAATGAAACTTTTTTTTTTTTAAAAAAGACAATAAATTATTTTCTGTTCACTAAGACTTTATGTAAGATCCAAACTATGGGTGTTTGGGAAGTGACTAGTGTCACAGACAAGTCTGAACTCGTCCCTCTGGGTGAGAGAACTCCCTGTTGTCATCATGTCCACAATATAAAAGACTGCATAGAACAAAGAGTGGAAAGAGATAAGCAAAAATAATAGAGATTGTCTTTAGCTGCGGGGATTCATGTATAAAGCAGGCAAGTTGGTTTTCTTCAGTTTTTGTCTTCTCAAGTTTCTACAATTATTATTGAGGAAAACAGGAGTTTCGAAAAAGGCTTCATCATCGTCCCACCACCCGTAAGGTGAGGGTCTGTCATGCCATGCCTGGGTCCTTATGGTCTGGCCACACATGGTCTCCACTGGCATCATCGACCATTCTTCTTCCCTCTTTAGATGCCAGTAGTTCTAGATCACTGTAAATGCCCTTAGTTTCCCCAGACATTTATAACTGGATCTCTGAACATTCCCATATTCTTTAATCTCTTCTCACCTGCTGAGTCTTTTGTTGATTGTTTCCTCTAAAACCTACTGGATCCTTCACTAGCCCTGTCCTAGTTCATCTTCCATCGCTGTGACAAAACACTTTGACCGACACCAACTTGGGGAGGAAAGGGTTTATTCAGCTCTCATCTCCTGGGTCACAGTTCATCACTCAGGGAACCCAAGGCAGGAACTCAGGGCAGGAACCTGGAGGCAGGAGCTGAAGCACAGGCCATGGAGGAATGCTGTTCACTGGCTTGCTCCCTTGGCTCATGCCCAGCCCACCTTCTTATACGGTACACAACAACCTGCCCAGGGTAGCACCACTCATTGTGGGCTGGGCCCTCCCACACTGCTCGACCATCAAGACAATACTCCACAGATGTGGCCACAGGCCAATCCAATGGAGCCAATTCCCCAATTGAGGCTCCCTCAACCCAGGTGTGTCAAGTTGACACTAAAGCTATCCAGCACAGACCCCCATCAACCTTCCCTAAAAATCTACTCTCAGAGCTAGAGGGCTCAATGGTTAAGAGCACTGGATGCTCTTACAGAGGACCCAGGTTCAGTTCCCAGCACCCACATGGTGGCTAACAACCATTTGTAACTCCAGTTCCAGGAATCCATCTCCCTCCTCTGGCCTTCTTGGGCATTGCAAACATGGGTGGACTTATATACATGTAGATAAAACACTCATAAAAATAAAAATAAGTAAAATAAAAATAAATTTAAGAAAATAATCCATCCTCTCTTTGCTTCCATATACACATTCTTTTATTGCATTTACTGCACTGACTGATACCTGTTTGCTTAACGAGCATACTAAGAAACAGGGTAGTATCTGATACATTACTTCCCTCCTTCTGCCTAGCCCAGTGTCTGATCTATGTAAAAGTGGCTATAAGTAATCTTTGTCAAGCGGATTTGCTGAATAGACAAATGAAAGTATCCTTAAGTCCCTTAGAGAAAAGCATCATCTACCAACATAAGAAGGACTACCATGATCCAAAAAAGTAGAGTGGAAAGGCTAACCTAGAAAGTTGTGTTAGAGATGGAAGGGCCATCACAAGGCACAGAGATGAAGGTGGCCAGGAACCTCCCTTGAATGAGAACCAGTGGCTCAATGAGTGACCATGAATAGCCAGAGTCGCCTCTTCTATCTGTCACCCTGCAGGGTGACAGTTTTAATTTTGCTTTGCTTAGAGATGTCAAATAATAGATCTGCACTGACTTGTCTTGGGTGCTTATATGTATTTCAAATTGTTAGGTACAAAATGCCTCTTGGGGATACAGTCTGTTGGAAATTAGCATGGATGCCTTACAGTGAGAGTCTGAGCAATTTAGAAAGACGGGAATTTTTAGGCACACCGAGTGTTATTTACATGATGGCAATTGCTGCCCTGATGGTGAATTATTTATTTTATTCCTATGAGCAAGTTGCAAGGATCTTATTTGGCAACATCTTTTGTTGCAGAATTTATGGCTAATGAGAGGGACAGTATGTTGTCTCCTATTCGAAGTTTTCAGTCCCATGGTACCAGCTTCAACTTTGCTCTCTGGTGTACTGGATATCTTGAGGCATCCTAGGACGATATACTCTCTCAGACATGGTCTACTGTGTTGGGAATGAGAAGAACAAAGCTATCATCACTTCAGCACCATTCCCTTCCTCTGTGACCTCCCAAATATCACTTTACTTGACTGTTGTACATCGCTGTTTCCTTTAGGTCCCTTACTTCCTTTCTCATCCCCTCCTCTTTCTCTCCAGCTATCATCCTTACCATTATCCTTTTTTCAAGAATTCCTTACACTGCATCAATATATAAGCCACCTTCCCAGCTTGAACAGGGAATAATGAGATCTGAAGCATCACCTTCCTCCACCTTCCTAGTCTTTTAAACATCCTTCAGAATTCAAGAGTTCTATGAAACACATTTACAAATGCCTGGAAGTGATCATCTCTAAGAGGCATTTTTCTTTCTAACAACTTAGAATTGGTGGTATCCAATAAGAAGAGATGAAGGAAAGGATGAACGTTAATGAAGACAAGGGAAAAGGATGGAGAGACATTGAACAGATGGGGAAAGGAAGGAATAGAAGAGATAAGAAAGAAGTGAAAGAAAGTGGGGAAACAAGAGGAGGAAGAAAGAACATGAAGGATAAAGGGATAGAAAAGAGAATAAGAAAGGGAGGGGAGAAAGGAGCAGAGGGAAGAGAGGCTGATGGCAGAAGGAAGAGGTGCAGATGTGAAGGAAGGAAGAAACTACAAATAAAAGCCCCATCTGATAGGAGAAAACAATCAGGAAAGGTGATATTTCTGAGGTCGCAGAGAACGGTATTGGCACTGTAGTCCTGAGACCTCTCATCCCAATTCAGTATCCCATGTTTGAGAACAGACAGTGTAATGGCTGCATTGTCTTCTCCTGTATCCCACAATGCAGCAGGGTGTGTGTGTGTAATGGCTGCATTGTCTTCTCCTGTATCCCACAATGCAGCAGGGTGTCTCACTTAGGAAGTTCCAAAGATATCCAATGAACCAGAATGCAAAGGTACAGGTAGTACCATAAAACTGAAAACTTCAAATAGAAGACCAAACACAGGCCAGATCATTAGCCATAAATCCTACCAAAAGATATTGCCAAATAGGATTCCTATGGCCTACTCATATGAAAGAAGAGAAATTATTTATAAGCAGGGCAAAATTTGTTGTCATGTAAATAAAAGTTGGTGTGTTTGGAAAACTCCTATCTTTCTAAATGTTTCAAAGACCCCTTGTGAGGAATTCTTCCAAATCCTCAGTAAAAAGATCTCTTCAAGATCATTTAAAAATAAATAAATAAATAAATAAATAAATAAATAAATAAATATTGGAAAAAAAGTAGGGGTTTGTGTGATAGATGGGGTTGGCACTACACAGTTGCTTATTCTTTGTATTTTGATCATTGTAGGTCTCTGTAATAGTCTCCATCTGCTGTAAAAGTTCTCCTTTTAAAAAAATCCAATTTTATTGGCAAGACCAAACAACCATCAATCCTGCCCTTATGTTCCACACTGGGGCCTTTCCTTCCCATGGTCACCCAAATGAAGTCCAGTAAGCACTGTGTCCTGTCTTAATCTTCCTGTACTGGCCTCCATGATACAGCCTGGGCAGTCTAACAATAGCAGTCTATATTCTGCAGAGGATGAAACCCCAGTAGCTGCTCAGTCCAGGAGGAGCCTTCAAACACTTCCTTAAGGAAAACATGCCATCTTTTAGCCAAAAAAAGAGAAAATCGTCCAATTCAGGTGATTATATATATATATATGTGCAATACAAGTTGAAGAGAACAACAGCAACAAAAGAACTGGGAAAAAAACAGCTGAAACAGTGAAGTTCTCCCCAAAACAATAAGCCTCTGCTTTGAAAAAGAACTCTGGGAAAAGACTCAGAAAAAGATGCAGGACATGTCTGGCAGAGTGCATGAACTCGGGGTGGGGGGCATGGAAAGGGAAATGACTCTAAATTGGATTGAGAAATTATATATGATATATGAAAAAGTTTAATAACAATAAAAAATATATTTAAAAAAATAAAAATAGAAAATGAGGATGAAGGGGAAATCTGCTGAAACGATAGTGTGTAGCAACTCCCTCCAAATTGGAGCATTCGGTATGGAGGAAAGTATGTTAAGATTCAGGAAATAAAACTGACAAGGCTCAGGAAGCAAGCATACCCCAAATCCTGGAAGTTCTGAAATGTACAAGAATGTCAAAGCTGGTTATATAAGCAGTAAAAACTGCTTTAGAGAAAGTCTCCACCTGGCCCAGTAACCTGCAGGAGACTCTCTGACATGTTAAGCTGCCTACAAGTTGTGCAGTTAGTCCCAGGGATGCAGCTTTTGTGTCATCACACATGCTGGGGTAGTCTTTCAGTGCTCTGAGTCACCTGTGCTCCTAGAGATAGGAGCATCCTCAATAAGCTCATCGGTTCCACCCTCAATAAACTCATTGGTTCACTAATATGGACTTCAGTGAAACCATTCTTTCACCTGTCATTAGTTCCCTATCTGGGGTAAGTAGATATTTGTTTATTTTTCCTTGGCAAAGGCACACAACAACCAAATTCTCTCAGTGATTCGCAAGAACAGTTGAGAAGTAGCACCCTTGAGAATCTACCTGAGCTTTGTCCTGAAGACAGAAGGAAAGCAAAGACCTTCGGAAAAAGGCAGCCCAGGCAGAAAGAGCAGCTTGAACAAAGGCGTAGAGAGGAAGGGAGCTTAGGGGTGATATGGGGACAGTTGTTTGATTCAGCTGGAGTGAGAACGCATGATCAAAGCGATGGAGCAGAGAACAGGTTCAAAGATTTAAAGAGTCGTTCCCTTTTAATGAACTTCCCCAGTATGACCAATTTGATGCCATTCACATCAGATTTTAGAAGGAAGACCACCTTTTCCTTGTCTCAATTCAGGGTCATTTGCTCATTCTGTAGGTCTCTGGGATGGATTTTTTTTTTATGACACCAGACTGCAATCACCATTTGCATATTAGGATCTCCATGCAACAGCATCTGTCAAAGGTTTCACTGTCTGCCTTCTAGTTCAACTCTGAAAAAGTGTATTTCATTCATTCTACTTGGCCAGCAGGAGGAAGTCAGGCTGTCATTGCCAGCCCCAAACTAGACCTTGCTTTCCATTAGCGGACGCAGTCTCGAATACTTCTGGAAGGAACAAAAGGATACATTCTGACATGCCAATATGCCACAAAGATTGAAAGTAGATGGCATGTGCGCCACTACTTTCTCATTCTGCTCCTATAACAGACATCATCAATCAATTTCTGACCTTTCCTGTTTATCCCTCATGCAATCACAGAAACTTTCCCTACTCAGCTCCTTAGCTCTTCACTCCTGACTTGGTGGAGCTTGCTCCTAAGAAGAAAATTGTGATCTTCCAATTAATTTTGAAATGGCAACATTAGTCAAAATAAATGATCTATTAGGTAAAGGAGGTGCTTCCATAATTTTTCCTACATTATGGGGTAGACTGGTCAGTAGAAACAACCCCCAATTAGTCTATACCAAACTACTCAACAAAGAGATTCTGTATACTGTACTCAAGGAGAAAGAGGAACAGAGGAAGTACATATTTACTGAGCCTCTTCTGTGTGCCGTGCACTTTGTTAAGAACTTTATATAGAGAACAACTCATCTAATCCCCATGACAACGATATAGGGTAAATACTTCCAGCCACATGCTACAAAAGAGTTTCAGAGAAGTGACTTGTCTGCCACCAAACAGCTAGTAGATGATGGACTAGAATTCAAACCCAGGTCTCTCTAAATTGACATACAGCTTCTTTTCTGCTATACTCTGATGAATAGAGGCATCAGAGACACTGCATTATTTTTCAGGAAAAACATGATCACAAAATAGTAAGCCTTTCATGGCGGGTACTTCTAGAGAACTTTGGCTGCCAAAAGCCAGTGGGTTCTCTTAAAGGTTCTTTCCAACCCAGAACTGTCAGTACCAGATGGCCCAGGCCATATTTAAACTTCTGGTTGATTCCCATAGGATCATATAATGGAATCCTGCAGTACTTAATCCATGAATACAAAATCCATAATGAACAAAACAGTTTTATCAGAGGAAACCCCCGAGGAATGATCTATTGCTTAATTACTCATTCTGCAATCTGCTTCATTTCCTCTTGTTGGCCTGTAGTATAAGATAGAATATAATGAGTATTTTACTGGTCTGATTAGTATTATGGTATGTTATATCAATGATTATGTTACTGTCATTATTAGCATTAAAACAATGTCATAGTTTGGGTTCTGTATAAACATAAGCTACAATAATGTTCAAGGTGTTCACTAAGGAATCAGCACTCATCACAGAGAGAGAGGAACAAGATTAGCCAAAGAGAGAAACTGAAGTTTATTTATTTTTGTATGTGTATGAATGTACTCTCTGCATGCAGGTCTGTGCACCCGTGTCGTGCAATGCCTCGGAGGTCAGAAGAGGGTGTGGATTCCCCTGGAACTGGAGTTCTCCTGGAATTGGAGTTACAGACGGTTCTTAGCCACCCATGTGGGTGCTGGGGATAGAACCTGGGTCCTCTTCAAGAGCAGTCAGTGCTCTTAACCACTAGGCTATCTCTCCAGCCCGAAACTGAAGTTTAATCTGTTTTGAAAAGCCTAGGATAACCCAACAAGTTCTGTAGAGAATGTTGCCTATAAGGGTTTCTCCTTTCAGGCAAAACAAGTCTGACCTTTATAAATTTGCCTCATTTGGCCACTAATGTTGGATGCTCTGGGAAGAATGTGATGATGCAGATCTCTCCAGCTGAGGTGAACCCTAAAGGAGCTCAGAGCTATAGGCTCCCTGCTGAACACAGTCCGTGTAGCTAGGCAGCGAGTCCTTTGACTAATAATGATCCAGGTAGCACATCCCTATTTATCAAAAGTAATGAGAGCTACTTAAATAGGGCTTAGCACTTTCTTTTTAAATATTTTATTATTTTTATTTTATATGTAAAAGTGTATTGCCTGCATGTAGGTAGGTATGCCCATGTCATCCAATGCCCATGGAGGTCAGTAGAATGTGTAGGATTCCCTGGTACTGGACTTACAGACAGTTGTTAGCTAGTTAGTTGTAGGGTGCTGGGAATTGAAGCTGGGTCCTCTGCAAGAGAAGCCAATGCTCTTAATTTGCTGAGCCATCTCTACAGCACCAGCTCTTTCATATCTAACTACACTTACTTGTCACAATCTAGACCTGAGCATGGCATACTGTAGTAGACTCAACTATCGATCAAAACACTCGCTGCTGTTCCCCATGGGAGAATTGTTTCTGACACCATTGACAGCAAGTTCAGGCATCTGACTTACTTTAACCAAGGAAACATGAGTAACTGTGATGTGTATTGCTTCTGGCCAGAAGCTTAAAAAGCCATTGTGTGTGCAACCATCTTCTCTCTTCTTTTTTTGAGGGGGGGGTCTCTTTTTTTGGTCTTTTTGAGACAGGGTCTCCCTTTAGTCCCAGCTGGCCTAGAGCTCTCTATATAGACCAGGCTGGCCTTGAACTCAGAGATCTGCCTGCTTCTGACCCCCGAGGGCTTGAATTAAAAGTGTGTGCCACCATGCCTGGCTTGTACTCCCTTCTAAGAGTGAAGAGTAGCCCACAGAGGCTCTGCTCTTTCAGCACAGATTCCCAAGTGAAGGCACATGGAAGGCAACTATGCATGTTCCACAATAGTTTTGTTGCTTGATATTGTTTCAAGCCATTAAGACACTTGAGGATATTTGTTATCTATGCAGAGCAACTGAAGGCACAAGCTCTAAGTCCTGAGCCAAGCTTTACCCCCGCCCATCTCTCTATTCACATTGGTACCTCTGTGCTTCATGTCAAACACAGAAAATCCATTTCTCTTCTTGAAAACCCCCTAAGCATTGTCTCTGGATGAGGAGGCCCCCTACTTCCTGCTCCTAGGGTATATCTGGCTATGTCAAGACACATTTTTTTGGTTAGGTAGAAGCCAGAGGTGTTACTAAATATTCAATACTTAGTCTTAGCATTCTCTCTGAATTCTTCTTCACCTCTTCTCTATAGCCCAGATAGAAACTGTTTTGCAACTCAATGCCTAAGTAATATAGCAACACAACTTACCACTCAAAAAAAGCTTAATAAATGTTGTTAAAAATAATAATTAACATGTATTGAAGTGTTAGTGTATGTTAGTACAAGTTTTTTATGTACATTATTTCATTTGCTTTACAAATTAAATTAAAGTAGGTGTTTCGTATGCTTCTCATTTTGCAGATGGAAAAACTGGGCCTCAGAAAGTTTATGTAACCTAGTCTGTACTTGGCAGTAACAGACTCAGGGAATCTGGTACTTCAATCCAGTTAACTCCAGTGTTATCGTGTATCACTCTATGCATGCTCAGAGTCTAACATCTTTCTTACATATAGTGGATACAGTGAAAGGTGATGTATAAAGGTCAAGGTAGCTGGAGAGGTCTGGACCCAGTGCAAGCACAGAATGATTACATTGTCAGCAGGAAATTTAAAAGCAATAATAAAATCACTAAGATTTGATCTGCTTTGTATTTTCACTATGTTCCTGCAATTCTAAACAATACCAGCCATAAAATATTCTTGCTTGCCAAGGTGGACTATTTCCACTCCACACCCTTTTGATACGGCATTGAATGGTTGCTAAGTTAGTGAATGAACTAGTTTATAGAACTGATGATAATGGAAATGAAGATGCAGCCATTGGCAGACAGAAAACCAATTATGCCCATGACTTTCAATTAAAACAAAGCTCATAGCCCAGTGTGACATGTTGCCTCCCCTGCAAAATGTAGACAAAATGGAGGGGCACCAGACAACCCGGCTGCATGCCGGGCATTTGGGAACGGAAGCAAATCATCCACTTTGCATGTCCACAGCCCTTTCCTCTCCCAGAGCCTGAGGTATGGGGATAGGAAACACATCTTAGACCCCCGCTAGTGCCCAGGTCTGTAGAGATGTACCAAGGATTCAGAAAGGGCTTGGAAACCTGAATTTCTGTAGATACCACTTGGCAATAGGCCAAGTCTCCACAGCCCACCGCTCACCAGTACTATCCTTTCAGGGAAAGGAGAAATGAGCACCAGGTGCATTCACAATGAGTAAGTGCTGTCCATTGAGCACTTGATAATAATTCTATGGATATTATATCATGACAGAGAATTTCAAAATTTCTCCAATATGCCGTTTCAATGTAGACTTCACTTATATTACATAAAAAAATATCAGGGGCTGGAGAGATGGCTCAGCGGTTAAGAGCACCGACTGCTCTTGCAGAGGACCCGGGTTCTATTCCCAGCACCCACATGGCAGCTAGAGACAGTCTTAACTCCAGTTCCAGGGGAATCCAACACCCTCCTCTGACCTCCACAGCACTGCATGACACCGGTGCACCTACTTGCATCCAGACAGTACACTCATACACATAAAAGAAAAAGAAAAAGAAATTAAAAAATATATATATATCAAGGTCCAGAAAATAAAGGATTCGTCTAATCCCCACCCAGCTCTATAGTTCCACTCTGGGAGACTGCTCATTTTTCTGTTTCCTTGCTGTCCTCCCTGAGCTAGCTTGTGGGTTTCTACAACATTGAGGTATTATCTCCTTCCCCTTCTGCTTCCTTGACTGTGAAAGTAGTTTATTGAATCAAAAGTGAAAAAAAAAATATATGATGGCTTCACTTCTCTGTGGCACAGTCCTACCTGAGTGAGCCTCTCCTCGTCATTCCCTAAATGACCATGAAAGTCAGGCAGAAGTTTCTCTCAAGTAATCAACAAAACCTAGAAATCTGAGCCAGAAGACATTCTCCAAATGTCTGGCTTTAATCAGAAATATTTCCTACAACCTATGCTTTTCCCAAAGTTTCATCCAAAGATCCTCAAATAATCATACCCAGTATCTCTCAATTAAGAGACAATTGCTTTTAATATCCTTCCTTACCCCATCTTAATTTTTTCACTTTATGAGGAAGATCCATGTTAGAATTAGACAAACACAGAAGCAACAATTATATCAACCCCCCTGGCTCTCATGGAGAACCATTTTGTCATTAGAGCCAGGGACGATTTGACATAGTTCTGATGGCCACAACTGGGAAAAGGACTGTTATTCAGTCTACTATGCATAGGCTGAGAATCTTTCTAAACCCCTGAAATGTGCAAAATATTTCCAGGACAATAATTATGAAGACCAAAATGCCAGTGGTAGCACATAAACTAAATTAGAGGCCCTGGAAGTTAAAAGCAGTAAACAGATGAAGTTGCAAATCCCATGTTGAAAAAAATACTAATAATAAGAGCCATAAACACCTAGCAGGTGCCAGACACATTCCGAGTGATTTATACTATGGTTTTCTTAATCCTCATCCCACTGTCCTTTGAGGTACGATGACTACCTTCATTTTAGTAATAAGGCAAGCAGGATACCTGAAGTCACTCAGCTACTGAGGAGCAGAGCAGCTATTCCTCCCTCCACTGCCTGGCTCCAAATCTGTCTTCATTACCACTCTGGGGTAATGGAAATAAGTGAGAGTTATAGCTTCAAGATTCTCCTTAGCAAAAAGGAAGAGTCTTGTGTTCACTGCTGAGATTAAAATGCAACAAAGCAGAGAGTTCACACTTCTATAGGTTTCTATGGAAGGAAGCTCTGGGGACAGAGTCTGAGCAGTCACTAATGTTTGCAAATAGCTAATCCCTGAATCTCAGTTGGGCTTCTGCTGTTGCCAGGGTTAAAGCAGGAGGCTTCCAGAGTGGAAAGCACAATGTGCTAGGAAGCAAAAAACAGGGATTCGATTTGGGATGCACTACAGATATGTCATGGGACTGTGAGTGAGTTATTAGAATGAGTTATAGGATGAGTTTTCGGTTTTCATATTTTCTCCATTAGCTCTTCTGGGATACACAGAGTGGAAATGGACAATCTATGGCTCATGATCCAAGCATGGCTATCACCTTCTTTTGTAGACAAGGGTTATTAGGAGGCTGGAGAGACCACTCTATGACAACATGAGGACCCGAGTTTGCTCCCCAGCACCTATGTACAAAGATAGGTGTGTGCCTGCAACTCCAGCATTGGGAAGGAGACAGGCGGCTCCCTAGAGATTGCTGTCCATCGTAACCAACGAGCTCCAGGTTCAAGAAGAGCCCTCTCTCAGAAAGTGAGGTCAAGAGCGACTGAGAAAGACACCCAACATGTACATGGACATGTGCACACATTCACTACACACACACACACACACACACACACACACACACACACACATGCACGCATGCATGCTACCATGGTAACATTATTTTCCTTTTTTTTAAATTTATTTATTTATATATATTTTTAAATCAAATCTAGACCCGTGTTCCCCCATCCCCCCACCCCACCAGAGCTCATGCATTCCGCTGAACATGCTTTTCATCTCTTTCTCAGTCTTTCTCAATATTCTCCATGTTTTGAGCAGTTCGCTGTTTCAGTCAGTTCTTTGATGCAGTCCTTTCTGTTGTTGTTGTTGTTGTTGTTGTTGTTGTTTCCAATATGCATCACTCCCAACTGCTTGGACAAAAGCTCAAGGGGCCATGCACAAGAAATACTTACAACTGGGTAATTGGCACTAGCATCCACAGATGAGGGATACCATTCGTCGTTTGTTTTTCTGGGACTGTGTTACTTCACTCAGCATGATGTCCTCTAGCTCCAGCCATTTTCCTGCAAAGCTCATGATGTCGTCTTTCTTTACTGCTGCATAAAACTCCATTGTGTAGATGTACCACATTTTCTCTATCCACTCATCAGTAACGTTTAATAGCTGTGACAGTGACAGAAGTTACATGGTCCGCAAGCCAAATTACTGACCATGTAACCTTGTACAGAAGTTTGTCCATTATTAGTATCTTCTTGTGTAAGATACTATAATTTACACTGTAAATCAGGAAAATTCATAATTCCGCTACATATGTATACCATGCTCTAATGATATCACATATATAAAAATGCTTTGGCAGAGTACTAAGAAATATGTTTGGAAGTACTGACATAAATGGACAGGGAGACAAGGTGACATAGTAAAAATAAGGAGGAAGAGAGAGAAGAGCCAAAGAGGGATGGAGAGAGAGAAGAGGAGGAGAGAGAGAGAGAGAGAGAGAGAGAGAGAGAGAGATAACTGAATATGACTCTAAATCCAAAAAGTCAACATTATT
This sequence comes from Rhizomys pruinosus, assembly GCA_009823505.1. Taxonomy (NCBI): domain Eukaryota; kingdom Metazoa; phylum Chordata; class Mammalia; order Rodentia; family Spalacidae; genus Rhizomys; species Rhizomys pruinosus. The sequence continues at coordinate 694,732 of VZQC01002388.1, read as the reverse complement.
GTGATTTGGAAATAGATATGAAATTCACTTAGTCATCCTGTTTTTCTCTTTGTGTGGGTGTGTGTGTGCATTTGTGCACCTGTAAGAAGGTCAGAGGAGGATATCTTATATCTGCTGTATCAATCTGTCTTATTTCCTTGAGACTAGTTCTCTCACTGAACATGGGGCTGGACTGGCAGCCCAGAAGTCTTCCTGCCTGTCCCCGCTCCACAGCACTGGGGTGACAGGCATGCATGGCCACACCCATGGGTGCTGAGATTCAAACTCGGATCCTTGTCCATGCACAGCAGCAGAAGTGCCATGTCCCCAGCCCCCGAGTCTCAGGTTTCTCTTTTCAATTTAAATATTTTTGTTTCTTTGAGAATATTGTCCATGAATACCATATTTACATTGTATCTGCCTCTCCCGGCTCCCAAGTCTCCCATAGGACCACCACACTCCTTAATTTATATGACCTCTTCTTTATATATTATATATTATTATATATATATATATATATATTATATATATTTATATATAATATATTTAAATATATTTAATTATAATATATTATTATATATTAATATAATATTAATATATATTATTATATATATCTATAAGGTATAATTATATATATATTATATTATAATTTATATAATTATATATATATTATTAATAATAATATATATATAATATAAATTATTAATATAATATAAATATTTTATATAAATTATTAATATATATATTTAAATATAATTATTAATTAATTTATAATAATATATAATATAATATTTATATTATATTTTATCAATATAATTATATATTATAATATTATATTATATAATATAAGATATATTTTATAAATATATATATAACTTTTATATATATATATATATATAAAAGATATATATATAAAAGATATGAGCTCAACTTGCTATAGTGAGCTGTTCATATGTACATGTGTTTAGGGCTGACCACTTAGGATTTGATAACCTATCAGAGAACTTGTCTCTGGAAAAATATAAAGATTCTGTCTTTCTCAGCAGCCGTTCATTTTCTGTAGCTCTTTAGCTAGATGCAGAGCCTTGTGAAATTTCTCCCATCTACACTGGCATGTCAAATGGTACTGTCAACAGGAAGGTCTTGTTTATGCAAGCAAGATGTGGAGATTTCCTAGATGCAGCTTCTCTGTTGTGTCGGGAGGACACTGCCTAGCAACAGGCATCCTGGTCATCTGCCACATATTAGTAACTCTACCATGATGATCATTACTAATGACTGAGAATGTTTCAAAGATATGAGAAACTCTCTGGGGTCCTGACCAGGATCAACAGGTTTCCCCACTGAACATTAGTGGACCACTAGAGAATATGTATTCTCACAGGGATGTATTCTCCTTTAGACAGCAGTTCTTCTGAGCCACTCAAAAAGCAGCCACAGCAATGTAAAACCACAGCAGAACACAAATATGACCGTATATACATATGCACACTGTAGCAGAGGGTGCTACCTTTCCCGTGGAAACTAGACCATGTTACCAGCTCCGTCACAATTATGTAGAACACCAATTATGTTCAGTGGGATCTTTGTAGAAGTTGGATTTCCCATTAAGCCTGTTCTTTTGAAAAACTTTTGCACTTCATAATCATTCACTCTCCCCTTGTCACATGGTCATATTCAAAAGACTCAAAGGAGCCCTCAAAGGTCCTAAGAAAGTGGAGGAGCAAGAAGATGGAAGGTGCCTGTAATCCCCAATGACTGCATTTTGCAAACTTCACTGTGCTATGAGTAAGTATTGAATGTTGATGACTCAGTGAGTTTAGAGTCTTCTAGTTCGAAGTCATCCTCTTGTTCCTTTATTTAGTCTCTGGAATAGAAATGTCATGAAAGTAAGAACTCTGTGTATTCAGTTCTCTGTCTCAAGCAATATCAATTTTTGTTCCTCATTCTTATTAGTTCTTTGAGGATTCCACACAATGCATTTTGATGATCTTCACTCTCTCCCAGCCCCTTCCAGATCTAATCTTCCTTACACAGCCAACTTTGTGTCTTTTTGTTTTTAATATCATCAAGTTCCATTTGTGTGGTGGGTTCCTGGCTGTCCACTGACAGTGCATCTACCGGGGCCACATTCTTTAAACTGACTCTCCCTTTCCCAGCACCATCAGTTGCCAATAGCCTTTCAGCTAGAGGTGGAACACTGCACCCACCTCCCCTCTCCATGCTGGGATTTTGCCTATCTTGAGCTTGTGTAGATCTTGTGCATGCTGTCAAAGCCACCGTGAGTTCCTATGTTCAACTTCCCTATCGTGTCTGGAATCTACTGCTTCCTTGTGTTCATCCACCACCTCTGGCTCTTATCGTCTTTCCACCCTCTCTTCCACAATGATTCCTGAGCCTTGGAATGAGCAGGTATGATATATGGGTCCCATTTGTAGCTGAGCATTCTGCAGTCTCTTGTTCTCTGTGCTCTGTGGGTCTCTGTGATAATCTCCATCTATTGCTAAAAGAAGCTCATAGGATGAAGCTTGAGAGATCTGATAATCCTGTCATGTGTACATGATTTGATGCAGTTCTCATCAAAATACCTGTGTGATTTTTCACATAAATTGGAAAAAATAAATCTTAAATTTCATATGGAAACACAAAAGACCCAAGATAGCTAAAACAATCCTGAAAAAAAAAATTCCGGGGCTGGAGCGATGGCCTAGCGGTTAAGAGCGCCGACCGCTCTTGCAGAGGACCCGGGTTCGATCCCCAGCACCCACATGGCGGCCGAGAGCCGTCTGAAACTCCAATTCCAGGAGAACTCCAGTTCCAGGGGAGTCCGACGCCCTCCTCTGACCTCCGCGGCATTGCACGTCACGGGTGCACAGACTTGCATGCAGACAATACATTCATACACATATGGAAATAAATAAAATTAAAAAAAAAATTCCTAGAAATATCATCATCCCAAAGTTCAAGTTCTACTACAGAGCTATAGTAATAAAAATAGCATGGCACTAGCCTAAGAGCAGACATATTAATCAATGGAATGGAACTGAGGGTCCACATATAAGTCTGTATCCTGTAGCCACCTGACTTCTGACAAAGGCCCTCAATACATGTTGGATAAAATTCAACATCTTTAAAAAATGGTGCTCCTTATCTCACCCTGCACAGAGCTCAACATGAATTGAGGACCTCAAAATGAATCCTGATACCTTGAATCTGATAGGTAGAAAGTAGGGAACAAACTTGGATTTGTTGGAACAGGAAAAGACTTTCCAAACAGGACCCTGGTAGTGCAAGCATTAAGACCAACAGCTGATAATTAGGACTTCATGAAACTAAAAAGCTTCTGTACCAAAGGATATCATAGTTCAAGTGAAGAGGCAGCCTACAGAATGGGAAAATCTTTACACATATATCATAAAACATTTATCAGCAATCTGAGAGTAACATAACCAACAAGCCTACTCCAGAGTCATTAGAATGATGAAATGAATGCATTTACAGAAATCTGTGCTATGAAAAAGGAAAGTTTTGTTCAGGTATTATTTTTCCGTCATCATAAATGTGGCTTTCTACAAGCACAAGTTTTCAAAACAGTTACGACCACACATTGAGTTCTTCTGGCATCCTGCATGGAGATCCCGCTAAATGCACAGAGTACTGTGAAACTTAGAACATACTGAGTATTCAAAGTGCTCACGTCCTAAACAGAACAAGGGAATTTCAGACCACATGTTTACCTGGGACATCCATTTCTTGGACATAAGTTGGGCTCTAAGAGTCATAGCCAGTAAGTCTGAGCTCCAGGTTCAAATAATTGTGGAATGAAGACAAGTATTCCTTAGCCTTCATTAACTTCTTTCTAGCTTTTCAGAGCTGATACAAGAGCATTGCGTTTACCCTATCTCACTCATGACTGTTTTCTTTTATTATTTTTTTTTTTTTGGTCTTTTTGAGACAGGTTCTCCCTTTAGTCCCAGCCAGCCTGGAATTCACTATATAGACCAGGCTGGCCTTCAACTCACAGAGACCCACCTGCCTCTGCCTCCTGCGTGCTGGGATTAAGGGTGTCTGCCACTACGCCCGGCCACCACGACTGCTTTCTTAAGTACACCGAATGATAGGTTACCATCATTCTCACTTCACAAACACTCGGACTTAGAGAAAAGTGCTCAAGGCCACTATACTGGTTAATCTTGATTGTCCAGTAATGAAATTTAGAATCACCATGGAAACAAACTTCTAAGTAAGTCTGTGAAGAATTATCTAGATTCAGTTAATTAAAGTGGGAAGACCCACTGTTAATTTGTATGGCACCTTTCCATGGGCTGCGGTCCCAGGCTGCATAAAATGTAGAATGCAAGCTGAGCATCAGCGTTTATCTCTCTCTACTTCCTATGAACACAAGCTCCTGCTACCATGCCTCCCATCACCAGGAACTGCCTGCCGCCATGCTTTGCCCAGCACGATGGACTGTACCCACAAACTGTGATCCAAGATAAAACCTTCCTTAAGTTTCTTTTGTCATGTGCTTTGTCACAGTAGAAAGGCAAGTGACTAATCTAGCCATCTACCCAGAGAAATTTCCTGACAACTAGACCTGAAGGATTGCCTTCATCGCTCCACCACCATGTCTTCCTCTGTAAAATGGGGAAACCAACACTCATCTGATAAGAGTGAAATTAAATTAAATAATGAAAAAATAAATAAATTAAATAATGAATGTGCAACTCTCTTGTAGAATTCCCTGCATTTAGAAGGGGCTCAAAAGTATGTTACCACCCTCCCTTCCTTTTGCCAGAGAGCCAGGTTGTTGTTATCAAGATTCTGGTCTCTGAAATACAGCAGCTGGCAGAGGCTGTGTCCCCAAGTGACTCTACCACAGGGCCAGCCAGCATGCACCCAACCCTTAATAGTATTTAAACTTTGTCTGGGAACCTAATTATCTTGATGATGCAGAACTCAAAATAGCCCTGTCTGTGTGCACCCCAGGAAAGGTCCTGTTCACAGACTCAGTCCTATTAAGGCTGAGAAAAGTAGCTAATAAAAGAATTTAGCAATAACCATCCTTAAAACAGGAGACAATGGGCCAGCCTCAGAGTTGAGCTCACTCAGCTACCCTTTCCTTCCTTGACACCTTCAAAGGACCCCTTCTCAGTGTTGGCCTCCTGCACTTAGAGGGATGTAACTCTGTTACTATAATCATATGATTTAATACCTACCACCACCACATGAAAGACACTATGTTCAGCCCATTTCAAAGCCAAGGGGACTGAGATTTAGAGAGCATTGGGGCTGCTGGAACAGAATGTCAAAGCTCACTCTTTAGCCTAGCTTCCCAGGAAACAGGCCGTGTTCATGCCTTAAAATTCTTCTTTTGGAAGGAAATTCGGAAGCCTCTAAGCTTGCTCTTGTACTCTTGCTTATTCTCCCTTCCCCCCTCTCCTTTTTCCTTCCTTTCAGCTGCCAGTCCTGTTTATTCTTCATCTTTTCTCTGTCCCTCCTTCTTCTTCTTGTTTCTTTCTCTTCCATTTCCCATTCCCCTTTCCCTCCTCCCCTTCTGGTAAATCCATACCTAACTTGTCAGAACTTTGAGAATGTGTAAAGTGATGGACAGCTTATGTAACTTCGAGTAATTCATACCCAGGTGAGGAAAGAGGAATAAAAGCAAACCAGACAAAAGTACTGAGTGTTATGATAGGGGCTTGAGATAAAAGCAGGGAGACCACAGAGGGGCACCTTGCTCTTAAGATATCCTCTGCTTCAGCATTGAAGCTGAGATGTCACTATTACATGCACTCCCAGAGGCTCCACCAGCCTCAATGGACCATTGAGTTCCCATCTGGTAAAAAAAAGACACACTAAGAGTGGGCTGCCATCTTGGATTCAAGATGGAGTCAGAGCCCTTCTTGACTCCCACCAATTTCAGATATCAACAGTCATCTCTGAGTCAGCAGGAATCACTGTTAAGATAAAAAGGCATTTTCTCTTTGTGTTCCTATCCATCCAGATCAATTGTTAATAGGTCAACATCCCACATCCTGGGTGATCAGTATTGCGTGAGGCAGTTGATGAACAAGAAATAAAAATTCCTTGAGAGTCTGCCGTGATCTTTCATCTCATTCGTCACATTAGGTTTTACCAACAGTGAGTTTCTCATGTCAAGGTAATCTTGTGTCAAGAAATCAAGTGTTAGGTTTAGAATCATACACATTTGAGTTCTTAATTGTGGAATGTGGGAAAATTATGGTGTATGTGTGTATGTTCTTGTGTACACAGGTGTATATGTGTGCCCATGCATGTGGAGGCCAGAGGTCAAACATGGGTGTCATTCCTCAGATGCTGTCCACTTTGATTCTTGAGACAGTGTCTTTCACTGGCCTGAAGCTCGGCTACTTGACTGGGGTAATGGGCCCAGGGATCCCCCTATCTCTGTCTCCCCAGCACGTGGATTGCAAGCATGCACCACCATGCCCTGCTTTTTTATGTTAGTTCTGGGAATCAAACTCAGTCCCTTATGCTTGCATAGGAAGTGCTTTATCAGCCGAGCCACCTCTCCAAGCCCTGGGGTAAGAACTAATAACTCTATGAAGCTCTATGTTTCATTTTTTACAGAATGAATTACAACATTGATATTTCTGGATTATTGAGCAAAATAGAGCCTCAAATAATTTCTCATCTACCACAAAAACGGACATAGCAAAGGGTATTTAACACTTTCTAAACATCATGACTACCAGTCATCACAGAGGATTTAAGATGGGTAACATCCATCGCTTCTCATTCACTAGAAGAGAACTGCCCTTCGAAAGACACACTGGCAATAAAACAGACCTTCAGGATTGGAGATGCCACCAGAACACCCCATCCCATCTTGGAAGTCACTCCACTCACTTTCAATTGTTGGTGTCTACATGATGGTTAGTGTTGATGAGTTCCGTTTTATTAACCTGTCTTAGGTTCATGGAGTCCTGTCCTTTCCTTCTCCTACCATTTTCTAGAAAGTAACTGAGTAAATTGCTAATAGCGGCAGGTTCCAAATGCCTTCCACTTCATGGATCCATCTTGTTTGGGCATGGGAACTTGACATTACTTCTCTACCCTTCCTTAGCCTGGATAAGTCTAGTCAGGTGGTCACCTCTCACCAAAGCTTTTCTCTCCTCCCAGCTGGAGAAAGCCGCGATTGGAGATTGTTCATTATCCCCCCATTTAGACAATTTTCAACACACAGTGGAACCTTTAAACAGTGTGAACAATGTTGTCAATCTTTCTGCTTGCTGCCTCTGCTAGGCATTAAGAGGTAAATTGACTGCGCAGCAGGAGGGGAATTAGAACACAGTTTCCATTAATAGTAAAGGGGCCCTGAGGTTGAGCCAAGAGAAAGGGGCCCTGCAGTCACCTGTATACTAGAGATAAACTAGGCTTGAGTCAGTGGACCAGCGTTTAAGTTTTTCTTCATTAGAGTAGGGGGGAAATTTTTGGCTCCAGGATTCAATGGGGGTGGGCAGAAAAGGGAATAATCATACATGGAGTAGGTGCTATATGAAAAAGTGCTTTAATAATGGTTAGTCATCTTGATGTCAGAATAACACCAAGTGTCAGGAGTAGTAATCACATTTTGAGGGTGAGAATATGGAAGTAAATATCTAAATTTCCACAGTTCCTAAGTGATAGAGCCATTTTGTAGATTGAAAGTATAAGCCCTCTCCAGGCTTATGTGTCTCTCTGAACACCTGGTACCCAGCTGTCTGTGCTGTTGATAGACAGTCTGCTTATCCATCCTTGTACCTTCACTCTAAAAAGGATGGAATCTGCTCCCTCTCTCTTATCTGTGCCATTCAATAAGGCACTTTCTCTGCTCCATAAGTAGGACTCAAAGACACAGCAACTAAATCACTATTCCCCATCCTACATCCCTAACAGGCACCATTAATCAATTTCCCACCAAGTAGCTCTTACTAATGGATCAGATTAAACACTCGAGATTTAATCTTGTTGCCATCCATGGCCCAAGCCAATCACAGCTCTTAGATAAATGAGTGAGTTTGTCCTTTGTGAGTCACAAAGTCTATTCTTTCCTGCTTTGCTGTCCCATTTCCCATGACAGCAGAAAATCAAATTGACCATATTCTAATGTATCCATTTACAATCGTGTCTCTATCCCTTATAAATACTCTCCTAAAGACTGGACTCCAGACTCTTTGCTCTCAAATCTTAGTTTTATTATGTTTTGTTGAGCTTTATGACCTGAGGCAAATTGACTTTTCCCTCTGTAAAAGGCAGAACTGATAATAAATTCTCTGCAGCACTGAAAAATTAAAAAAGAAAAAGAACACCACATGGTCAGTCCATGAACATCAGTATCCTTCCCCCCTTTTCCTCCAACTGCCAATTACTCTGCTTGCTTATTTTCTCCCTTTAGAAAACTAGGATTAATTACACTATAGAACAAACTTTCAAGTCTGGGTGACAGTATTACTTGTTTCTATTACAAATTTATTTTTGAGAGAATACCCTTGCTTTTTCTACAACCATTACAGACTCTGTTTCTTGTATTCAGATATTCTTCTGTTCCATCTTCTCCAATGTTTAGGGAAAAAAATGATCTTATGTCACTCCAAAGACAAATGTTTGCCAGACTGAGGAACAGTTTTAGTGGCTTGACAAGAAATGGTCATGTCCTGGGGCTGGAGAGGTGGCTCAGCATTGGCTGCTCTTCCAGAGGATCCAGGTTCAACTACTAACATCCACAAGGCAGCTAACAACTGTCTGTGACTACAATTCCAGGGTAGTCAATGCTCTTTTCTGACCTCTGTGGTCACTGCACTACACAGGTGTGCCTACTTACCTGCAGGCAATACACTCATACACTTAAAATTTAAAAATAATACATTAAAAAATTAGAAATAAATGGCCATGTCCTAAAGAGGCAATAGAAGAGGACTTTTGGCTAAAGAGCAACAAAATTCTGCTATGGTTGGTAAACTCCTACAAGGGGATTACATGCTTGTTGAATCTCCTGCCCTCAGTCAATGTCAGCTTCAGTGTATTTATGTCTTAAGCAACAAAAAACATGAAATTATTAAGTTTTCTATGAATGCAGCATTCGCTAGACCAACAAGTTGCTTTATGGCAAACTCTAGCTGTTTTAACTATTAATTAAAACTTTGGCAGTAATACCTAACATGGACAGACAGCTCCTGACACACTGAGCTCAGAAGTATCTTCCATGGATGATCTTGCTTGATCTTCAAATAATGCCATGGAACAGGACAGTTATCATTATTTTACCGAAGAAGAAACAGAGAGAGAAGAATATTAAATATGCCTTTTATATAGACCTGTCCTATGTGAGTATGTATGTGTGTGTGTTTAATGCAGTGATCTATGATCACATCAATAATATTCACCATGAAATAATTTTGAACAGATGAAATGATATGATATAATAACACCATTTTCCTTCCCCTTTCCAACTTCATGTACTTTTGTATGGATGTTTGCAGACATTGTTCATAAAAAATGGGCATTCCTGGGCGTGGTGGTGCACATCTTTAATCCCAGCACTCAGGAGGCAGAGGCAGGCGGATCTCTGAGTTCAAGGCCAGCCTGATCTACATAGTGAGCTCCAGGCCAGCTGGGACTAAAACGAGACTCTGTGTCAAAATGACCAAAAAAATTAGGCATGGCAGATATAATAACTCTTCTATTAGGCCACCTATTTAATCTCTATATTGTATATAATGTTTATATTTTGGTTAAAAATTATTATAAGGCAGGAGGCATGGTGGCACATGCCTTTAATCCCAGCACGTGGGAGGAGGCAGAGGTGGATAGCTCTCTGTGAGACTGTGGCCAGCCCTATCTACATAGTGAGTTCCAGGTGTTGTGGAGCCACAGTGAAACCCTGTCTCAAAAAAAATATTGTAGACACAGAAATGGATTGTCTCAGCTTCTCTTAATCACTCATCACATGACTGTCCAGCCCAAACTGGGCCAGGTAACTGCACTATAGACATCCAAAACCTCTGTGGATAAAGAGCAGAATCTGAACTGATGCAAACAGAATCTCTCCTCTCTTCTCTCTCTTATTCACTTCTCTTGCCCTTTCCTCCTATTCTCCCTCTTTCTCTCTTGGGTAACTTGGAGAAATTCCTGTCTATCTGTAAATGGATTACTACTAATGCCTGCAAAAGAATTCCATTGCTTAGCAAACTGTCTGTTCTGTAGACATTAATGCTCAAATCACACTGTCCTGGGACCAGCCTCACCCTCTGCACATTCTTCCTCTAAGAAGGCAGTCTTCCTACAGCCCAGGCATCTTGTGTGTTTCTTTTTCCTGCTTCTCTGAAAACTCCCAGGGCCATTTGCCTTTCTCATAAATATTTGTAAGAAGTCAGGCTTCTGTGTCTCATTGTGTTTTCACATCTTGTTTTGCCGCCTTCTTGGCAGAACTCTTCTGACATAAATATTTATGTGTAAAAAGATGTTCCTCAAGTCTCCAGTGTCTTCTACTCCACATACTAATGTGTGGGGCATATTTGGACACATCAAACATGGTTCCTCGGTGCACCCTATGGAGAACAATGACCACCAATTTTATCCCAAGTCACAGGGAAGGAACAGATGTGTAATATACAGTCTCCAGCTTATGAAAGCCACAGTGACAGGTCCGGACAATCAAGCCAAAGGGCTTTGTGCTGGATAGCTTCAGTTGTCGACTTGGAAAAACAAAATCTCAACTGGGAAATTTCCTCTATCAGATTGGCCTAGGGGAATGTCTATGAAGTATTTTCTTGATTGTTGAGTGATATGGGATGGTTCAGCCCACTGTAGGCAGTGCCACCCCTGGCCAAGCGATCCTAGATTGTATAACAAAGGAAGCTGAGCACATCCCAGAGAAGCAAGCCAGTAAGCAGCATTCCTCCATGGATGGTGCTTCAGGTCCTGCCTAGAGTTGCTTCCCTGACTTCCCTCCATGATTGACTGACTGTGAGATGTAACATAAAAGAAATCCCCCCTCAAGTTTTTTTTTTTTAATTTCTTTATTTATGTGTATGAACGTATTGTCTGCGTGTAGGTCTGTGCACTCATGTCGTGCAATGCCGCGGAGGTCAGAAGAGGGCGTCAGATTCCCCTGGAACTGGAGTTCTCCTGGAATTGGAGTTACAGACGGTTCTCAGCCGCCATGTGGGTGCTGGGGATCGAACCTGGGTCCTCTGCAAGAGCAGTTGGTGCTCTTAATCGCTAAGCCATCTCTCCAGCCCCTCAAGTTGTTTTTGATCGATGTTTTATCACAACATTAAAAATTAACTAGTCTGGGCCGGGCATGGTAGCACATGCTTTTAATCCTAGCACTCGGGAGGCAGAGGCAGGCAGATCTTTGTGAGTTCAAGGCCAGCCTGGTCTACAGAGTGAGTTCCAGGACAGCTGGGGCTACAGGGAGATCCTGTCTTGAAAAGACCAAAAACGAAAAAAAAAAAAAAATTAGCTAGGCCAGAAACAGGTTCTAGGATCATGGGGTATTAGTGTGAAGAACTGACCCATGATTTTTGTGTGTGTGTGTGTGTGTGTGTGTGTGTGAAGGATTGTAGAAGCATTTGGGAATCTTGGCCAGAAAAACCTTTGAGTGCTTGAGCTCAATGAACTATTCTGTGGGAACTTGGAAGATGATGTTGGGAGAGATGGAGATGGTAGAGTCTTGGCTTGTGAAATTTCAGAGGGAAACAAAGGCTATTCCGGTGATATTTTGAAATGAGAATCTGGATTTGTGTCAGCTGGGGAATCAGCTGTGATTAAGAAGAGACCAGTGTCACTGAAGTGAAACCTTTGCTTTGCTGGGACAATCAATGCTTGTTATTGGAGCATGAAAATTCAGCTGTGATCAAGAAAAGACTGGTATTGTTGAGGCGAAATCTTCGGGGAAGTATTTCCTCCCGGTCAGCACACAGAAGTTGTGGTCCAGAGGGGGCCAAGACTAAATCTAAAGTTGGAAACCAGACTTGGTAATGAGTAAGAGTCTCTTACATGGTCTTGCTTTTGATGGCAAGTAAGCTCAGGAACTGAAGGAGTCACAGAGAAAATATGAGGTTTTATACCACAGGAAGCCAGAAGTCATTGGTGATATTGCAGCCTCAGTTGCAGTGGAGAGCCCAGGATAGAGATGCCAGGACCATGGGTTGACCACCAAGGGCAGCAGCAGGCATGGAGTGGAGACAGTGAGAGCCAGGAGACAAGCTGTGTGTGCTGAGGAGGGCAAAGCCATAGAAGAGGAGCTGCCCAAGTCCTTTGGAGCCCAGAAGACCCTGAGTGAATCCCAGATGTCTATGCTGCTGGACTTTGGTTCTGCTTGTGTGCCCTGGATCTTCCCTCTTGAAATAGAGAGTATGAAACTTCTTTTGGATTTTGCAGAGACTTAGGGTTAGAAGAATTGTGGAAAAGGCAGGCCCCAGTCTTAGCAGAAAAACTATTGGGCAGCTGATTACTACTAGGTCAGGAAGAGCTGATCTTCTTTAAGGGAGTGACTCTAGATATGCTGACTAGTCTCCAGTGAGGGACATCAGGGGACACTAACTTGACTGGACAGTCCTTAACATAAATGACAGAATGCATGAGATCCAGTGGAGGGGATATGGGAGGGAGGTATAAAGGTGATTAATATGTTGTTTATGAAATACACAAAAATTAATAACCAAATTTAAAAAGAGACTTTGAACTTCTAAAGTGTCTGAAATTTTTACACACTATGGGACTTTTAAGGGTGTACTATGCTTTAGATTGTGATATTAATATTAACATGAGATCTTATGGACAAGAAATAAAAAGGTTACTACAGTTCAATAGTAATGTGTTTGTGTCAAGTTGACAGGGCTCAATTGTGCTGGACAGTTTCAGTTGTCAACTTGACATTCCTGGGTAGAGGAATCTCAACTGGGAAATGTCCCCATTGGATTGGCTTGTGGCCATTGTCTGTGAAGCATTTTCTTGATTGTTACATGATGTAGAAGGGCTCACAGCACTGTGGGTGGTCCTACCCCTGGACAGGTGTAAAAAAGCAGGCTGAGGAGCACCCAGAGGAGCAAGCCAGGAAGCAGCACTTTTCTGTGGTCTGTGCTTCAGTTCTTGCCTCCAGGTTTCTGCCCTGAATTCCCTTCTCTGGCCTCCCTCAGTGATGGAACAGGACCTGGGATTCGTAAGATGAAATGAGCCCTTTTCTCCACAAGTTACTTGTGGTCAGTGTTTTGTATAGCAATAGATAAGCAAAAAAGAGCAGGCCCCAAGGCTCTAGAGGGCGATTTTCTAGTTTTCACTGTCTCTCTATAAACGGTCTGTGAGACTTCCTGGATAGATTGGAGCAACTCTGTATTCGAACTAGTTTGGCCTCAAATAAGAAATATCCATACATTCTAATCACATTCCTGCAGCCTTCCTCACTTTAATCCATTCCTTTTGGTGTGACTTGCAGGCATGCCTACCTTCATTTCCCCTTTTATGGCTACTGTCTTACATCTCTATCTGGCCTCTAAGCCCATACAGTTCTCATCCCTACGTGCCTTTCTGTCTTTTCCCACAGTCTATGGAGTCTCTCTGTTTTGGAGATCATCGACCAACCTTACTCAAAAGAATGTATTTCTTAGATATTGTTTCTGTTGAAGGTGAACTCACATAGTGCTTAAATCTCATACAATCCTCAAAACCAACAAAGTATTAGCCTCCTTCCAATATTCAGTATTCATATTGTATAATTAGTTAGTCAAGAACGTGGTAACATGTTTGCCTTCTGCTAAAGGTGAATTCCACATGACAGTCCTCCAGGGTTCTGATCAGGAGGAAAGATATTTGGCATGAATTCTAGTTCACCCTCAGACTCCATGAGGTCACTTCCTCTGAAAGAAATAGCAAATAGGGAGATTTCTGTCTACAACTTTTAGGAGCGATTGGGCTTAAATAAATTAGCTTATAGATAACTAATAACTAATAAGCAATTTTATCTGATAGCTATTTAATATTTTATGCGCTATATGAGCATTATCAACAATTTATAACAAGCATGCATGTTATATCAAGTTTAAGTTTTTTATATACATCATTGGAAGAAAATCATGTTACAATGAAATTGTGTGATGAGCTATTTACAATAACAGTAGATTCAAAAATCAGAAAACTCTGATTCTAAAATCAATGACACCATTTAAACCTGTGTGACCTTGAGAATGGCATGTCTTCTCCACCAGCATCTGGTTTCACACCTGAAAATCAAGGTCTTGGCTCTCCCTAGGGGTGTCTTGGATGAGAGGAGAAATGGCCAAACATCCTCCAGGCTTTAGAACATCCAGGCCTTGTTCCTCCAAGTGTAGTCTGCAGACCAGCAGCCTTCACAGCCCTGAGACTTACAAGACATGTAGCACCTCTGGACCCACCCCAGACAACCAGCCCTGGTGAGCATCATGCACTCCACTATTTGAAAAACAGTACTTCACCAGAAGCCTGTCTGGCATTCCCATGAGTCATGAAGACAAGAATTATTTCTTGTTCTTGCTGTCTCATTCCTGTCTGCATGGAGCTCTCTCCTGAAATACCCTTTCCAGGACCATTCACACTACACACACACCACACACACACACACACACACACACACACACACACACACACACACAAACACATCCTCCTGCATCTTATATAACCAGATAGATTCCCTCCATTGTTGTGTGTATGACTGTTGGTTAACATGGCATCTCCCAGCTTGAAACAGTGAGCTTTTAAAGATATGTCAGTAACGGACTAATAACAGTTAAATTCTGCCCAAAACAATAAACCTTTGCAGAGAAAAACTTTAAAAAGACTGAGAAAAAGATGCAGGACATGTATGGCAGAATGCATGAACTAGGGTGGGGTGGGGTGGGGGGAAGGGAAAGGGGAATATGTCTAAATTGAACTGAAAATGATGTCTGAAATACACAAAACATCAATAAAAGTATTATATTTAAAAAGATATGTCAATAAGCAACTACATTATATAATATATAATTCTTGCATATCCAGTATATAACACAGAGGTGGCCTGTATTAGTTTCCTATGTTCCTATTCATTTCCATAAGAAATTACCAGAAACTGAGTGGCAGAAGAAAAGAAAACTTTAGTTTATCTTCTCTGGATGCCAAACAGCTGGAATCAAGGTGTCAGAGGTCCTAGGGAAGAATCCATTCCTAGCATCTTTCAATTCCAATAGCTCTAAGTATCTCTGCACAGTAGCCAACCAAAAGAAAAGTGCACTATATTCACAAGGCCCTTTACATACACATACACACACACTAAAGCTCAGAGGGCAGTAAAACAAATTAAAGTCTTCTCAGCATCAGACACCTAAAACAGCATTGAGACAGCTGCTTGTATCTGTCTTCTGGACATTTGTCCCTAACACAGATAAGGGCTTAATTTATATTAAGAAATGCATCTATATGCCTAGAGTTGTGTTGGTACAATGTATTATGAAATCCCCTTGTCCAACAATCCTGATAGCTTGACATTATTTTCACAATTTTCTGATAGGGAGACTAGGACTTGGTTCATGGAAGTCAAGTAACGCAAGTTTACTTAGCTCCATTTACACAGTTAATAAGTATTTGCAAAGGACCAACTATGTGCCAAGAATAATGGAAGTCAAGATGCACACTCTTCCAGATTGATTTCCATACACAGGCTCACATGATATCTAGTTCCAAGCCTGGTATTCTGCCACTGCCCCACACTGCCTGGCTCTCACTCAACACCTCTGCTCCACCTTCTCAAAACACTTGCCTGTCCAAAACATCATCTCTTTCCAGGGACCCTATGTCACTCTGCCATATCAAAAGCCATAAAGCTCTGACAAGCTTTCTTGGACACAAGACCATTACAGAAAGGAAACCCTGGAGATGATGCCATGAAGAAGAATCCAAGGAACTAACCACATCATATGTCCCCAACACCCCCCCCATACATCCATGTCAGGGAGAGTTCACCTTTCATTCCTTGATGACCTGCCCAAGGTGTATAAAATTCTTCATGACTTGGGTTATGTGCTTGTTTGAGTGAGGGATGGTTGTAAAATAAGGTCAGAGTGGTTAATGAGTAAAGTGCAGTCCTAGCTTCAAGGTCACATTCTGGTGAAGGATTCCTCCCACAAATAGAAGTGCAGATATAATCCCAGTTATGGGGGAAGTATTTGAACTTGGCCTGAAAGGATGCTTAGATTTCTACCACTGCTGATGAGAGAAGACCCACAGGTAGGAAGAAGGAAAGAGTCAGAGGGTTCTGTTCGTAAGAATGTCAGCATAGGAAAGAATTACAAGGGCAGCTCATAGAGGCTTGTACAGGCTTTCAAACTGGACTGCTTACAGGTAAGGCTATTGGTTAGCTGCTAGGAACTAGTATGATGTGTTTACCAGTTATTTGTGATCAAGTCAGATTGACTGAGACATCACACAGCCTTCTCATTTGGTGCCTAGGGCGTATGATTTGTTAAACAGGTTGAGCATTACTTCTGCTATAGGAAACACACCAGAAAAGAGAGTGAGTGAAATACCAAAAAATGCAAAACAATGCAAAATAGAAAAACAGGGAGAAAGATGTAAAAAGTCTACATACACAGATAAGATAATAGTAATGGTGAGGATAGTGGATGCTAATTGTGCGGATATGGCAATAATAATGAACAATACATATGCCACATATGGATGGATGGATGGATGGATGGATGGATGGACAGATGGAGACAAATGTGATACTTAGCAAGACACTGACATGTATAAAGCCCCAAGTCTTATAAATGATAAAATCTACCCCAGCCAAAACACATGAAATAGTATAAGTTGTTTAGTGAAACCTATGATTATAGGTAAAAGTTAAAAGACAGGAGAAATTAAGCACAAGGGGGCAATAAGGCATTTGTACCTGTCATTGTCTGGTTGGGAGAGGGTAAAATATAGATGACAAAGGGGAAAACAGAACTTAGACATCATTTATTCACATCCGTCTTATGTTCAAGCAGGAACATCTGAAGTCACATGACCATGCATTACTCGTGGCCAATTCTGGGTAGTGAGAACCCAGGTGGTTATTATCTATTCTCTGTAATTTCTGCATTATTTTTAATTTCCTCAAAATAAAAATTATATAACTTAAGAAGAACATGGAGGATGGGGAACCCTGAATATTATGACTTTGCTCATTTATAAGTCTCTGTTTTTTTCAGAACCACAGCCATTTATTTCCAGGAATATTTTAAACAACACAGGTAATCTCCAGAATGTCTAGGCATAATTCCAGGTTACAACACTGTCCTCAGAAGTTGTTTGTTGAACAAATGAAGGAACAAATGAGAGAATAGATCAGTAATTCCCACTAACATATTTAGGGAACAAGTCTATATTGACCGAGAATCTGATTAGATGACCTGTTGTCTATAGCCACAAAGCCATTTTCTTCCCTAAAATATGAGTCTGGGCCTTTTTCCAGTTTCATTTGTGTTCAACCCCTCCTCTTCCATGGGTTCCAAGAACACAGCCAGAGAACGCAAGCAAATAAGCCCAGTAATTTCAGGACATTCTCAGTTCCTGGGCTGGATCCCTGGAGCAGCTGAATATTCAGCACATTAGCCCTGACCTTGCTGCCCAGATTCCTTTGTACCCAACATAATAATGAGCTTCAGCCTCCTAAGCAAGATAATTTTCCCAGGGCCCTGATGTCTATTCCTGTCCAACGAGTGCCAAATCCTAAGGAACGCTGCCAATTAACTCAGAAACACTGTTCCAAAAAATCCAAGATGGTCCTCTCCTACCCTGGTGGGTAGGGTGTATAGACATCACAGCAGCCCATAGCTTTGTCCTCATGGGCCCTGAAGCATCTCTCTACCTCCATCCAGCTCCAAGTGGCTGGAAGAGCCCCTCTTCTCCAACATAGCAGATGCTCTGTTAGTCTGTTATCAGTACCTTGGGAAACCACCACAGGCATCATCACTACAACCAATGAAAATACTGTCAATATAGGTCGATGCTTTCAGATTTAGGACTTTACTGCCAGCGATCTGAGTTAGAAAGATGGAGAAAAAGACACAGCTGGTGAGTGGCATAGAGTTTAGGGGAAGGGAAATCATCAACTCCACTCAGTCTCTGGCCCTTGCTAAGGTAAGCTGGAGCTGCAAAACAGGAGTGTGTTTTAACAGTCTCAAAAGAGCCACCCAACAGCAATACTATGATCACTGGAAGGCATCCAACCAAAAGGCAAAGTCATAACCAATCCAAACACAGATATCAGAGGAAGTAGTTCATATGGATCTCAAATTTGCTTTAAAAAAGCTCGTCACCCTGGGAATGTGGTGCAGCTGGTAGGCTGTTCTCTCAGGGGTTTGATCCCCAGCACAGCATAAAACTGAGGGTGATGGTGCATGCCTATAATCCCAGCACTTGGGAGGCAGACGCAGGAAGATCAGTAGTTCAAGGTCATCCTCAGCTACATAGTGAGTTCAAAGCCAACCTGGACTCCATGAAGTATCATCTCAAAA
Organism: Rhizomys pruinosus; assembly: GCA_009823505.1. Lineage (NCBI taxonomy): Eukaryota > Metazoa > Chordata > Mammalia > Rodentia > Spalacidae > Rhizomys > Rhizomys pruinosus. The sequence goes on along the minus strand of VZQC01002388.1, from coordinate 676,214 downwards.
AACAAAACAAACCAAAGAACTCATTGCTTCAAAGCACTCCATGAAAAGAGCGACATAGGATCCCCAGCTCGGGCATCCAGGAATTCTGGTACAATAGATGCAAAGTGGGACTCTGGGAGACATACGTGAAAAGTGTTCCTTGGGAAACGTCTCATAGGTGTGTTCATCCTATGCATGACCAGTGAGCTGCATGAAACCAGGGTGTAGCCCAACAAACATCCAATCTTACTTAGTACATCAACTGTGCAGTTCTCAAGTGTGACCTCTGAAGAAGAGAACCAGTACCATGCCAGTGTCAGCACACTGAAACATAGCGCCTGGTACAGCCCCATAATCTCCTACGCCTGGAAGATGTAGGTAGCAAAGAAAAAGCAAAAACCTTTTCCTACCTTCTCCCCCTCATCCCTTCAACTCAGTACATATGCATTGAATATCTCTTATTAACCAAAACACCAGATTGTTTTTCAAATTCAGCAAGAACTAAAGTTTTATTTGGCATCCGACTGTCTGATTAATCACAGAGCAAATATAGTCCGCTCCCTTAAAAACACGAAACAAAATTAAAAACCTTTATTCCTTTGTTTGTTCCTGGTGGGACCATCTGGGCTTAAGTGGAAAAAGTCTGGGGAATCTCCTTCAGAAAACAAATGGCAAGCCACATGCGATAGTGCGAGCCTGGAATTGCAGGACCTCGGGAGACTGAGTCAGGAAGATCACAGATTCAAAAACTGCCTGAGTTACATAGAAAAGTCCTGTTTTGCAAAAAAAAAAAAAAATTAGGAAAGAAGGAAGAGAAAGATCAAAAGGAAGGGGAGAGGAAAAATGGAAGAAGGGAGGAAGGAAAGAAGGAAGGAAGGAAGGAAGGAAGGAAGGAAGGAAGGAAGGAAGGAAGGAAGAAAGAAAGAAAGAAAGAAAGAAAGAAAGAAAGAAAGAAAGAAAGAAAGAAAGAAAGAAAGACAGAAAGACAGAAAGAAAGAAAGAAAGAAAGAAAGAAAGAAAGAAAGAAAGAAAGAAAGAAAGAAAGAAAGAAAGAAAGAAAGAAGGAAGGAAGGAAGGAAGGAAGGAAGGAAGGAAGGAAGGAAGGAAGGAAGGAAGAAAGAAAGAAAGAAAGAAAGAAAGAAAGAAAGAAAGAAAGAAAGAAAGAAAGAAAGAAAGAAAGAAAGAAAGAAAGAAAGAGAAAGACAGTCAAAGGCCCTGATGTAATGAGACCCAACTTTGAATCCTAGATATGTTTCCTGGCTGTGCATCTTTAGAGAAGTTTCTTTAACTTCTCTGTGCTTCAATACACTTGTCAGTAAATACAAAATGAAATGGACTTCCAGGGAAACCATTCTGAACAGGTGACATGGAAAGGACAGGTAGTCCGTCACCATCCAGGAACAATCTTCTTTCTTCCTTATTTTTTCCTTCTTCCTTGTCTCATTCTGATTCAGTTCTACCACACATTTAAAACAAAATCTTTGGGGAGAGGCAATATTGCATTTCCTGGGGTCACCAGGACTAGTCTAGGATTCAAGTTTCACTCACCCAGTAAAATGGAGAATTAATTAAAAAAAATTTATTGAATTTCTGTGATTTCCTCAAAGCCTGGTGTGGTGGTGCACACCTTTAATCCCAGCATTTGGGAGGCAGAGGCAGGTGGATCTTTGTGAGTTCAAGGCCAGCCTGGTCTACATAGTGAGTTCCTGGCCAGCTGTGGCTACAGGGAGACCCTGTCTCAAAAAGACAAATTTTTTTTATTTGCCACAAGCTAAGTGTTTTATATAGATGATCTTAAAGACAGGAAGATAATATATTCAGTCCCACTTTAGAGATAAAGAAACCAAAGCAGGAAGGTAAATCAATTATCCAATGATTGTCTTCAACCAGGAGTTATAGTCAGGTAGTCTGGAACCCAGGATCACCTTCGTAAGTGAGAACACTTTTGCCTGACTGCTTAGGGGCTGCCTTCCTTACAGGCTACTCAAAACTCTTGGGAGCCCAGCTCTCAATATTTGCTAATGCCTTCAGGCCCATGAAGGGAAGATCACTTATCAGTAATGAGCCCTATAATGTTGGCATCTGTTCAATTTAAACGGATCACTCATCTTCTAGACATACAAAGGTTCAAATCAGCAGCATCTGTTTGAGACCAGATTCCCCAGGCTCCCGGGGGAAGAACAAAACCACGTGTCACTCTGTGTTTATAGTCATGCATATATCACAGTTCTTCGACTGACTGACTGACCTCCTTGGCCTGTCACACCATCAGAAGGTTGTTTCCACATTTCCAACCACCTTTGACTTTTTTGCTTACATTTCAGGCCTCTCTTTTGTGAGCCTCTGGATATCACAACAGATCCAAGCAGCCAGAGAGACCGAAAAGGTGCTGTTCTCAACAGAACTCGTTCTCCCAGGGAACCTGGGAGCAAACACTGCCAGTTTCATTTCCTGCCAGTTCCCCAAGTTCACTTTCTGGTTCAACATTCATCTTTTTGTCTCTTGCATGAAAGGCCTTTTCAGCAGGGAAAATTGCAGCTGCTTTTACAGCCATTGCCCCAGTCTCAGATGGAGAAAAAAAGCCAAGTTCAGACAGCCCAGACATCTTTGTGTTCTCTGTTCCTCAGGGTGGCTGTGGCAGAAAGGCAATGGTTTGGAGGCGTGACTGGTGGGTGGAACCACTCCAGCAAATGCCTAAATTGGAAGGATATGAACTTTCAGCTACACACCCAGCTGTAGCATCCAGAGCCATGAAGAATGCTGGGACACACCCTTCTGATATGACTGCAAAAACTTTGGTTTAGGTTTTGTTGTAGTGGTTGTTGAGATAGGGTCTCTGTATCCTGAACTGACCTTGAATTCACTGTGTATTCCAAGCTATCCTCAAACTCACAATCCTCATCCCTCAGCCTCTAGATTTCTGGAATTACAGGAATACCCATCTTGGAAGAACATTTTGACACAGAATAAAATTGCTTCTTTTTCAGTTGACATAATCTTACTATATTGTCCAGAAATTCTACAACTAGGTACCTACCTCAGAGCAATGAAGATCTATCTCCACACAGACTTTCATGTCAATATTCATAGCAGGATCACCTACAATATCCCATACATGGAAAGAGCCTCAAATGCCCCCCAAAAGGTGAATAAAGTGAGCTGGTCCACATAATGGAATATTATTCACAAACTAGAGAAAGATGCCATACATGCCATACTATGGATGAATCACAAAACAAAGACAGATTACATATGTAGCATGATTCATTTCTATAAAATATCCAGAAAATGTCTATCTATGGAGATGAAGAGCAGTTATGTGAGGGAGAGATAGGAATGTAGAATCTTATTGGGATGAAAATGACTGAACAAACAACATGTCACCCCCCACTGGATGGTGGGGCTGTGGGGGTTTGGACACAACAGCCTGTAGATTGGTTTTGCACGAAGGATGCTTGTACTCATGGATTATCACTTATAGCTAAAAAATGGAAAAAAAAACTGAGAGAAAGATGCAGGACAGTTATGGCAGAATACATGATCTGGGATGGGGTGGGGGTGGGGGGGAAGGGAAAGGGAAATATGCCTGATCTGAATTGGAAAATGAGGTACGAAATGCACAAAGCATCAATAAAAATTAAATTAAAAAAAAAAAAGAAAATGATATTCTAAAACTTGTAGGTAGGTTCCAAAATGGCCAGAGGGTGAAGCCCACTGAGAGTACTTGCATAGTTCATGTAAAGCTCCATAAAAAAAAAAAAGATTCAAAATGGATAGTAGTCATAGTTCCTGAAGTGGTTTTGGAAGTTGTTTATTCATGATGCTTGGAATCAAAATCAAACCCAGGGCCTTGGGAGTGACAAACAAATATTCTTACCAAGCTGCATTTCCAGCCCAATTAATTTTGTTCCTACACTACAATTCAAGCCCAATTTATTAAAATTTTATTCGAGATTTTAAATGAGTGTTTTTACTCTATGTAAGGAATATTTCCATGAAATTAGAGGTTGGGAATCTGTCTCTGTGTCTGCAGGTGTGGAGGCTTGTGTGTGTGAGTGTGGGTGCACATGAAAGGAGTTGTGTATGTGCACATGTCTGTGCACACATGGTGTTGCTGAAGGCGAACATTGGATGCTGTCTCTCAGGAGATGTCTAACTTGTTTTTAGAGATGGGTCTCTCACTAGAGCTGGGGGTTCATCAACTCAGCTAGACTAGCTGGCCAGCAAGCCCCATAGGGCCTCTTCCTCCACGTCCCCAGTGGTAAGATTAAAAAAATTGCACCACCAGCTTTTCACATGGGTTTTGGGGACTTTCAGAACCTCAGTTTGTGTGGTACGCACTTTACTACTTACTGAGAAATCTCCCCAGTCTGTATGTGGGGGTGTGGGGGTGTGTATACACACTTCAAGTTCACAACCCATGCATGTGTGAATACCAGAGGAGGTCATCTGGGGTCCTGATCTACCACTGTCCACCTCATTCCCTCTAGGCAGGGGTCTCACTACACTTAGAGCTAGGATGACAGAAATCAAGCAGCTCCCGTGATCCTCTTATCTTTGTTCACCAGCAGCACTAGAGATGCCTCTTTGTCCATTGCTAAAACCCCCACTTTCTGTCTGTGCTCGAGATTTAACTTAGGTCTGCATGCTTGTGTAGCAAGCATTCTTACCCACGAAGCCATCTCTCCAGCCCTGCAAGTTGGTTTTGTTATTATATATCTAGCTGCCTTGAGCAACTGAATTAGGTGGATATCAAACATCTTGTGAGGCTGCAACCCACCAGCCCATCCTCGAGCATGAGGAGAAACTGAGGCAAAGAAGGTATGGTGAGTGATGGGCGAGGATCAAATAACTCTGGACTCCATACAACCAGGTCAAAACAGTCATCCCGGATGATCATTATCGTACCATATGCCTGGTACAGAGAGAGGAAAGACTCATTTGTCCCATTCAACATGATGCCCCTCTGAGCACTCTAGGTTTTATTCGATTACTACATTTCAGGAAGAGCACTGAAAGTTTATTTCCCCTCGATAACCTAGTAAGTTCGTTACTTTTGTGTTGCTGTGACCATAATATCTGAAGGAAACAGCTAATGGAGGAAGATTTATTTGGCTCAGTGCATCATGGTGGGGAAAGCGTAAGGGACGAGCTCATATGTGGGAGAAACTCCTCTCATCACAGCAGACCAGGAAGCAGAGGCCAGGATAGAACGCGAGTGAGGGTAACAGTACCCTTAAAGGACTCGCCTCCTAATGGCCTGCTTCCTCCAATAAGACCCCCAACTCCTAAATGTTCTACACCTTACCAAAATAACACCATCGCTGGAGGCCATGCATGAAAAACAGGACCCTGAACAAACATTTCAGATTCAAACCTTAACACCTAGGGAAGCAGTACTCACCAAGGTTCAGGACATTTGCTTGTGTTATAAGCAGTTATGATGGGAGATTTTTATAAATAAATAAATAAATAAATAAATAAATAAATAAATAAATAAGTAAATAAATATTGGGTTAGACTCAAGATTTCCCCAGTGGTAAAAATGCAATTTTCTCTGTCGCAATCTGCTTTCTAATTCCTGTGAGATTTTCTTTTCCATCTAGAATTACATTATAACTGTTTCCCAGAATTTAGGAACTATATGCTCTTGTGTCTTGAGCTAACGATGACAGGCTTGTTTCTCAAAGAGACTTTTTTTGGCCCACTCTCTTTAATAACACCTCCTTTTCTACTTCCTGTCCTCTTGCCCAAATTGCTTTTATTCTTAGATTTCATGTTAGTTTTTCATTGTCGTGGCAAATACCCACGAGGAATAACTCAAAAGGAGGAGGAGGTAGGGTTTAGCTCAACTCCTGATTTCAGAAGTCTCCATCCACTGAGCTGAATCCACTGTTCTGGGCCTGAAAAGAGACAGACCATCAAGGCATATGGTGAAGGAAGCTTCTCACCTCTTCTTACTAGCCAGGGATCAGAGGGAACAACAGGAATGGGCCAAAGCAAAACATAACTTCCAAAATCATACTTCCAGCAACATTTCCTCTAATCAGGCCCTACTTTCCACAGTTCTACCTCCTCCCAATGGTCTATTCAAATTTTAAAATGATCAGGGGATTAAAACACTGTTAAGGTCCACCTGCTCAACACATAATTAAACAACCTCACAGGCACACCTAGAGGTGTGCTTTACTAATCTCCTAGTTGTCTCTGATTCCAGTCAAGATGAGATCACAGCTCTGATCACCCTGCAACAAAATTCTGCGTGGCTCATGAGAATGTGCACAGCAAAATAGGCCAGGATCTTTGTCTTTCTCACAGACTTAATCTCAAGTGCTTTCTATAGTGGTTGGCAGGTGACACGTGTTCCATAAATATTACCTAACATAATGTGTGAAATTAATGAAACAGGACACTGTAAGACCATAGATGTCAGGCTCTCCCTAAAAATAATCAAATCCCACATCTACTGTATCTGTAAGACTTGCTGCTTACAGGGCATGTGCTATGCTCTTTCCTTTCCAATCTGGTTTATTCTGAACCTCACAGCCTCTTCCACTGTCCGTTTTTGTTTTCTCAAATGGTCTACTCATCATGAGTCTAACCATCTAGAACAAGCCCTCCAGTGCATTCTCATGGCAGTGAAGGGTCTTGACGACCTGGCCCCAGGCTACTGGGCCAGTCTCCCCCACCACCTCCTCTGTGGGTCTCCTACAAGAAAATCCCTCCATCTCAATACTATGCTTCTTGACTCCAAGTAATATTTTTTTTTTTGAGACATGGTCTTCCTGTATCCCCAACTGGCCTGGAACTTGCTGTGCAGACCAGGATGGCCTTGATGTCACAAAGACCCACCTGCCTCTGCTACCCAAGTGCGGAGATTAAAGGTATACACCACCACATCAGGCACTTTGGGGATTTTTTTTGTCTTTTTGAGACAGGGTCTCCCTGTAGCCTCAGCTGTCCTGGAACTCACTCTGTACACCAGGCTAGCCTTGAACTCACAGAGATCTGCCTTACTCTGCCTCCCAAGTGCTGGGATTAAAGGCATATGCCACCACGCCCAGCCACTTTTGGGATTTTATACATGGCACTGTGAGATGAATACAGTTGGAGAAAACCAAGAACATAATAGGCATTCACAAGAAACCTCAGACATCGCAGGGGAAGGTTTGTAGTGGATCGAAGAATTGTGTATATGAATGAACATAAAACCAGAAAAGGAGGGGCTGGAGAGATGTCTCAGCAGTTACAAGCACTAGCTCCTCTTCAAGAGGACCCATGTTCAACTCTCAGCACCCACATAACAACTGACAACATCCATAACTCCAGTTCTAGGGGAATCCAACACCATCTTACCTCCATGGACACTGTACAACACAGGTACACTTACAAACATGCAAGCAAAATATTCATACACATAAAATAAAAATAACAAATTAAAAATATAAAAAGGGGCTGGAGAAATGGCTCAGTGGTTAAGAGCACCGACTGCTCTTGCAGAGGACCCGGGTTCAATTCCAAGCACCCACATGGCGGCTGAGAACTGTCTTTAACTCCAGTTCCAGGGGAATCTGATGCCCTCTTCTGACCTCCTCGGCATTACATGACACAGGTGCATCAACCTACATGCAGACAGTACACTCATACACATAATAAATTAAAAAAATGTAAAATATATTAAAAAGGAGCAGTTTTTGCTGTGCTGGCTCCATCCTATACCTACTCTGGAATTTTCCGGATGCACAGGCACCATGTTTGAGAGCAGAGCTGATTAGTACCTGAGGCTCATCCAGGTCTGCCTTTCCCTATCACGTTGGCTTTCTTCCCATCAGCCCTTGCTCCTTGCACTCACTTGCTTGTAGGACACGGATATCAAATGTTCAGCAAGTCACCTCAGGAACCTGATCCTTTCCCGCTTTGCCCAAATCAAATTCTATAAACCAGGCAGGCTAGAGGGAGCTAAATCATCAAACTGAGAGATCCACAAGAAGAGCCACGCCTCCTTCTCCAGAACAAGAACAACAGTGAAGGGTAAGGCCAAGGAGGAGTGCAAAGATGTCTTCCTCGACAGCCTGCATGCTTTCTACCTTGTTGTTCTTCTTCACCTTGCCCACCCAATTGTTGGATATTTACAAAATATGAAATCCAGCTCCTGCCCTTATATAAATAAGCATATATTTATATATTCAAACAAGCATCTATTCACTGCCTCTCGCAATGAACATTTAAACAAAGCTAAAGCAATGTTTTTAAAAGACCTACTGGGTAAAATAGAAATTTCACTTGCAGATAACCAAAAATCAATTTCAGCCAACTTAAAGCAAAACTAAGAAAAGGAAGGAAGGAGGAAAGGAAAGAAAGAAGGGAGGGAGGGAGGGAGGGAGGAAGGAAGGAAGGAAGGAAGGAAGGAAGGAAAGAAGGAAGGAAGGAAGGAAAATAAGAGAAAAGGAAAGGTAAGATAGGAAAGGGAAAGGGAAAGGAAAAGGAAAAAGAAAAGAAGGCAGGAAGCCACCCTGCATGTAGCTTAGCTGGTAGAGTGCCTAATGTGCACCAAGTCCTGTCCAGTCCCCGTCACCACATAAAACTGGATGTGATGATGCACACCTGTAACCCCAGCACTCAGAAGATGGAGGCAGGAGAATCAGAAGTTCAAGTTCATCCTCAGCTACGTAGAGAGTTGAAGGCTAGCCCCAGCTATGTGAAATCCCCATCTTATCTTTTGGTCTTTTTTGTAGGGGAAGCTCTTTGTGAGACAGTGTCTCCCTGTAACTCCAGCTGGCCTGGAACTCACTATATAGATCAGGCTGATCTCAATCTTACAGATAGCTCTTCCTGTCTCTGCCTCCCTAGTGCTGAGATTAAAGGTGTGTCACCACACTGGCTCCATTTCATTTTCTTAGAGACCATGAACAAGTGAAATGAAGAAAAAAGCCAATTTATATTGTTTCTACGGTTATAAAAAAAAAATCCGACCATATTGAAACTCAAACAATATGACCAGAACGTTGTTCATTCTACTTCCCTTGGTTTTATTTCTTCTGGGTAACTTCATTCTGAGGAAAATCCTCTCCTGTTGGTGGCAACAACGGCTCACTGTTTATATGACTGATCGACTCATCACTATAGAAGAATGCAATGTCTCTCTCCCTGATGTCTAGCTAAAGTACCAGAGAAGACATGGGTTGCTCTGTGACCAAGGTAGCATTCTGATTGCCCATACAAGCCAAAGTCATGCTGCTCTCCTTGTAACTGGAGATTAAAGTCAACTTTATTGAAATTGTATCAATTGAAAACAAACAGGGTTGGGTCCACCCATGGAGCATCAGCATTTTTACCTCATCATATCTTAATAAATACCTTGGGTAGGTGTTGTTATCCTCTAATGAGGAAACGAGTAGAAAGCTCTGACTGGGTCTCTCAAATCCATTAAGCTAGGAGGTGGAAAGGCAGAATCTGACTTGGGAACTTAAACATACACCAAACTTGCAATTGTGCACCGGCTCTGTGCTGGACAGGGAAAACAGAGATTAAAAAGGAAGGTAGATGTGCTGGTATGGAATTCTACTACAGTACATGCCCTGTACTACCATTGTGGGAAATTCTGGGCTCTTGAATGATGGGACCTGAGTTCTAATTCCAGATGCGTAGCTCATCATCTGGGTGACCTTGAGCCAGCTATTTGATCTTTGTATGCACAAAATAGATAGGGATGATGCTTCAGGGCCAAAGACAGAGGGAGTGTTGCATATATGGAGATATATGGATCAGGGTAGAGGAAGGGGTCAAGCCCAGGTGACATGTACATATGAAATGCCACTATAATAAAAAACAGATCACGGTTTCAGATACCAACACATTACCCAAAGCTGCATGCTCCTTCTCCGTTCCATGTTTCCAGCCTTAAAGCTCAGCCAGGTAGAGCCAAGTTCTCTGTAAGACCAAGCAAATCCAGGGAGCCAAAAGGATGGAGCTTTTCTTCCCCTGGCAGTTCTCCTCCACTCCCAAGGCTGATTCTTCATGACAGCACATGCAATTGCCAGGGCCACACAGTGAGGCTGGCTGCTGGGGAACTTCAGGTCCTTTGCTGCTCTTTATTTTCTCTCTCCGCAGACTTGCAGCCATCCTGCTGGCAGGAGCCCCGCCCTCCCTCCTGCTCTAGAGTCTCCCCAAAACTATTGTAATTGGGAGGCTTCCGGAAGCCCTGTGAGGATATTCTGACCCCCCCTGTCCTTCTGAGTCTGTCCATATGAAGAAGCTTTGCAAAAATAAAAATCAGGAGCCTGGAAGCCTGTGCAGACTGGAAGATCTATTGTGGTAAGTAAAGGAGAGGGAGGGTGATGGATTGGAATGAAGTTAGACAGGATCCTAACTACACTGTTCTCTCTTGCCTTAGACACCCCTAACCCACAGTCCTGCCATGCATTCAGGAACACCTTCCTATAGTATTAATGTTACTAATATAAAGGGTGCTTTAGCAGTAACAACATCTAACAACGGAGATAAACTTTCAGTGAGCACATAGCACATGAATATAAATTTTAACAGATCTTTTTATTCTGGTCTTTTTGAAACAGGATCTCCCTATAGCCACAGCTAGCCTGGAACTCACTAAGTAGACCCGGCTGCCCTTGATCTCACAAAGATCCACCTACCTCTCCCTCTGAATACTGGGATTAAAGCCATGTGCCACCACAACTGGCTCAATTTTAACACATCTTAGTCATATTAATTTTATAGTCGGTTGCTTTGAAAAATTTCTCATGGTTCAGTTTATTTGAATCTTTGCAGTTACCTATTATTAGGATCTGAATTCTCCAAAGACCCAGAATCCATTTGAAATCCAGGAAGCACCAAGGAACCTGCTCTACCAACCTGGCTTTGCCCATGGAACAGCAGGCTACTGCAGAGTACTCAGGAACCTTCCACTTTCTTTGAGAAGCTGGCAAGCAGCAACCTAACACCTCCTCCCCCATCCCTTGCCTGGGTTCCCACCTAGCCCCCCCCCACCCCCCCGCTTAAACATCATGCCCAAATGCCATTCGGGGCTGGCTCTTTTCCTACTGAGTCCAGCCCAGGCTACCTTGGAGAAAACTTATCCTGGAGTGCCTAACTTTAGTGTCTCTTTATTTGGGGGAGGGTTGGGGGGGAGAAGGGATGCATGACATAAATCTAACACCTATGAAGTAGTATCTATGTCTGTTGGATGGACAAAGAAACCAAAGTTCAATAAAGTTAGATCATCCATCATGGCACAGCTGTAGTGAGAGATCAGACAATGTCATCTGAAGCACAAACTCTACATTTTTCCCCCGAAGCTTCATTGATATATAATTTATATACCAACCATAAAATTCATCTGTTGTAAGAATATATTTCTATATTTTTAATAAATAAAAACTGAAGGTTGTTATAGGATTTTGGTCACTGCCACCTTTCAGTTTTAGATACTTCTAACATAACAAAAAGTGTATTCCTCCTTACTTACTCTTAATCCTCATTCTAATATCCAGTCACAGACAAGCACTAATCTTCATTCTGTTTCTGCAGACTCGTCTTTTCTGGAGAATTCAGCACAGAATCGTATAGACCATGCAGTGTGCAGTCCACACATCTGGCTTCTTTCACTTAGCATACCATTTTTGAGGGTCATTACAGCAATTGTTAGTATTTTAAAACCTTTTTTATTGCTGAATTATATTCTGTTATATGGATATACCACATTTAATTTACCCATTAACTGCCTGATTGACATCTGGACAAATTCTACTTTGGAGTTATTATGAATAATGTTTATATGAATATTCATGGATATATCTGTGTGAACATATGTTTTCATTTCTCTTGGGTAGATTCCTAGGAGGGAAAATTGCTGGGTTGCATAGTAAGTTTATATTTAACATTTTTAGAAACTGCCAAACTGTTTTCCAAAGCTGCTGCACCATTTTACAATCCCACCCGAGCCCATATGATTAAATACTACTACATCCTACCTTAAAGCCAAACTGGAATTCCAAGGTGTCTGCTAAGTACACAACTTGTAAGCTGGACTTGCTGGGACAATGCTTTTACATGAATTGATTATAAGAGGATATTGACCTAGGCTTAAAAGAAACTAAAGGGCTTGATGCCACAAAAGAGATAGATGTAGAAGGAGCAAGAATCAGTTCCATGGGTCCCAGAACAACTTAAAGAGTGGGGTGAATGGAAGAACTGAAGGCTGTGCTTTCATGAGTCACCCCAATCCAAAGCCCAAGCAGGACAGCTTTGTCCCTAGAATAATTGAGGCTATCCAAGCTTGGAGGAAAACTGAATTCTCATTATTCTGAAAATCTCTTAGAATTTGCACCTTTGTGAACATCAGGAGTCAGGATGACACAATGGCACATGGCACTGTCAAGAACGTCTCAAATGACAAACTGACAATGAAGACAAATAGAAGAGAGAAACATGACAGACAATGCAGTCATCCAAAAGCAAGGACACAATAGACCTACCACAAGTGTTCTCAGACACAATAGAAGGAAGCCACCTGGGTGAGAGAAGAGCTTTTAAGAAACTCTGTATGAGATCCAAAGGCATGGGCAGCCCCTGCCACTGTCGCCTCATTTTACCCACAGCCCAGGAAATCTAGGATACTCCAGTCCTGTATTCAAAAGTAAAGGGATTCTTTAAAAAAATCCTTAAATTCATATGGAAAAACAAAAGACCCCGAATAGCTAAAGCAACCCTGAGTGGAAAGAGCAATACAGGGAGGATCTCTATACCAGATTTCAAACTATACTACAGGGCTATAGTCATAAAAACAGCCTGGTACTGGCACAAAAACAGACCTGTTGACCAATGGAACAAAACTGAAGATCCAAACTTGAGCACATACAATTTCAGCCACCTCATATTTAACAAGGGGGCCAAGAAGACACAATGGAGAAAAGACAGCATCTTCAGCAAGTGGTGTTGGCAAAACTGGATCACCACTTGTAGAAGAATGAAATTAACCCCCTACCTCTCGCCCTGTACAAAAATCAACTCCAAATGGATCAAAGATCCCAACGTGAAACCCAAAACTCTGAAGGCGATAGAAGAAAAAGTTGGCAGCGACCTACAAAACATAGGCATAGGGAAAGACTTTCTAAATCAGACAGCAGCTGCACAAGAAATAAGGTCGACAGTTGACAAGTGGCACCTCATTAAACTCAAAAGCTTCTGTACAGCAAAAGAAACAATCAGGGAAGTGAAGAGAAAACCCACAGAGTGGGAGGAAACCTTCACTGCAGATACATCTGACAAAGCATTAACTTCCAGAATATATAAACTACTCAAAAAACAAAGAAGTAAGGAAACAAATGACTCACTCAAAAGATGGAGTAAAGGGCTGATCAGAGACTTCACAAGTGAGGAAATAGAGATGGCTGAGAAACATCTTAAAAAGTGTTCAACATCACTAATAATTAAGGAGATGCAAATTAAACCCACTTTAAGATAGATATTATCTCACTTTGATAAGGCTGGCTAGGATCAAGTAAACAAATGATACCAAATGCTGAAGAGGTTGTGGGGAAAGAGGAACACTCATCCACTGCTGGTGGGAATGTAAAAGACTCAAAATGAGCCTACCACCTGACCTAGCCACACCACTCCTGAATATATACCCACAAGACTCATCCTACTGCAGAGATACATACACAGCCATGTTTATTGCAGCTCTCTTCACAAGAGCGAAGAGCTGGAACCAACCCAAGTGCCCCTCAAACAATGAGTGGATAAAGAATATGTGGTACATCTACACAATGGAGTTCTATGCAGTGGTAAAGAAAGATGAAATTTGTGGGTAAATGGATGGAACTAGAAGATATTATGTTAGGTGAAGTAACACAATCCCAGAAAAACAAATGACAAATGGTATCTCTCATCTGTAGATGCTAGCACCAAGTATCTAGTTGTAAGGCAAACTGAGCAACGTTAATGTTATATTCCTTGTGATCTGAAAACAACTGTGCTCTTATATCGTGACTCCCTAGACAGGTTCTAGAATTAACCTACCATTTATTTTCAGACTTTGGATTTTTGGTATATGGGTGGAGGATAGGTATGCATATTTTAGAGTAATATAAAATCAAAATGGAAAAATGTGAATCATGAAATATGATATGGAAATTGGGCTGGAGAGATGGCCTAGCAGTTAAGAGCACTGACTGCTCTTGCAGAGGACCCGAGTTCAATCCTCAGCACCCACATGGTGGCTGAGAACCGTCTTTAGCTCCAGTTCCAGGGGAATCCAACACCCTCTTCTGACCTCCATGACATTGCACTACACGGGTGTACAGACCTATATACACATACCAAAAAAAAAAAGGAGGAAATAACATACAATTTGTTTTTAGATGACATAATTTTAGTATAGGTGTGATGTATCAGGTTGGTGTAGCTTAGCCTTTCTGGGTGCTTAATGACCATACTTAATGTCCATACCAATTTGGCCAAGGGACTTAAGGAATAACTTTGTTCCTTGGCCTCTGAGGTCAACTAAGTCCCAGGGGACTATGCATGGGGGCATCTCTTGAAATGTCCTGCAAATGTGAGTCACCAGTCTTCCTGTGCAGGGAGGTCTTGGAGATCCACTAATGGGACTTCAGCCAGTGTCCAGTCTATAAAGAGGAAAGTCTGCTCATACTTCAAAAAGGGAAGCCTGGCCTAGCAAGACCTGACTTTGTCCTCAAGTGGATGGAACTGGTAAATGAAAAGACAAAAGGAGCCAGGGGCTCCCCCCCCAAAAAAAAAATAAACCAAAGTGACCCCTGAGGACCAGATCCTCAACTGACCTTGAGAAAACAAAAACGTTGGTTAATCTGGGCTAACTGTGTGGACTTAAGCACCCAAAAGGAAAGTATAACCATAAATAAATAATCAGTAAAGTGTGAGAAATTGTACTTCAGGTATAAAACTTGATATCTTAGTAAAAAGACAAAAAGGAAAAAAGAAAATACCAGCAGAGAAGTCACCCATCTTAACACTTAAAAGAAGATAAGCCTCAGACGTACAAGGCATCAAACATCTCTGAGGACCATAGGTGTAAACATCTGTTTACACAGGATTGAAAACCTGCCCTGGCAATCGTCAGCCTCATGAAAGGAAACAGCCAGAACTGAATTAGAGTCCAAACGACATCTCCAGACAAAGTTAGACGTATTGTGCTTCTTGTCCACCTGTGCCCCATCTTAAGCCTAAGAAAACAATCTGTGGAAGAAGGGAGTGGTATATTGTAGGGGCTGCGATAGGGGTGGAATGGAAATAACTATGACAATATAGTCTGGGACACTTATTGATCAACTTGATTGAACATTCCAGCCCCTCCAGCTGGATGGTGGGAGCCTTGGGCTGTGTGTGCTAGGGCACAACTGCTTGCAAATGGTTTTATATGAAGGATCTTGTGGCAAAAAAAAAAAAAAGGAGCTAGAGTACGACATTTGGAACTAATCTGGGAATATAAAATGCTAGTGTTTATTATAGTTTGAATTGGGTTGGTCTCTATATTTTTCTGAAATAAACAACATCACAGTGTACACTTTCTTTCTGCTTGTAGGACATAGTTAAAGGAATTAAGCTTAAATGTTATTCCCAAATAAGTAGAAGTCTAGTCCAGTCATGCTTAGCGTTAAAGAGCAAAGTGTTTATTAGGTAAAATTTATTTAGCATGTACTAACTCTGCCCAAGCTTTATCCACCAGTATAGGATATTTTAAGGATTAGTGAATTGTTTAGATTAGTTAAATTAGGTGTAGGTTTTGGTGAAAGGAATACAACTGAACTAATTGGGAATATAAAATATTAATTGTTTTATTTATTAATTTGTAATGGGTAGTATACAAATGGCCTATCTATTTTTTGTTCGGAATAACACAACATCCATATTATAACACTTTCTTTTACTGTGTATGATGATTTAAAGGAACTGAGCTTAAACTTCCTTCCCAATAAGTTGCATACAGTCAATGAAAACAGTTTGGGTAAATTAATGAAAGCTTATGCCTTGGCTCCTGTTATGGGTATGTGTAATACAACTTAGGCATCTATAGGTCAAAAAAAAAAAAAAAAAGAAAAAAAAAAAAAAATGGGGTGTTGGGAGGTGTACTATCCTTTCTGGGATACAAATGGAAAACTATTGTGTTCCAATCCTATTGATAAATTTTCAATTTTTCTGATCTTAAACTAACAATGGGAGGAGATTTTATGTTCCCACAGGTAAAAATCTAAATGCCTGAAAACACATACAACTTATGCTGTGCAGGATGAACTGGGGAAGGCCAGCAGAGAGGTTGACCCACTGAACATTAAGGAATGAGGAACCTCAGACGGCCTGAGTCACAAGACACTGAGCATCTCTCAATAATATTGGGGTTGAGTGTTTATAATGGACCCTTAATGAAGTTTACCTTTTCAGGTGCTGAGAAACCTTCCTACCTCTCCCCTTTTTTTGGAAAAAAAAAAACTTGATGGTAACGAAACCACTCCCAACTGTAAACTAGAGCCAACTTTTACAGTGTAATTTCCTATAAAACATTAACGATTAACTGATTGATAGGCATAGGAACGTGAAAGGATATTTCCCTAACAGAGCCAAATTCAATAGTAAAGTGTTTATAATGTTGTAATTAAGCCCAAATATATTACTACAGGAAAGCTCTGACATCAGCAATGAATTATTCTGCCTAGGAGATGTTGGCTAGGGGATTCAAAACCCCCCCCCAAACTTAAAAGGCCTTTTGCCTATAAGTGGGATATATTGCAAGGAGAAAGCAGTAGGTCCCTGTTGTCGAAGACCTGGTTGAGCATGAAAAATGTTATGAGACGTCACTTGCTAGTGTACAACTGGCCTCTGCAAACGCTAGAGAGCGTTACCAAAGGCCACTAAACAATACACCAAAATATTAGTCTCCCTGAGACAAGCAAGACTCCTCCGTCAATATCAGCTACACCTCAACAGCCTGGAGATACTGTGCAACAGTGGCAGCCATGTAGTGCTATATATATCCCAAATCTATTGTGCTATTGGCTCTCCTTGGAGGAATAACTCCACAGCGGATGCCACAAGTTTGTGTCCTCTGGTGGTTGGGGCGATGTTGTGAGCCACAGTAAAAACTTGTCACCCTTTATAAGAAACCATAGTTTGGGGATTAGGCATGCCATCCAAGCATCTGGTGTCTATGCTCACAGCTTAGCTTGACATAATAAGTGGTACTGCTTAAATGCCTGTACATCCAATAGCTTGTGCTTTGTTAGTATGACTAAAAAGGGTATCACTGGGAAAGCTGTCAATCCATGAAGGGAAACAACCTGAATAGACGGAGTCCAAAATGACAACTCCAAAGAACATTAGACTGTTTTCTTCTCACCCACTTGTGCCCCTTTCCCAAAAGCCCAGGAACAAACTGGAGAAGAGGGCGTGGTAGATTGTAAGGGCTTGGAGAGATAGGGGTGAATCATGAGACTACAGGAATAAAGTCTGGACTCCTGATTGATCAACATGTCCTGTGCATACAAGCTTCTCCAACCGGTCTATGGGACCTTGGGTTGTTCAAAATTTGGACATAGATACTTGCAAAATGCACCAATTACCTGATTGTATGACATAATGAGTGACATCATTGCTATCTGCAAACAATGTGTGTCATTTATTGTAGAATCCCTTAAAAAAATAAATAAATAATTAATTTAAATTTTAAAAAAAAAAAAGAAAAAAAAAAAAAAAGAGCACTGTTGCTTTGCCTGTCTTCAATTATTACTGGCAAGCACATCTACTTCTGTGGCTGCCACTGCTTTTGCCATCCTTCAAAGACATGAACCACAGCTTTTCTAACCTCTCCAAAATGAACTGAAGACTCATGTCTCACCAAGAATCCTCCAACCTTCAATTGCCAGATGGGGACTGCTGAGACATCCAGCTTGTGGGCTGAGCAGCTACTGGTTTCAGCCTCTCATTAACTTTAGACTGCATTGTTGGACTACTCAGACTGTATCATGGAGGCCAGTACATACAGGAAGATCAAGACAGGACGTGGTGTTTACTGGACCTCATTTGAGTGACCATGGGAAGGAAAGACCCTGGCGTGGAGCACAATGGCAAGATTGATGGTCGTTTGGCCTTGCCAAGGAGGAAACTTTAAGCACTTCCTTAAGGAAAACATGACATTTTAACCTAAAAAAAAAAAAAATAAAGAAAGAAAGAAAGAAAGAAAAAAGAAAAAGAATGAAAACCCAATTCAGCATATATATATCTATTATATATATATATATATATTTTACAAGTTGAAGAGAACAACAACAAAAGGAACTGGGGGGGGGGCTACCAAAACAGTGAAGTTCCTCCCAAAACATTAGCCTCTGCTTTGAAACCAAAACTCTGAAAAACTCAGAAAAAGATGCAAGACATGTATGGCAGAGTACATGAACTCAGATGGGGTGAGGGGCATGGAAAGGGAAATGACTCTAAATTGATTGAGAAATGATATACGATGTATTAAAAAGTTTAATAACAATAAAAAATATATTTAAAAACAGAAAAAAAGTAAAGGGATTCTCACCAGAATCTCTTTCATCGCTCTCTTTGCCTGTGGCCCCTGATTCTTATGCTCAAATGCTCATGGGATATTAAGAATGCTTTGTGACCCCACATGTACAGTAATTCACCACAGAAATATCATCATTTCCCTCAATCCATAATCTAAGCTCTATAGATCAGTTCGGCTGAAGGCAAGTCAATCATCAGATTTAAATGCAAAGAGAAGAGCTCTGAGAAAATGCTTTCTTCCTGCTTCAGGAGGTGGACATGGATGGAAGGCTGGGCCATAGAGGTGTGGAAGGAATCTTCTTCAGTGTATACTGTGGGCTCTGCCATAGTCGTGTTCGATCACCTTGAAATGGTTTGTCATCTCTCTACCTTACTTTCCACCATGTGTCATAAAAGAGCAGGCTACCTCTCAAGCTGTTGGAAGAGAGAATAGATTTCAAGCATATTGGTGCATTTAAGTCCTCAGTAATATATATATAATATATATAATATATATATATATATATATATATATCTTCTGAAGGGACAGAAGAAAAGGAGAAAAAGGTGTTTCTCTATGAGGAGACTATTGGAAATGACCATGCCTTCTGCCAACCTGGAAAACTGAGTTAAATTAAAATCTGGGGGTCTCAGGAGATGGCTCGATTGGTAAAGCATTGAGGACCTGAGTATACATTCCTAGAATACACATTAAAAGCTGCGTATGACAGTGCACACCTATAATTCCAGCACTGGGTAGGTAGAGACAGGAAGACCCCTGGGAGCTGCTGGCCAGTCGATCTAGACAAATTGGTGAGATCCAGGTTTACCGGGTATAGATCTCTGGCCGAGAGAGAGAGAGAGAGAGAGAGAGAGAGAGAGAGAGAGAGAGAGAGAGAGAGAGAGAATATGAATGAATGAATCTGGAAACTCAGTGAGAAATTTATCCTTTAAATTAAAATGATTTTTGGCCCAAGCATTATCTTTTTCTTCTCGACAGTGACTGTGTTAGTTGCCACACGTTGATTGGGGATTAACTGGGACAATACAATCCACAAAGCCCAAGTTCTTCCGAAACGTCAAGGGGAATCAGTGAAGCATCACAGTGGCAAAGAAAGGGGAGGGGGAGGAAGGGGAATCGGGGAATCGGGACAAAAGGAGGAAAATCAATTCCGACTCGCTGATGAGATGCTTCCAGAGTCCCAGCTGTGACCCTGACTTCACATGTGACCAACAGAGGAGACAGAGGGAAAATCTATCCTTTCTCCTGCCTCCCAGTACTTCAGAGGAACGGCAGGGCTCCTATGGCCACCCTCGGGGACTAGGACCTTCGGGGCCACTGAATGAGGTCAGGTGGACCGGCTAGAGGGGAAGTATACTAACACCAGGGACTTGGGACAGGCAGGAATCTACCCCTCACCATGCAGGGAACTCCTCCTCAAGGTTGCTCTGCTCCAGGCTAAGATGTTGAACTGTAACCCCTGCCAGGTGTTTGAGGGTGCAGCAGTAAGTAGGGTCATAACTGATCATCGCTCAGGGGATACACTCAAGGTTCCGAGTCCTGGGGACAAGCATAGGTGTTCCTTTATACAGGACATAGCTCTAGGAGATCATTGCTCAGATCTGAAGCTCCAAACTCAACAGACCCAAACTCAAAACCAGATAGAGAAGGGGACAGGCAGGGAAGCAATGAACAAAGTTGGGGGAGTCAGAGCACAGGCTTCACTAGGGGAGATGGCCATTCTCGACATTTCCTACAGATCGAGGTCTGGTATGGTCAGAGTCTCCTGATGTCTCCAAGAGAAGCTCAAGTCTGGAATTTAGAGTGACATCCCCTTTCCCCTCCCCTTCTCATTTCTGTATTTATTTTAATAGAAAATAACAATTGTGCATATTACCTTACAAGTACTAGAATGGTTCCTATCAAGAAGGTGAATATTAAGTGCTGGTGAAGATGTGAGGGAAAAGGAGCCCATCCAGACAGCTCAAGGAAACAAAAATTAGTACAACATGTAGAAAACAGTGCAGAGTTTCCCTTAAAAAATTACTCCGTGATCCATCCATCTCATTTCTGAATATGCACCCAAAGGAGTCATGTCAATGCTTCTGAATTTTAAGTCAGCATCTGATTAAAACATATATAAATAGGGTTTTGGAGATGGTCTCTCAGTAAAGTATTTCTTTACAAGCACATGGACCTGAGTTGGAGTCTCAGAATCCACATATAATAAGCTGGATTGTGAATGCTTATAACCCCACTTCTGAGAAGGCAGAAATACTACCCAGCCCATCTAGCCTTTTTGGTCAGTGACATACCAATGAGAGACCCTGTCTCAATAAACAAGTTTGGTGGAATGTAAGGAATGAGATCCAAGGACCTCAGTTTCCACACCCATGCACAATACACACAGACACAAACATATGTGTACATACAAAATTATACATTTATATACCGTACACTCATACACACATACACCACACACACACACACACACACACACACACACACATAAACACATTATACAGCCCAAGAATAACACAATGACTATCCAGGTTGGTCTAAGGACTTCAATATTATAACTCAGCACTACCTAGTATTTTGATTGGTTTTTATTTGTTGGTTTCAAGTAGCTCTTTTTTTATACTAACCTCATTTACATGTAATTGTTACATTACAATTTATAAATTTAAGGAGCATAACTTGATGATTATTTTTTTCTTTTGTTGTTGGGTTTTTGTTTGTTTGTTTTTGTTTTTGTTTGGTCTTTTGGAGAAAGGGTCTCCCTCTGCAGGGAGGGACCAGGCTGGTCTCAGTCTTAGAAAGATCTACCTGCCTCTGCCCCCTGAGTGCTGAGGTTCAAGGCATGTTCCACCATGCCCAGTGACAACTTGATGTTTTGATATACAGCCACACCTGGACTGTGAAATGCGCAGCATGATGAAGTTCACTGGTGTGTCCATCACCTGATAGGCTCTCCCTAGTCTTTGCTTCTTTGTGGTGAGATTTAAAGATTCTCATCTCAGCATATTTCTAGCCCACCATAGTATCTGAGATTACTGACTATAGTCACAGCACCATGTATTAGACCCCCACCACCCATTCATCCCGAATAACTGAAACTTCGTACTTCTTTACCTACAACTTTGTTTTCCCATGGTCCCTGGCAACATGGATAAATCTGGAGCACATTATGCTAGTTGACATAAACCAGGCATGAAAATACCAATACCGCACAATCGAACTCAAAGGTGAACTCTTAAAGAGTTCAAATCACGAAAGTCGAAGTATGTTTCTGCTCTCGGAACAGGTGTGCCACCCTTTCTCCTAGTTTACAACCTAGAGAGAGCATGGTGAGTAGCAACTACTCAGGCTCTTGGACATCCCTGAGCACATGGCTAGACCCCAAACATAAATATTACTTTAGGCCTCATATCATTTCACCAAATGAGGGCTTAGTCTCCAGATGATGGGGCTATTGAAAGGTGACTGGATCCTAAGGGAGAGCTAACTTCATTAATGGGTTAACCCAATGATAAGTTCATAGCTCAATTGGCTGTTATGATGTGGAGACTAAAATAGAGGAGGTATGCTGTTAGGAGCATGTCCTGAAGGGTAGATCTTATCCCTGGATGCTTCCCTCTCCTCTCCACCTCCTCGTTCTTTCTGCTTCCTAGACACTACAAGTTGAAGCAGTTCCTCCATTACTTATTCCTTAACCTTGATGTTTATCTCAGGCCAGAGCAAAGGAGCCAACAGACCATGGAGTGAAACCCTGAACCAAAGTTCCTACTTTAAGCTGATATGCTCAGGTATTTTGTCACAGCAAAAGAAAGTGATCAACACAGTACCTTCCAGGCAACAGAATCCCAAAGGGACATGTGGACCCAACTACTTCATGGGCCATGATTATATCCCTTCAGAAGGTGTGCATGGGACTACAGGGACTTCCTATGTGTGCTCTAGTTTACAACCTAGAGAGAGCATGGTGAGTAGCAACTACTCAGGCTCTTGGACATCCCTGAGCACACAGCTAGATCCCAAACATAAATATTACTTTAGGCCTTGTATCACTTCACCAAATGAATATTAATTTCTATTAATATTCCCATGTAAGACACAACTTACATGGGAATATTAACATAAACAATTTTCTAATGCAAAATTCCAGTTGTTTCACATGTTCATATGCATGTGTATACACATATACACACATATACATACACACCAGATCACTGAATTCAATAAACTAAGAATATGTTTGCTGAAGAGATAGGGCATATTTGCTTTCACACACTATTTAACAAAACCTAGTTCCATTACTAGCCCACATGCAAAGGATTCTATATGAATATCTGCATCTCTAGTTTTCTCCGAGGTGTCAGCTCCGGTGACACTGTATAGCAACAGCCTGCCAGAACTGGAGAGGGGCCATCTCTTAAAGGACAGTATGTTCTTCATTCTGTGGCTGTCTCCACAGTTTTCTGCAGTGTCTCACCCAGCGTGGCCTCTGGTGGTGTCTGGATTCTTGGCCCTGTTGAAAGTGTAAAGGGAAATGGCCAAGGAGGGAAAGTTCAGAAATCTAAGTGGAGACTCCAGAATCCGAAACCTTTGAACATTGCCCCAGATCCCCCTGGAAGCCATGTGCTGCCCACTGGGGCTTGGAAAATGTGAAATCTGATCTCGGGTGACTGACTTTCATACCTGTAAACAAACCTAATGAATCTCATAGGGTTGCACACAGAAATAGACATGAAAGTAGAAAGGAGATGGGCTAGAAGAAAGAGGAAGAGTATTGGTAGGAGTGAGAGAGACAAGAGAGTGATGGAGGGTTGGATATGATCAAAATATATTTACACATATGAGAATGACACAACAAACCCACTATTATGTATAATAATGTTATATATTAATCGAGGCAAATAGATTAGATAAAATAGATAAAACACCAAATAAATAACACATATATTAAAGTTGGGTGTCATCACACACATTTATAACCCTTGGGATACAGCTCAGTGGTAGAGAGCTTCTCCAGTGTAAGACCCTTGATTCAGCCCTTGGCACACGTGCACACACACACACACACAGACACACCACATTTACTTTGTCATTTGTTTTACTGCCTCTAGAATGTCCTATAAAGGCAGAAATGTGTGCATAATTTGTTCCCGGTTTTCCATCATCAGCATCAGGTTTCCAGAATGATAGTAAATATCAAAGCTTTGCGGAACATGCAGTCTCTGTCACAGCCACTCAGCCCCATCCCTGCAGCATCAAATCAGCTGGAGATGACAGGTTAATGAATGGATGTGGCTATGTTCCAGTAACATTTTATTTACAAAACCATGTGGCAGCTGGATTTGGCCTGAGGGCCACAGATTGCCAACTGCAAATCTAGAATGGTGTTTCATAGCCATCAAGTCCTCAATAAAAGTTTGCTGAATATATTCAGCATCTTAGTATCAGCCCTTACATATATTTAACTTGCTATAGCTATTTGTACTCATTTATATAGATAAAGAAACCAAGGCTCAGTGCTCTCCTCCATTCAAGGCCTCACAGCTTCTAGGCATCACAGACAAGCTCTGAACCAGGTTTATGTAACCCTTCAACATCAGCACTGAGAGCCTGTGCACTTGAGCCTGTAACTCAACCAACCATGGTCTAAAACCCTGGATGAGTGATTTCAACTCTGTGAGCCTCATTTTCTTCTACTAAATAGAATAACAACATTTCCAATGCACAGGTATTGAAAAGAGTCTATGCACAGGCACTAAAAATAGTGGCTCAGGCACTGTAAGCACTAAGTGTTGATTACAGTTGCCACTAGCACCACGCACTACTTGCACTAGGGTTAGATGTAAGAGTGCTATCATTCTCTGATACCAAGAATCCCAAGGTTCTCACTATTGGCCAGACACAGTCTGGTGAAAGAGCAGGGGCTCTACCAAAACTTATCTTCACCCATCCCACTCACCTAGAAGTCTAAGTTCCACTTTTTATAGGAAGGATACACTCCCAGGTCAATCTTCTTAAAGACTGTAGGACCACATAATACAATCAGATAGTGGCCCATCCCGTAAAGTACCTGCTCTCTATTTGGACCAGAAAATGCAATTGCATTGGTCCAGGAACCAAGAGTTCTGGGCTCAAGGACAGATCTAACACCAACTCTTTTTGTAACCCTGTAAAACTCACTTCTCCCCCTGGGCTTCTGTTTCTACCAATATAACCTGATAGTTTCCAAGGACGAGGGTAGGTTCTCTATAAAGATTCATGTACTCTTCCATTTCTTATACATACTGCCATTCACCAAATACTTCTCAAGTGTTTGCTGTATAGGTAAGAACTTAAGATAGACCCAATGTTTAAACTTCTAGTGAGTGAGATAGACTAATACATCGCTGAAAAAATATAGAGATTAAGACATAGGGATAATTAACTCAACTCATAGATATGAAAGCTGAGGCTTAAAGTAGGCAACTGACTGCTCAAAAATATACTGCTATCCTCAGTGAATCAGGGTGGCCTCTAACACAGCAGCCAATATCAGCTGAGGAATTTGTCCCTGCCCCAGACATAATGCTTCAGAATCTCTAGGCATGTTGACCAATGAGCCTTCTATGAAACAGTGATAAAAGGTCAAGTCTAAGGACCATTAGAGGGGATTGCTACACAGGGTAAACTCCTTCACTATTTATAGAGTGTTTGGTGATAGTATCCTAGTGAACAAACACCACCCAAAGCTCCTGCCTTCATGAAATCCATTACATCATGTTAGCATGGGAGGCAGAGGCAGGTGGATCTTTGTGAGTTCAAGCCCAGCCTGGTCTACAATGTGAGTTCCAGGACAGCTGGGGCTACAGGGAGACCCTGTCTCGAGACCAAAATAAAATATAAAATAAATGTTAGCCTTACCATACTTGGAAATTCAACGTTTTTCCTCATTAAATTAAGACATGTAACCTCTATAGAATTCTGGGGTTAGCCAATATAGGAATGAATCAGCAAACATACTGCTTCTCAGCTCTCAGCTTAGATTGAAAGCACAAAGACAAATTAGATATTATGGGCTAATGGGTCTGGTCCCCCAAACAGAGACAAGGATGAAAGTTTCTGGCAGACCCTTCCCAGCGTCCTTCTGAGAAACAAGTTCCATACATAAGTTAACAGCAAGTATGGATGCATACAAGAAATTTTTCTCTTCTCTCTCACAAGGAAGTGTTTGACAAACCACTAAACCCAGCAAGTTTTCTCTGCCAAGAAGGAAGAAAATAACTGATCACATCTAAAGAAAGAAAAAGAAGTAAAAAAGAAGGCAGATGTATTTACCAAGGAATACCACATGTCAGGCACTAACTATACTGACTGCACTGCATATATGTTATTGGGTATTTCTATAAGTTTTTCATTGAATTTTTCTGTGTTTCAAACAGAACTTCTTAGTCATCTTTATACCCCTTCCCCATTGGCACCATCCCAGAACCCCCTACTAGATTTCATGCCTTCTGTCATTTGTGTTATGGCCTGTCAAGTCAAGTTAGTGTCCCCAAACATCCCTCAGTACAAGTCCATGAGTTTGTCAGCCAATCTAGAGTCCCTCTCTTTAAGAAGATCAGCTCTTCCTCACCCAGCATTTAATAAGCTACCAGTAGTTTTTTGGCTAAGATTGGGGCCTATTGCCCATTTCCACAGTTCTATGCTAGGTTTTTGTCTGCTTCAGTTTGCATGGGTCTTGTGCTTGCTGACACCATTTCTGTAGGTTCATATGAGCAGGGTCTCAGGGGCCATTAGGACTCTACTTCCATATGGCCATGCACCTCCTCTCCAGGCTTTTACAATCTTTCTTCCCCCTCTTCCACAATGGTTCCTTAGCCCTGGGTGGGTGGAGCTTAATATGAATCCTGTCCAGGGACGCACACTTTGCAGACTTTTATTCTCTTCATTTTGGCCATTTGTATCCTTTTGTGTTCACAGCCCTCTGTTGCATGAAGGAGCTTCATTGATGAGACTTGATAAATGCATTAGTGTTCTCTCTACCTCTTGTTCCACTAGGTTCCATGACCCTTAGGTGTAGAGGTTGCATTGTAGATGTGTGACTTAGGGTTTGGCAATTCAGATACCATCTCTGTGTGTGGCCAGTTGTGGAACTCTGTAATATGTAATAATCTCTGTTTCAAAAGAAGCTTCTTCGATGGGGGGTAATTAGGATACTTGTCTGTAAATATAAGGATACATATGTTGCACATAGTAAGAAATTACATTTGTCTAGTGATATGGCATCCTTATGGGTTTTCTCTAAGACCTATGACCTCTCCAGCCATGTATATTTGGCTGTGTTTACAGTACCATTTCTTCCCATTGAGTAGGCTTTAAGTCCAATTAGGTAGCTGTTGATTACCTCCAAGATAAAAGTGCCATTACTGTACCAATATGTTTGCTGTACCAGTCTTTGTTGTGGTTACTTAGTTGGTTACTTTGTTGTGGCCTTAGAGCTGGGGTTGGACTACTGACTAATGTTCTCTCTTATCAGCTTGCATAGTGTTCTCCAAAACTCTGAGAGCTAGCCTTCAGGGCAGGCGGCTTCCACTTTAGTTCCAATTCCATTGCTCTAAACCCTATGTCGAAAGCATATCCTGACTCAACCCTAGGGTCTTAACTTCAAGTTCTTGGAGGTAATCAGGGCTGTGGCAATAGCCTGTGTAATTTTGAGAATCTCTTGGACTACTCTGGCCAACAACTCAAAGGGAGGTCTCCTGTCTGGCATTGTTTATTCTTATATATGTTATTGTTTTTTATAATACTCTTACATAGTAAAATTAATACCTATATTTTAGAGTATTATACAAGGACTCTGAGAGGCTAAGTGACTTGTCCAGTGACATCCAGCTAATAAAACAAAACTCAAATAACCCCAGGTCTCCTTGACCACCAACACCATGTTCTTACTCACTATACAATAGCTTATCCCTCATTAAACCCAAGAAACAAGTCTACAAGCCAATTAGAAGACAGATCCAGAGAAGTCCTTCACTGTGGAAAATATATTTCATCCTCAATTTCAAAAGTATAAATCTCATTTAATAGGGAGAACAGTATATGTGGTCTGGACATTGAAAGAAAATGGAAGCCGGGCGTGGTGGTGCACGCCTTTAATCCTAGCACTTGGGAGGCAGAGGCAGGCGGATCTTTGTGAGTTCAAGGCCAGCCTTCCTGGTCTACATAGCTAGTTCCAGGACAGCCGGAGCTACCAGGAGACCCTGTCTCAAAAAAAGACAAAAAAAAAAAAAAAAAAAAAAAAGAAAGAAAGAAAAGAAAATGGAATGGAAGTCAGCTTTCCCTACTTTGAGAAAATATTAAGTGTGTTTTTCTATTTTAGGCACAGTTACAACCAGAGCAGTAAAAGTGAATTAGTTGGGGATTTTTTTTCTCATTTTTGCCTAGTCATCTGTAAACAAGATCTATTAAAATAATTAAATGCAAATTCAGTAATTTCCGCAACATTTAACTCAAAAATAGCAGATTTTATAAGAATGGGTATATTTAGCATTAAATTGTCTCTTAGCTTACTTTTGTCTAATGGTCTATTTTAAAGTCATCCTCAGAAAATAGGAAGTTTGGGTGTGTTTTATCAATTGCCCATGCCGTTCTAAGGGAGGATAAATTCATCCTCCACCCTCGCTCGTCTTTAATTGAAGGAACAAATTTTCAGAATCTGATATGCCTTATCTTTTCTCCCTCCTTGTAACAGGGACAACCTTTCATTTCCCAGAATCCCTTACACTGGCACTGTGGCAAAGGACAGAGAGAGAACAGAACAGTATCAAGATGCCAGCACCCTGTGTCCTCCTTGATATGGGAGACTGGAGTATGCGCAGCTCCGTTTGTGCATTTCTTTATTGGACACGCCCTCTATAGATAGGCAGAGCGATGGGACAAGCAGACGGATCGGGAAGGACCCGACAGAAGGGGAGGGGCAGGCTACACCTCTTTAAATCCTGTGGTTCTTCCCTGCTGCCAGAGGAGCAAACCTCTGAGTCAGCGACAATGCCATCTGAGCAGGTTTGCCCTGCTGCTATTTATATCCCCACAGTCACAGTGCTGCATGGTGTGCTCCCAAAGGTCTTCCTCAAGGAAGGCACAAAAAGATGGAAAGGGCGAGCTAGGGGCAGCCCGGGAAGGAAAATATGCTCAGAGCACACTTGAATTCCTGAAAAATATCCCAGGGCTGCCCTGGTGAGACAACCACTCGAAGTTTGCCAGAAAGAGCCGTGGTCCCCAGAACTGGCCTTCTCTGGGCATATTCGGATGGATCGCCCGTTCCCATCCTCATCTCTGACATACGGACGTCCTAACTTGAATTTTAGTATTTAAATTAATTTATATTCAGAAACGAAATAATTTTGTTTTATTATTTGTTTAATGAGTTTAGTGGGGGATAGAGGTAAGAATTAAGTATTTTATGGGTTTGTGGGATAACATGTTACACATTGCTTAAGAACATGGTGTTGGTGATCAAGGATATCTGGGGTTGAATTTGAGTTTTGTTTTGTTTAGCTGGGTGTCACTGGACTAATCACTTAGCCTCTCTGAGTCCTGGTGTAATGCTCTAAAATAGAGTATTACATTAATTTTACTGTGTAAGACTTATAAAAATAACATTAATATATCTAACACAGTAAGTATACTTAGTATCTGACACAGTAGTCCAAGGTAAATATGTATTTACATATGCCTTCCTTTTCCTTTACTATTTTTTTTAAGATTTTTTTATTTAATTTTATTTATTTCTGTATGTGTATGAATGTACTGTCTGCATGCAGGTTTGTGCACCCGTGTCGTGCAACGCCGCGGAGGTCAGAAGAGGGTCTCGGATTCCCCTGGAACTGGAGTTCTCCTGGAATTGGAGTTTCAGACGGTTTTCGGCCGCCATGTGGGTGCTGGGGATCGAACCCGGGTCCTCTGTAAGAGCGGTCGGCGCTCTTAACCGCTAGGCCATCTCTCCAGCCCCTTCCTTTACTATTAATAATAATAATTGAAATGGTTTTTGTGCATCTTTATCTAGAAATCCATGGCAGTTAAAATTCATGGAATTCCCCACTTTATGGTGTGCTTTGCAACCAAAGATAAGAACTGTATCCAAGGGGCTGGAGAGATGGCTCAGAAGTTAAGAGCACTGGCTACCTTTGTAGAAGACCTGGGTTTGATTTTCAGCAGCTATGTAGCAGCTGTCAATCATCTATAACTCCAGTTCCAGGGTATCTGACATCCAGGCTCTGACCTCCATAGGCATTGCACACATCTGGTGCACTTACATACATGCAGGCAAAACACTCATACCCATAAAATTAAAATGTAGAAAATAATGAATTTTTAAAGAGCTGTACTCAGAATCAGTCTTTCATAACCACCATTATATTATAATTTTACCATTAACTTGTCATTTATGCATGGCTCATCGAACTTTGTCCGAAGCCCTGGAGCATAAATCTTACTAGTATCCCCATTTCACAGACGGACAACTGAGACCTAGGAGGAGAAGACACCAGAACCAACATTGCTCAGCCAATAAGTGGAAGGCTAAAATAACCAATCACATAGCCCGTAATTATTTTGTTGCTGTTGTTGTCAGTGTTTATTTTTCTTTCTGTACTGGGAATAGAACCCAGGGCCTCCCACACGCCAGCCCAGTGCTCTACCACTGAGTATATTTCCAACCTTCTTTTTATGCTTTTTATTTGAGATAGGCTGTCACTAAGTTGCCCAGGCTAGCCATACCTCTCTCTGTAGCCAAAGCTCGCTTCAAACTTCTAATCCTCCTACCTCAGTCTCCTGCATAGCTGGGATTGCAGGCCCATACCACTAGGCCTGGATATCGCCTATAATTCTGTATTCGGAGTTCATCTTCACCAGAGGTCCTTTTATTCTGTAACAATTCTAAGGGCCCAGAGATGTAGAAATAACCCTAAAGGAATTGTACTATACAGATGTTTTATTGGCTACAGGTTAGTTTATTTCTCCTACTAAGATCTCCATTGAAAATAGATGGGGCCACTCAGAGCATATATCTATCTAGCTTTATGTTTTTTCACTGGAAAGATTTTGTTTTCCTCACTCTTGAACATTGGCAAGAAAAAGCCTCCACACACCGACTCTTTAATAATTTCCCATGATGCTTTCTCATAATGTTGGAGATAAATCTAGGAGTTCTATGTGCATTGACACGGGGAAAGGGCTGTGATACAATGACAGCTCTGTCTGCCATATTGCTAAACATATGTTCTCCACCAGTCTACCACAATCACAACCACACTTCTCAAACAGCAGATCTGGGCCCGGGGTGTAACTCAGTGGTACACTACTTGCCTAATAAGTATGAGGCCCTAGGTCTAACACATAAGCAGCTGAAGAGATGGCCCAGTAGTTAAGAGCACTGTCTGCTCTCTCAGAGGACCCAGGTTCTGTTCCCAGTGCCCACATGGCAGTTAACAACTGTTCATAACTCCAGGGGATCAGATGTCATCTTTGGCCTCTATATGACATGAATACACTTATATACATGCAGGCAAAGCACTCATACCCATAAGATAAAAATAAGTCACAGAGACAATATAAAAACTACAAATCTTGGGCTGGAGAGATGGCCTAGTGGTTAAGAGCAACGACTGCTCTTGCAGAGGACCCAGGTTCGATCCCCAGCACCCACATGGCAGCTGAGAACTGTCTTTAACTCCAGTTCCAGGGGAATCCGACTCCCTTCTTCTGACCCCCACGGCATTGCATGACACTGGTGCACAGACCTACATGCAGACAGTACATTCATACGCATAAAAAAATAATTAAAAATTAAAAAAACTACAAATTTTAACCTGTTTTACACATACACACACACACGCACACACACACACACACACACACACACACACACACACACACTTCACCCTTATCTAATTCACTTACTAGCAGGGGTGTTCAACTTCTTGGCTTTTCCAGGCCATGCTGAATAGATAATTGTCTTGGGCCACATTTAAATCAAGGGGCATCCAACCCATAGCTGGTAGGTTGTGAACACACACACACACACACACACACACACATGTATATGTACTTTGATTATCATATACGGTAGCACTGTGACACATCAAGCTATCCTGGGTTGCATATAGCCCGTTGGAAGCAGGTTGGATACCTCAAATGTCTTCCCTTTAAAAAGGAACTGAATGGCCATCCTCTTCAGTGTGTTTTCATGCCTCTCTCATCTTTCACAAAGTAGAATTTCCCACCTCAGAGATTCTTACACAAGCTATTTCCTCCATCTGAAATGTTCATTAAGGCTTTGCCTAACCCCTTTCCTCATTATTTTCTCATCTTTTAATGTCACATCCCACCCACAGAGAAAACTTGTATAGTCCCCAAAATGCTAGGGACCACTAGGTTATATCTCACACTATTCTCAGATAGCACAATCAAAATTGTCACTTAAATTTTTGCATAAAGAATATTTTTTTCCTTCTGCTGTAGTTTGATTTTCTTTGTGTAGGCATGCATGTTTGTATGTGTGCGTGTATATGTGTGTGTGAGCACCCCCGCAGTTGTGTGTTTGTGTGCATGCATGTGTGTATGTGTATGTATGCATGTATGTATGCGTGTGTATGTATATGTGTATGTGTGTATGTGTGTATGTGTGTGTGTGTGTGTGTTAGCTAGAAGACAGCCTCTGTGTCAGTCCTCAGGTGCCAAACATCTTGTTTTTTGAGACAGAGTCTCTCACTGACCTGGAGCTCTGATTAGGCTAGGCTTGATGGCCTCTAGTTTGAATCTTGAATGTGTCTCCTGAAGGCTCATGTGCTAGTCTTACTGCAAAATCCATAGCTCTTTTGGGAGGTGATGGTACCTTTAAGAGGTAGGGCCTAGTGGAAGGAAATTAGCTCATTAGGGACATGCCCTTGAAGAGGATGCTGAGACCTCGGCCTCTTCCTGTCTCTTTCCTTCCCAGCTGTCATGGATGAACAGTTTCCTCTGCTGCTCACACTCCTGCCATGGTGAGCTGCCTTGTCCCAGGCCCAAAGCAACAGGGCATGTGCCACGGACTGAAACCTTGAGGTAAGAGAAACTTCCCTCCCTATATGCTTTACCTCAGGTGTGTGTTACAGCAGTGCAAAGCTAACCTACGCCAACAGGAGAAAGTGATCTGATTTGTGCCCTGCCGCTCTTGCAGTCTAGCACAGTGTTCACTAAGCAACTGTGAGCACGTCAGACCCAGACCTTTCTAGCACCCTCAGTGACACACTCCTTAGCTTGCTGCGTTTTCCCAGGAGTCTCTTCTGAAGCATCAACACTAGTGTTGCCTGGGAGACATACTCACCATTTGATCAAAATTTGCTTCTAAGGAGAAAGAGGTCCTGAGTTCATGAGAACACATTCCCACAAAGCAGCAGCAGCAGCTTCCTTCACTGTTTTCAAAACACAGTGGTGGAATGAGACCTGCAGGATTGGAAGAGGGAGGTGTTCCCCTCTGCTTTCATGTCTTCTAATTTTTTTTTCCTCTTTTTTATTGTTATTAAACTTTTTCCACAGGTCATACATCATTTCTCAATCAAATCTAGAATCACTTCCCTGTCCATGCCCCCCACTCCACAAGCTGGGTATCTCAGTAGTCCCCATCTGGCATTGAAGGTTTGGAGGATTCTTGGAGACACATGAGTCCTCAGTCTATATTGGAAGATTACAAAGCTGTTTCTCTTGTCTTTGAGGAGTGCCCAAAGCAGTGGCAGCCACAGAGTAGATGCACTTGCCAGTAAGAATTGAAGACAGGCCAAAAGACAGTATTTTCTCTTTTTTCTTTTTGTCTTTTTACTAAGATCTCAAGTTCTATATCTACAGTACAGTTTCTCTAGTCCTACTGATTATTTATATCTGGTTGTACTTTCCTTTTGGATGCTTAAGGCCACACAGCCCAGATTAATCAAGGTTTTTGTTTTCTCAAGGTCAGTTGAGGATCTGGTCCTCAGAGGTCTCTCGGGTTTTTTTTTTTTTTTTTTTTTTTTTTTTTTTTTTTTTTTGGTGGGGGAGGTGGGAGCACCTTGCTCCTTTCAGCTTTTCATTTCCCAGTTCCATCCACTTGAAGACAAAATCCACTTGCTAGACCAGGCTTCCCTTTTTGAAGCATGAGCAAACTTTCCTCTTTATAGACTGGACACAGGCTGAAGTTCCATTAGTGGCTCTCCAAGACCTCCCTACACAGTAAGACTGGTGACCCACATTTGCACTTCAAGAGATGCTCCAATGCATAGTTCCCTAAGACTTGGTTGACCTCTGAGGGCAAGGAACAAAGTTATCCCTTAGGTCCCTCAGCCAAATTGTTATGGGCATTAAGTATGGTCGTTAAGCACCCAGAAAGGCTAAGTTGCACCAGCCTATTACATTGCACCTATATTAAAATTGTATCCTCATGTATACAACATAATGGCCCAATGAGTTTCATTATGCTTGCTTGGAGGATGATGGGGGATTGGTTATTTATAGACATGTGGACACCTTACCAACGGCTACATCAATGAAAAAAAGTCTCTTCCTCCCCCATCAACCATTAACTGCACATAAATCCTCAGGGAGAAGTGGGCCTCTAAAGCCTCTCCCTTCTCCATGACAGGGTGTTGACAGGATCAGTCTTATGCAAATTGTGTTCAGATAATCACAGCTGCTATGAGTTTAGGGGTGCCCCATGGCTCAGAAGTCAGCATGCCACACCTCTCTCTGCTTCTTCCTGCTCCTACAGTCTTTCAAGCCCCTTTCTCCACGATGTTCCTTGAGCCTTGAAGGGTTGATACAGATGTCCCATTCATAGCTAAATATTCAATGGTCACATATCACTTAGAAGGGTAACGTAATCAGTGAGAGTGAGAGGGAAGGGAAAGAGGGTAACCGGAGGATGTGATCAGAACGCGTTACACACATGGATTAAAAAGGTAATATTGATCAAAGACAAAAACCACATCATCATCTCAATTGATGCTGAAAAAGCCTTCAACAAAATCCAACATCCCTTCATGCTTAAAGTCCTAGAAGGAATTGGATTGGAGGGATCATTCCTCAATGTAATCAAGCCATATACAGGAAACCCACAGCCAATATCATCCTAAACGGGGAAATGACAGAAGCATTCCCTTTAAAGGTAGGAACTGGGCAAGGCTGCCCCCGTCACCACTCCTCTTCAATATAGTGCTTTAAACACTTGCTAGAGCAATAAGGCAAGAAAAGGAAATTAAAGGAGTACTAATTGGAAAAGAGGAAGTCAAGCTATCCCTATTTGCTGATGATATGATTGTTTACTTAAGGGATGCTAGAAAACTCCTAGAAACAATTAACAGCTTCAGCAAAGTGGCAGGATACAAAATTAACCTTAAAAAAACCAATGGCCTTTCTTTACACCAACAACAAGCAACTGGAGAAAGAATTCAAAGAGACCTTCCCACTCACAATAGCCTCAAAAACAATAAGATACCTAGGAACAAACCTAACCAAAGACACCAAAGATCTCTACAACAAAAATTTTAAACCTTTAAAGAAAGAAATTGAAGAAGACATCAGAAGATGGAAAAACCTCCCATGCTCATGGATTGGGAAAATTAACATTGTAAAAATGTCCATTTTACCGAAACTCGTTTGCATTAATGTAATGCAATTCCCAATCAAAATCCCCAAGAGTTTCTTCAAGGCTTGGAAACAAAATCCTTAAAATTCATTTGGAAAAACAAAAGACCCCGAATAGCCAAAACAACCCGAGTGGAAAGAGCTACACAGGGGGGATTCCTATACCAACTCAAACTATATACAGGGCATAGTCATAAAAACACCCTGTACTGGCACAAAAACAGACCTGTTGACCAATGGAACAAAACGAAGATCCAAATCTGAGCACATACAATTTCAGCCATCTTATATTTGACAAGGGGGCCAAGAAGCCACAATGGAGAAAAAGACAGCATCTTCAGCAAGTGGTGTTGGCAAAACTGGATCACCATTTGTAGAAGAATGAAATTAAACCCTTACCTCTCGCCTCTCACCCTGTACAAAAGTCAACTCCAGATGGATCAAAGACCTCAACGTGAAACCCCAAACTCTGAAGGTGATAGAAGAAAAAGTTGGCAGAAGACTATAAGACATAGGCATAGGAAAAGACTTCCTAAATCAGACAGCAGCTGTGCAAGAATTAAGGTCGACAATAGATAAATGGGACCTCATTAAACTCAAAGAGCTTCTGTACATCAAAAGAAACAATCAGGGAGTGAAGAGAAATCCACAGAGGGGGAGGAAACCTTCACTGCAAAACATCTGACAAAGCATTGATTTCCAGAATATATAAAACTACTCAAAAAACAAAGAAAAAAGAAACAAATGACCTACTCAATAGATGGAGCAAAGAACTGAACAGAGACTTCACGAGGGAGGAATTAGAGATGGCTGAGAAACATCTTAGAAGTGTTCAACATCACTAATCATTAAGAAATGCAAGTTCAAAACCACATTAAGATATCATCTTACCCAATAAGATTGATAGGATCAAGAAAACAAATGAATACCAAGTGCTGGAGAGGTTGTGGGAAAGGGGAACACTCATCCACTGCTGGTGGGAATGTAAACTCATACAGCCACTATGGAAGCAGTGTGGAGAACCCTTGGAAGACTTGGAATGAACTTGCCCACCCGACCCAGCCATACCACTCCTGGGCATGTACCTCAAGACTCACCCACCGCAAGATACATGCACACACAGCCATGTTTTATTTCAGCTTCTCTTCACAATAGCAAGGAGCTGGAACAACCCAAATGCCCTCAACTGATGAGGGATAGAGAAAATGTGGTACATCTACTGATGGAGTTCTATGCAGCGAGTAAATAGAACATGATGACTTTGCAGGAAAATGGCTGGAGCTAGAGACACATGCTGAGTGACAGTAACACAATCCCAGAAAAACAAACACGAATGGTTTCCCTCATCTGTGGTTGCTAGGGCCAATTACATAGTTGTAAGTATTTCTTTGTGTATGGTCCCCTTGAGCTTTTGTCCAAAGCAGTTGGGAGTGATGCATATGGAAACAACAACAACAAAGAAGGGCTGCATAGAAGAACTGACTGAAACAATGAACTTTCTGCTGAAAACAGTCAACTTCCTCATGGAGAATATTGAGAAAGACTGAGAAAGAGATGAAAGGCATGTTTGGCAGAATGCATGAGCTGTGGTGGGGTGGGGGAATGGGGGGGGGACATGGGTCTAGAGTTGTTAAAAAATAAAAATAATAAATTAAAAAAGGTAATATTGAAATCCATGGTTTATGATTAATATCTGGTCATTTAAAACAAGCATATAAAGAAAATAACTGTGAAGAAACAGTGACATGTAATGCGTTCACAATGGTTAGGTCTCTAATCTGCCATATACTCTGGAAATTTGGTCTACATTGTCTTTTGTAAGCTTGTTTTCTTGTTTGAAAATGGGCTAATCCAGATAGCCTAGAGGACATGTTTCTGCCTTTTTAAGATACATATTTTATTGAATTTTTGTTTATTTCATACAATAACATCTTGATTATATTTAGACCCCTCCCCTATCTGCACTCCCTCCATAACCCCCCCACACGCTGGATTTTATACATTCTGTCATTTATAATGAGGTCCAGCAAGCCCAATTTTTGTCCCCAGATGTCATCAGTGAGTTCATCCACTGGAGCCTGGTCAGCCTATCTAGTATCAACTTTCCCTCAGCCAGCAGTGACCAGCTACCAACAGTTCCTCAGCTAAGGTTGGAGCTTTTTACCCATTTCTCCATGTTTCTGCTTTTTTGAGAAAACTATGATAAGGTGAATAACTTCATTGTAAAATGTAGGAAGTTTATCTCCTCTCTCTGTCAAATACCTGTCTACGGGCAGTCATTGGGCAAGTTGTGTAAACATTCTACTTCAATTGCATATCTGTAAACCAGAGCTAATCCCGAATCCCACCTCCCACTTCTTTTGCAACCAGACTATAATCCATCCTGGTGCAGGTGTACCCACCCATCCTCCAGATGCTGTGAACACTGGCCACTTATGACTCTTCTTCTGTGGACAATTGAATAGGAGCTGCCTCTCTGGTGGGAATCCTCCTACAGCCCGCTGCCTCAGCCCATAGTCAGTGATGAATAACATGGGAATATAGAAGGCCAAACCTGAGTCATTAGAACTTGGGACCAACTCAGAGATGCAACCAATGCTGGGAACTCTGCATTGAGAGAGTGTGAAGAGCAGATGAGCACCCTGCTGAGTTTCTTACACAAGTTTGCTCTCCTTGCTGCCTGTGATTGTTCATTTCAATTCGGAAATTGATTATATTAAGAAACTTGTAAGGTATTAAGAGGCAGACTTCTGGGTGTGTCTGTAAGTGGTTTTCAGAAAAAAAATAAGTGGAACCACAGGGCTAAAGAACCACCCTGAGGGGCTGGAGAGATGGCCTAGTGGTTAAGAACGCCAACTGCTCTTGCAGAGGACCCAGGTTCGATCCCCAGCACCCACATGGCGGCTTTAGCTCCAGTACCAGCAGAATCCGACGCCCTCTTCTGACCTCCGTGGCATTGCACGACACGGGTGCACAAAGCTACATGCAGACAGTACATTCATACACATACAAGAATAAATAAAAAATTTAAAAAAAAAAAAAGAACCACCCTGAATGTGGGGAGCACCATCACCATGGGCTGGATTCCCAGACTGAATGAAAATGGGAAAAGGACAG
This sequence comes from Rhizomys pruinosus, assembly GCA_009823505.1. Classification (NCBI taxonomy): domain Eukaryota; kingdom Metazoa; phylum Chordata; class Mammalia; order Rodentia; family Spalacidae; genus Rhizomys; species Rhizomys pruinosus. Next base: position 637,921 of record VZQC01002388.1, on the reverse strand, counting down.
AGTGTTAGCATTACGCCTTCTCATCTTCCTGATCCACAGTGATGTGAGCAAGGAGCCTCTTGCCAACACAGACGTGAACCAGTGCTGCTGCCATGCCTTACCTGCTATGGTGGGCTTTATCCCCTCAGCTTAGGAAGAAAGCAACTAACACAAAGCCCTTCACTGGACAGCATCCCTTTGAACCTCACCTTTAAAAGAATCCTCACCTCAAAAATTTTTTTTAAATAAAAAATATAAATAAATAAATAAAAATAAAAAAAGAATCCTCACCTCAGATCAGCTTCTAAGGAAGCCAGTCTAAGACACAAAGTGAAGCATCTCTTGTGGTGCCCACCAAAGTCTTGAAGGACTCACTTCTATGCTCGTTGTATAGATGACACAAGAGTACGAGGCCATGAGAAACTTCGCCAGCATCTTACAGAGTCCCCATCCTGATGGAGCAGCCATCGAGCCCCATGTGATAACCATAACCCTGAAGAACTAAAGAAAGAAATGCAGAGAAGAAATACTATATTTGTTTCCTTCAGTGTCTCTTTGCCAACCAATAAGAGCGAGCACACACATGCACACACGCACACACGCACGCACTGCTCACTGCCTATTGGCATCCTGATCCTGAATCTTTCAGATCTGGGGAAAACTCAAGTGCACTCGGCATCTCAAATTGTGAAATAGATGAATGTCAGGAAGAGATATTCCAAGGGAAGCTGGTAGAGCAGCCCAGAGGAAATTTAACTGAAACCACCTTCCACTTGGAGAGCCAATGAAGGGGGATGGGTGCCCTCAGAAAGGGAAAGAATTTCTCTAATACCGGAACCTTGATAATATGTGTACATCATGAACTTTCCATCTGGCCTCAATTCCTATGTTATTTAAAGAATGGCTCACAGGCAACAACACAAGCCCACACCCACACATAAACAAGTTACTGCTGTGGAAAAATCTTTTTACTGCTCCCCCAGTCACCAGTCTCCCCGTCTCCTTTCAATCACACCCTACTTCTCCTTTGGAGAATTGACCTCAACTCAATCTCAGCCATGCAGTTTGGGCAGGACAACCTTTCTCTCAGTTCTAAGGATTAATCTTTATCCCATCCCCTGATCAGTGCTTGGAGAATGGCACATCACAATATTTGGACCTAAGAAAGAAAGAGAGTCCTGAGACTGGAGGCAAAGACACCTGAAAAGACAGTCTCTTCTCTGAACTGTGTGTGCTGAAGATGTCTTCATCTGTTCCATCTGTCTTAGACCAGAAGTAAAGAAACCATGGGGCTATGTTGACCTATCAATAAGTACCTGACCTAAAACCAGCATTATGTGAGGAAGTAGGAATTTTCACTGCTTGACCAATCCACACATGCACTAAGTATCATATTTCAGCTTTCTTTTTGCTTTCGTCAATAATTGCATAAATTATTCAAGCCAGAGTGACAGTTTCTTTAAAGCAATGGGAAAAATCTTAAATGATACTTATCTGTATACTGAAAAATACTACAAAGATGTTGACTGCAACCCATCTCAGACCTGAGTCAGCATTAGTGGAAAAATAATTATACTGCCCCCTATGCCTAACACACACACACACCACACACACACACACACACACACACACACACACACACACACACACACACACACACACTGAACCACCAGAAACCCTCTCAAGTGTTGTTTTAGAAAGTTCTGCGAAGATCCTGCCTAGGAAGAGATGAGAACTGTAATGTCCCAGTGAGCTCATGTCACACAGCCATTTTCCTCCCACTCTCTGAAGTTCTGGTTGTGCTTTCAGCTACCTAAAGTCAATAACAAGGCTTAAAATGGTCAGCAAGTTGACAAGAAATGAGGAAGGGATGGATGGAGGAAAGAAGGGAGAGGGGGAAGATAAGTTTTGTTATAATGTATTGTAATGTTTTGTTTTATTATTAGCTACCATTGTTAAGGTCTTATAGTACCTAATTTATAAATGAAGCACTATCATAGATGTAGGTAGAGGAAAAACAGTAGAGCTAGGGTTCAGTCCTATGGAAGGCTGCAGGCATCCACTGGAAGTCTTGGAACACTGTGGATATAGAGGATCATTATACTTCCTCAGCATAGAACTAGGAGGAAGAGGTGAGGAATATACAGATTGGCCACCCTGGATCAGAAGGACACCTTAAGGTTTGCTACAATACCTAACTTTCCTTATAGCCAGAAAGTCCTTCCTCATGTTCTCCTAAATAATCCATAATGCAATTTCAAGCCCAGTTTTCCTTCACCTAATTCATAGTGGCCATGCAGACTGAGCTGTCAGCCTCGCCTGACCCTTTTGCCTTCATGATAAAGAGGGCTATAGAGTTGTCTTTCCATCTCATCTTCTTCCCTGTGCTAAATGATCCCTTCTCACAGCTTTGGGTTTCAATCTAGACAAGGCATCCCTCTCCATATAAAATGACTGCAGAGCCCAGAGTGTGAAGAAACTGGGCCCTCAGAGATCATATTCCATGTCCACTCCTGGCTATAGCAAGAACTCCCTGAATTAAGTAAAATGAAACTACAGATTGTGTTGAAAACCCTGATCCTCCAGAATTTAATGTTATGGTCTGAATATTTAAGCTTCCTCCCCAATTTTGTAAACTGAAGGCTTATTTCTCATGTAATGGTACAAGGAGGTGGTAGCTTTGGGAAAGGATTAGGTCATAAGGACTGAGCCCCTGTCAGTGGGATTAGTGCCCTTCTCAGACAGGAGAGTGATAAACACTCTGTTAATCATCTGATGATACAACAGCAAAAGCAGCCATTTGAAAAGCAGGAAGTGAGCAGCCCGTACCAGACACTATTTTGGCAACACATTGGTTTCCTGGATCTTGGACCTCCAGCCTCCAGTACTATGAAAAATAAATGTTGCCCAAGCCATCCCGTCTGTGACATGTTTATTACAGCCATGCAAAGTGGCTAAGACACCTTCTTCCCAGCATGTCTGGTTTACATCTCCAGTGACAGCCAGCCTTACTTTAACCATCATTCTCTCCAAAGTTAAATGTTAACCAATCACTGCCCCCCATTAACTGGGCATTCTGAGAAATGACAACTAAAGAAAAGGAGTTCCCACACACAAATATAGACTCTTCCATTCCTCTCACAACTCTTCTCCTTGTAGGAAATTTCCTCTTTCCTAAAGATTTTGGTCCTGGTGAAACCAGGTGAAACCATCCACCAAGCTCTACCCTCCTCTATGTGTGAGGCAGCTTTCTGCCACTGTGACAGAATACCTGAGACAAAGAACTTAAAAGAAGGAAGGATTTATTTGGTCTCCCAGTTTCAAGGCTCCTGTCCATAGTCGCTTGGACCATTGCTCTGAGTCTGTGTCCACACAGAACATCATGGTCAGAGTATGCGGTGCAGTAATGGTGCTCATGCCCTGGCAGATGAGAAACAAAGACAGAAGGGAAGAGACCAGCATTCCCAAGGATAATCCCCAACTTCCACCCACTAGTTCCTCCTTTCTAAAGGTGACCACAAGGTGGAGACCGAGCTTTTAAACACACAGGCCTTGGGGCACCATGTTCCGACCATAGCTTCTACCCTCAAGAAGCAGACATAGGGTCCAAGCTCAGTCAACAGACATACTTCAATGGACAATAGGAAATCCATTACACTAAGTGATTTGCACTATGCAATTAGCAAATTACACTTTTTTTTTTTAAGTCTTCAATGAAACAAGGCTGAGATAAAGGCTGGAGTCTAACAAGTGGTAGAGTCTGGGAAAGACTGACCACTTCCCCTGCTCTCCACCCGTCTGGATTTCCCTAGCTAGTCTCTTTCCTTCTCCCAGGCATTCAACGTATTCCTATTTCTTTTGTGATAGGTAATGCTGATTTCTGCTGCTTGCATCAATGCACACAAATGTATGGTGAGTGTTAGCACTCCCAGACAGTGTTTCCTGGGTTTTTAAAGGCATTATTATATTATATATATATATATATATAATATATATATTTATTTATTTATTTATTAAGCATTTCATACATGTGCTGAGATTACATAAGAGTTTGGCCCCAGCAATCAATAGCAAATGTACTCCTTGTATAAACCAAATGATGTCATGACAACAGAATTTTGTGAAGGAGCCAGAGTCTTCTGAAATTGCTTTTGTGATGTTGATCTAATGTCTCATTAAAATTAGACAAAGCAACAGGAATGCAAGTGCCATCAAACTATGTAAGCATTGTGGGAAGGAAAATGTGTCTTCCAGGAGAGATGCATTGTTTATGAGGTACTGTGATTGGCATACCCAGCCTCCTCTTGTTAAAGCACTTTGGAACAGAAAAAAAAAAAAAGAGTGTGTAATTTGCTAATTGCATAGTGCAAATCACTTAACAGTGTAATGGGTTTCCTGTTGTCATTTTTAATGACCCACCTTTTTCTCTATACTGCTTCGGTTTATCATTCAGGGATGCCAATAGCAACAAAAACAATGATATGGAAAGGTAAGAGCTGACAGCGCTTCATCTGCATTCCTGGAATTCTTTCTCACAAAACCCCATGAAGTAGGTTCAATCACTTTGCTTGTTCTTCCTAAACAGAAAGCAGAAGCAAAATGCAAAACTCTCCAAGTGAGCAAAGCTCACAGGGTTCACAGCTGGAATTCAGACCCTGGAACCTCAACCACAATATCTGGTATGAACTGTCTTTTGTGTCCCAGGACCTATGTTAGACATTTCATAGGAGTTCCTGTGAAGCCTGTTTCCTTAGTCCTGTTTCATAGAAGAAGCTGAGGCTAAGAGAGATTAAGGAGATGGCTCAGGCTGGCTGGCTGGGGTAACGCAAATCTGCATCCACTGTTGAACCTCCGCTAGGGAAGGCTGGCCAGGCTCGCCAAAGCCCTCATAATTAATTTAACATATTTTTCAGGTTTAAAAAAAATTCTATTAAGTATGACAGGATCTTCAGGCCCTGTCATACTTAACAGAAGAAAATGTAATTCATGGATTAGCATACCATCCAAACATCTGTGTCTATACCAAAGTAACCTACCATAACAATTAGTACTGTTTAAATACCCATATATCTAATTGTGTGTGCTTCATTAGTAGGATCGAAAGGCTATATATTATACTGTTTAAATACCTATATATCTAATTGCATGTGCTTCATTAGTAGGATCGAAAGGTTATGCCTGGACAAGCTGGCAGCCCATGAAAGAAAACAGCCAGAATTGACTAGAGACCAAGACAACAGCTCCAGAGAAAGTAGACTGTTTTACTTCTCATCCACCTGTGCCCCTTTTCTAAGCCTAGGGAACAATCTGCGGAAGAGGGGGCGTGGTAGAATGTAAGGGCTGTGATTGGGGTGAATGGTGAAACTACAACAATATAGACTGGACACTCATTTGATCAACTTGATTGAACATACAAGCCCCCCCTGCTGGATGGTGGGACCCATGAGCTGTTGGGTTTGGGCACAACTGCTTGCAAATTGGTTTTACATGAAGGATGCTTGTACTCACAGATTATCACCTATTGTTAAAAAAATGAAAACAAAACAAAAAAACAGAGAAAGATGCAGAAAAGTTATGGCAGAATGCATGATCTGGGATGGGTAGGGGTGGGGTGGGGGGAAGGGAAGGGATATATGCCTGAACTGAATTGGAAAATGATGTATGAAATACACAAAACATCAATAAAAAAAAACAGAAAAAAATTCTATTGGTTAGTTTTATGTGTATAAATGTATTATTTGCACATGTGTAAGTGCACCCATGTCGTGAAATGCCCTCAGAGGTCAAGAGAGGGAATTGGATTCCCTGGAACTGGAGTGACGGACAGTTGGTAGGTGTCACGGGGATGCTGTGATTAGAACCCAGGTCTTCTGCAAGAGCAGCCAGTGCTCTTAAACACTGAGCCATCTCTGCAGCCCCCTTTTTTGGGTATTTAAGCACTCCCACCTCCAGTGCCTAGTTTCAACCCATCTCCAGGATCGCTGTCATTGAGTTGTTGCAGGATTAAATAAGTTGATAAAATCATTTAGAAAAAACTTGACACAGTCCATACTATGCATGCATTTGATATTTTTCTTTTTTATTATATGATGTAAGAAAATGAGCCTTTGTTTCCAAACATCTTACAAGCACCTGTCTGAATTCCAACTATGTATATGTTTCCTTCAGCCACTATGGCATGGTCCAATAATGCAGGTCCCTTAGGGTTTCTATTGATTAGGCTTCTATTTCTTCCCCTTAACTCCTTTTATTTCTGTTATTTTTATCTATTCATCTAGCTTTTAAATTTTTTGATGAACACATAATTTAACATATTTACGGTATATGTGTGATATTTCCAGCCATGCAAACATGGTGCAAACTGGGGTAACCGAGACATTCATCCTCTTAAACATCTTATCATTTCTTCTAGTCCTTCACAAGTATACAGTACAGGTTATTCACGAAGTCTCCCTCCTGTGTATGGAACCCCAGATCTTCCTCCTCCTGTGTGCCTGTAATATTGATCCCACTGAGTCTCTCCCCCACCCCTCGGTCTTCATTCTCTCCTCTCAAAGCCTCTGATAAACACTATTCTACTCAGGACTTCAATGAGATCAACTTTTTCAGTGTTCAGCTATGAGTGAGATCGCATGGTATTTGTTTGTGCCTGGCTTATTCTCTATAACATAATGTCCTTCGGGCTTATCCATATTGCTACAAATAACCAGATTCCACCATTTTATGGTTGGCTAGTATTCCATTGTGTGTGTGCACAGAAACATATGTTCATATCTTTATCCATTTCTCCACTGACTGTCATTTAATTTAAATCCATAACCTAGCTATTGTGAATAGTGCAACAATAAACTTCACTAGTGTTTTCCACACTGTTTTTATCATAGTATAAGTTGCTATAAGCAATGCAAAGTGTGGGAAAAGAAGAAACACACACACAACTTTTCTTCCATATACATCAGACCTTTGCCCCCAGTTCATCCAGATTGCCCAAGTGCCTTTAGAAGCTGCAGGACTCGTGCCCCTTCCCTGTCCTAAGTCCTTCTGTGTGAGAGCCTACTGGATGCTGGCAAGCTACTGCTGGCTCTTGTTAAACACTGGCTTCTTAGAGGGTAGAGGGAGCTTCTATTTTACCACTTGGGCAGGTACAGCACTGTAGAGGTCTTCAGTATGCCTCCTGACTTCCACCTTCCCAAGGACTGCCTTCCTGAGTTGGCAATGGGCCTCTGGGCTCTAATTACACCGAATCCTACTTCCTGGACATTCCTGAGCTTTATCAATCCTATGTGATCTTTGGCAGTTCCCTTTTTGGGGGGCTCGCTTCATCTTCTATAAAATGGCAACCAATAGTAAACCTATACAGAGAGATTCTATAGAGGTTAACTAAGAAAATATGCATAAAGTCCTCACACAGAGGAGATAGCCAATGCTCATGAAAATGCCTACTGAGTGAGGCATTCTGCTCAGCATCCCCAGATGCTCAGGTGTCAGGACCAGAGGGGTCTCCTTGGGGGAGCCCACAGCCTCAGTGCTCATTCATCCCAGCTTGGTACAACTCTTCCTTCTTGTAGCTCTTGAAAGTCCTAGGGCAGTGGAACAATGTGGGCTCCAAAGACCTTCCCATGGACTCTCAGAGGACAGACTAGGGAGCCCTTGGCTTCAGGGCCCAGAGAGCCAGGCCAGTTTCTCTTATAATCCAAGCTGCCCATCATTGGAAGAGCTGACACCAGGTACTTGACACTGGAACATGACAATGGGAACTTACCCTGTACTCAATGACAGGACATGCTGACATCATTATGCCATCCACACACATTACTAGGAAACTCCCATGGCCCCCTCTTCTTCCTTGGTGGTCCTGCCTCCCACATGCAGGTCAGGGAGATGAGCCCCATGCCCACTGGCTTTGTTGACCTCACCCCTCGGCCCTGACACGTTGTGCATTGTGCCAGGGTGCCCTGGTATGGGAGGGACAGGTGCAGAATACTAAAGAAGCCCATGAGCCTCTTCCCTAGACCAGGTTCAGCTCTTACCTGCCAATTGCACAGATGCAAAGGAAACTAGCAATAAGAACAGCATTCCTGTGAGTGTGGGAAGCTGGCTGAAAAATGTCTCATTTGGCTTGGCATGGCCAGACTGGGGCACAGAGATAAAAGATATATATACTCAAAATATAACACTGCTCAAGGATAAATGCTCTCAACTCTTAGCATGCATGCAAATCACCATCACAGGCTTTTTGAAAATGTACAGCCTTGGGCTATGTAGGCAAAATGTGGGGCTAAACTATCTGCCTGCTTGGAAAAGTTCTGTTTTGAATTGTTGGTTCTCAAAGTTTACCGAGCATCACAATCACCTACAGAGCTTTGGCCTCCTTTCCTGAGTGCCATAACAAATTACCACGAGCTGGGAGGTATAAAGAGCAGAAATGTATTCCTGCACAGGTCTAGAAGCAAGGAGTCTGAAACATGGTGTCAGCAGTCTCTGCCTGTTCCCTGCCTTTCTCACATTGTATAATGGTTGCTTGCCATTCTTGGCCTGTATGGGCATCATTCTCATCCACAGCTCTATCTTTGCTTGCCTTCATTCTGGCATGCCCCCGCCCCCTTACTCTTATAAGGACATTTGTCATTGATTGGTTTGAGGCTCCCCCTAGTCAAGTAATCTCTACCTTAATTACATCATCAAAAAGGCTGGAATGCTAACGTGCTTGCCTTTCAAGCACAGGGCCTGAGTTCCCTGATCGAACCTAGCATAAGAAATCTGGCTGTGAACCTAGCATAGGAAATCTGCTTGTAATTCCAGCAAGTGGGGGCAGGTAGATCCCTGGGGCTCACTGGCCAGCCAGCCTAGCCTTACAATAGTTGAACCCCAGGTCCCAGGGAGAGAGCCTGCCTTTAAAAAAAGGGAACAAGGGGGGCTGGAGAGATAGCCTAGCGGTTAAGAGCACCGACGCTCTTGCAGAGGACCCGGGTTCGATCCCCAGCACCCACATGGCGGCAAAGAACTGTCTGTAACTCCAATTCCAGGAGAACTCCAGTTCCAGGGGAATCCGAGACCCTCTTCTGACCTCCGCGGCATTGCACGACATGGGTGCACAGACCTGCATGCAGACAGTACATTCATACACATACAAAAAATAAATAAATAATAAAAAAAATTTTTAAAAAAAAAGGGAACAAGGGAACGTCCTTGAAGAATGGTAGCTGAAGAATGTAGGTTGTCCACTGGCCTCCACATGCTTATGCACAAGTATGCACACACATGCATACATACAAACGCACATACACACAATGCACCCATATACATATGCACATCCATACACACACACAGTAACATTCTCAAAAGCCCCTCTTTTTCAATAAGTTGCATTCAATTACAGGTGCTAGGTGACTATGTATTCTCCCTGCCATTCACCATCTTCATGGATTAGTGGCCTGTGGACCCATACCCAGAGTCTCAGATTCATGTCTTATGTATGACCTGAGAATTTCACAACTCCATGTGGTGCTGATGCTGCTGGCCCAAGACTTCCACCTGGAAGACCACATCAGATATTCCCCAGCCAAGTGATTTAATGTCCTGGTATCCAGCAAGTGTCAGCCATCTACACTGAACAGAACTATGAAAGATGACAAGGACTCTTTGCCCTCATCGTTCATCCTTTACCATGTAATAAATTCCTACTCTCCTTGCCAGTGACCCCAATTAATCATTGGGAGACAACAAAGTGTGGTGAGTGTGTGTGTGTGTGTGTGTGTGTGTGTGTGTGGAGAGAGAAAGAGAGTGAGAAAGAGAGAGAAAGAGGAGGGAACCTAGTAAAACCTGGCTCTACATTTCGCTACCCATGTGAGTTTCGATAAAACATTCTACCTGACTTGGTCTCCATTTCTTCTTCTATAAAATGGGTATAATAATCTTTACTTAGTCCTTAGCTGGCTTCACTGGCAACATGTTTATCATACAAGCACAAGGACCTGATTTTGATCATTAGAATGCAGAGAAAAAAGCCAGGCGTGGTGGTGCACGCTTGTAATTTCAGTGCCAGGGAGGCGACAGAAGGGCTCCCAGAGCTTGCTGGCCCACCACTCCGTAGCAAGCACGTAAGTCCACAAAACAAAAACAAAAATAAAAGCAAGGGGGCTGGAGGCTAGAAACATTACTCAGAGGTTAAAAGCTTGGTCCCCAGCATCCATGTTCTGCAGCTCACAACTGCCTATAACTCCTGCTCCAGAATATTCAACACCCACTTCTGGCAGGCACTTGTACACAGTGGCATGCACACAGACACACACACACACACACACACACACACATATACATGTACACACACACATATACATGTGCACACACACATGCAGAAATAAGAATAAAATAGTTAACAAAAAGTGAAGAGACTGGAGAGATGGCTGAGGGACTCTTGCAGAGGACTGAAGTTCAGTCCCCAGCACACATGGGGTGGCTCACAACCTCCTATAAGTCCAGCTCCATGGTTCAGGGAATCTGATGCCTCTGGCTTCTATGGGCATCTGCACATACGTGCACATACCTACATTCATATACACACATATACATAATTTAGAAAGTGTTTTTTAAGTGAATTTTGCATGTGCCTTAATCCTAGCACTTGGGAGGTGGAGGCAGGTGGATTTCTATGAGTTCAAGGTCAACCTGGTCTACAGAGTGAGTTACAGGACAGCTGGGGCTGCAGGGAGACCCTGTCTCAAAAAGACCAAAAAAAGTGAATCTTGCATTATAATTGTGGAGCTTAGGCTTGGGCAATTCACAGATGATGTCTATGTGTGACCAGTTGTGTTACTCTGCAGAAGTCTTTTTTTTTTAATTTTTTTTTATTAATTTTTTTATTTATTTCTGTATGTGTATGAATGTACTGCCTGCATGCAAGTCTGTGCACCCGTGTTGTGCAATGCCGCGGAGGTCAGAAGAGGGTCTCGGATTCCCCTGGAGCTGGAGTTCTCCTGGAATTGGAGTTTCAGACGGCTCTCGGCCGCCATGTGGGTGCTGGGGATCGAACCCGGGTCCTCTGTAAGAGCAGTTGGTGCTCTTAACCGCTAGGCCATCTCTCCAGCCCCTCTTGATATGGTGCAAAAGAAGCTTCTTTGATTAGCATTAGAGGACCAACACCCAAGGCTGTCCTCTGGTCTTCTAATGCATATGCACACAAATGCATGTGAACCTGTACATGTGCGTGCGCGCGCACGCATGCACACACACACATGCACACTCAAAAAAGAATCCTGACTTGCCCAATGGTAGTTGCTCTTCAAGGAATGGACAGATTGAGATTATAGTATACATGCATGTTCATGGATCAGCTACTAGATCTGCAAGCCATAGCAATCCAGTCAACCCACTAATATCACAGGTGAACCCCTGAAAAGAGGAAGGACTATGACCATAGGATGACTGAAAGTGCATGTCTTCCCCTAGCATTTCCTCTCCTGATCCTGAAAAGCTCCAAACTCTGACCAGCACCAGCACCACCAAACTACCACACCACATGCTGCTGCGTGGCCCAGGACCTATGTATGATGTTAGTAATCACACCAGATGTTTCCAGATGTCTCTGCTTCCTAAGGGCATACACCTCATTAGCTTTAATCTGACAGGTTTACCTGCACCAGGTCACAGTTTTACCTGCAGCTGTCAATTCTCCACATCACAGGGGAGATGTGTAAGCACATGAGGAGGTGGTTGGAGTTCACTGTCCACTAGGAGACTGAAGAGAGGACTGAGCTGGAGCCAGGAAGGAGGGGCCATCTACTTGAGTGTGCTGCAGAACAGTAAGAGTCTCATTTTAGCATCCCAGCCCTGCTAAAGTAATGATGGGGCCCTGGGCAGTTCCAAAGGAGGCTTCAGAATCAGACTATGTTCAAGTGGGGTCTGGGTCCCTAGCCAGCTGGGCATCCTCCAGCACATACATCCACCTCCTGAAACTCAGCTATTTTACCTGTGAGATGGGGATAATGAGAACTATGGCCTAAGAAAAACACTAGATGAAATCACCCAGTTTGCACACCTATGGGGTCCTGTAGGCATTCAGAAAGGGCCCCAGAGTCCCCACTGGCTGATCCTTATCTTTATATTGGTAAAGCAAAGTCCAAAATCATAGGTGCCCAAGACTCAGTTGGCTAGAACAATATCTGATCCCGAGGCATAATTTAAAACTTGTAAAGTAAACGGAACATAGGGCCAATGGCTCAGTGGGTGCGGTGCTTGCTGCGCAGGCATGAGGACCTGATTTCAGATTCCCAGAAGCCACAGAAAACCTGGGTGTGGTCAGACCTGTAACCCCAGTCCTTATTGGGATGCAGTGGAGACAGGGGCTCCTCGGCCAGATAGTCTAGTCAAAGGTTCAGCGAGAGAAACCCTGTCTCAAAGAATGAGGTGGAGAGTGATGAGAAAGACACCCAATTCCAACTTGACAGGGAGACAGAGACAGAGAGACAGAGAGACATTAAGTATATTCATACTGTTGCCAGTACTTGTCTCTAAAATCTGTGTCTCTCTCTCTCTCTCTCTCTCTCTCTCTCTCTCTCTCTCTCTCTCATCTCTACCTCTCTCCTTCTTTCTCTGTTTCTCTGTGGTGCTGGACATTAAACCCAGAGCCTCTGTATGCTAGACAAATGCTTTTCCATGGAACCACATTCCTACCTCTCCTATCTCATCCTCCTATGTTATTTATTATTTTGTGTGTACAAGTACATATCCTGCAGATATGTACGTGCATCCCAGCCGTGCAATGCCCATAGAGGTCAAAAGAGGGCATTGCATCCCCTGGAACTGAACCCGACTCCTTTGCAGAGTAGCCGGTACTCTTAACCACTGAGCCATCTCTCTGGCCTAGAGAACTGTCTTTAAAACCTAAACAAGACTTCAGAACAAGACACACCTGTGTTCAAATTCTGTCTTTACCCTTGCCAGGTGTGACTTCTGTTTATTCTCTCAGCCCCCATATCCTAATCGTAGAATAGGGAGAAAAACAACACCTATGCCTAGGTTTGCTAATGAGCTAATAGGTATAAAGAGCTTAGCAAAAAGTGGCTCATCTATAGGTGTTAGCTGGAGGATCACAGCACCCCACCCCCCCACAGCCTCCTGCTCTTTCCCAGGCTGTCTTATTCTGCAACTCTGAATCCCCAAGAGGACAGGAATGTCTTCTTCAGAGAAGCCAGGCCCCCTAGCAGGGCACATTCGGGTCTTTCTAACATTTCCAAGGATGTCCCTCTACCTAAAGGCAAACGCAAGAGAGAATCATCCCAAAAATCTGCACACCAACCCAGAGTCAGGCCCCAGCTTGGCCAATCACATGTGCCAGCCGTGTGGTGGTTTCCTAGGTTACCAGCACTACTGTGCCAACCTAGAGAGATTGGGTGCTGGGAGAGAGAAGACCTGGGAAAGAGAGAAAGATCTGCCCAGAGACTGTCAGAGACTGGGCGGAGCAACGGGGCAGAGTCACTGGGGGAAGCAGGTGCAGGCAGGTACACATGGGAAGGGGGGTGTGGAGGGAGGGAGGAGCCGCGAAGTCGGGGGAGGAGCCGCGGAGTCGGGGGAGGAGCCGCGGAGTCGGGGAAGGAGCCGCCTCTTGCTGGCCACACACACACACACACACACACACACACACACACACACGTATGCACACACTTACTTTATAAGGTTGTTTTGTGAGATTTTTTTAAAAAGAAAAATGGCAAAAATCACACTATAAAAAAGAAAGGTTCCAGATGGTGGGATTTCTCAGTGACACCCTCTCTCTTAGTTCATTCACACTGCTGTGCCAAATGTCACGCACAGAGTGGCTCATGAGCCACGGAAACTTGCTCCTCGCTTTTCTGGATGCTGCGAAGTTCACAATGGAAGCGCCAGTATATTCTTTCTGTGCAGGGCCCCTTCCTTATAGATGGTGGCTACTCAAGACAACTTCCCATGGCGCAAAAGGACAAAGAACCTCTCTGTGCCTCTTTTAAAAGGGGACAAATCCCATTCTCAAGGTGGAGCTCTTGTGACCTAATCCTCTCCTGCAGGCCTCACCTCCTAATGCCCCCTTATATGGAATCAGAGACACGAATGGGGGAGAGGCACAAAACTTAAAGACTACTGAACTGTCCTTGGTAAGGACACACATGCACCTGACACATACACATATACACACAGAGAAGCACACATACACATACCTAGAACCCTGTTGTCACTGTGAGTCACCCAGGAAGCTGGTTTCTCAATGGCCCAGCCACAATATTTGTTGGGATTTGGGCTATCTGCCAAGTTGATTTCTAGAGCTACTAATGGAGACAGTGTGGAAAGGCATTCAGCCCCATTCCCCAGCTGAAAACCAGCCTGCTCCAACACTGACCAGTGTTCATCCCACATCCCCAAACAGTGTGGAGAGTGAGGATGGGTTTGTAGTGTCTGTGTGTGAGGGGTGTATAGTGTCTGAGTGAGAGGGATATGCAGTGTCTGTGTGTGATGGCTGTTCAGTGCCTCTGTGGTTGGTGTGCAGTGTCTGCATTCTGTCAGGAACCCTTCCTTCAAGTATAGAAGACAATTGGAAATTGGTAAAAGCAATCACTGCTTTTTCTCTTTTCCATTTTTGTGCGTGTGTGTGTGTGTGTGTGTGTGTGTACCTGTACATGTGTGCGTGTGGAGGCCTGGTATAGATATCAGGAATCACCCCTATTACTCTTCTATCTTATTCATCGAACCATTGTTTTTCAATCAAACCCAGAGCTTACTTGTCTTGCCTATCATTTTTGGAATTATATGGGGGCTGCCACAGTATCTGGGTTCTGGTGAATCCAAACTACAGTTCTCGCACTTAATGCAACAAGCACTTTAACCACTGAGCCATCTTTCCAGCCCCATGACCTCTATTGTTAAAGCATCTTCTATATGGCAGGCACTGCTGCACATGTAATGTTTCATTTTATCCATATGGGCAGTATGATTGGCCCATTTTTATGGATGGATAAGCTGAAGCATGAGAAAGTGAAAAGTCCCTTCCAATGGCCCATGCCACAGATGGGAGAATTGAGGCACAGGGAGATGAAAAGTGCTTCCCATGGGTGAATCAGGCCTGAACCTATGGACCACTTGGTCCTTCCAGAACACTTGCTTATTCCTGCTAGTCTGAAATCAACAACATGTTAGAGAAGTCAAGCAATTAAAACGATGATCACCAATGTGCATGGTAAGTGCAGACAACAGCGCCTGTGGGTTTCAGGAGGTGACGTCTAAGTGAAATCTGAAGGTTGAGGAGAAATCAGTAAGAGGACAGCAGGCACTAGAAGACAAGAACATGGGTGCAGGGGGACTGCGCAGATAGTAGGAAGGCCTGTGGCCGAGCCAGGATGAAGTCAGGCTATGGCAGAGTCAGCAGGTGTACAGTAAAGATGGCTTCTGACCTGGTGACAGGGCCCTATCTGAAGACAGCTGCGGGGGTCAGTGCCTTAAGGAGCAACGTGTCCAGATTCACCTGAGGAAGGGGACGTTGGCCTCAGCCAAGGGAAGAGATTAAAGGAGGCAAGTCCAGGCAGAGAGGCGAGATGAAGAAGCTTACATGATCCTCAACGGAGTGGCAAATGTGGAAAGCAAGGCATGGAGAAGAGAGGCCAGATGCCAAGGCCACTCAGCTAGAAGCTGAGGGGCCAGGTTCACACCTGAGGTTCACCCAGCAACAGCACCTCCCCAAGGCCCCGCCCATCTGAATGTAAGTCATAGGCTCCCCCAGCTCCTAGCCAGTAGACTCTGCGAGATTCCACTGTTGTCCATTGTTCTGAATTGGGGCTGGAACCACGCCCAGCAATAAGAACTCTTCCCAGCCACTAGATCCCAGGACTTCGGGCTGTTCGAACACTGTTCCTAAGACCCAACCCTGGGGAGCTTGACGGTGTTCCAGCACCATTTTACAGATATGGCAACTAGACCAGTGTTGTTCAGCTTGCAATCAAAAGTGAGTATGGCTGACACAGAAACTGCCAACTCCCCAGAAAGCAGAATCCAGAGAAAGCTAGCCAGCCTCCTAAAACACAAGAGGGTATCCACTAGCTCAGTCATTAAATAAATAACATTGCTTTAAAAACCAAAAGTAATTCCAAAAAAAAAAATCCATGCTGAACCAAGTATCAAAATTTTAAATAACGACACACTCAGTTACTGTGCTATTCCCAGCTAAAATAAAGCCAGGGAGCAAAGGAAAAATCAGTATTATTCATTCCACTCTATTCCAGAAAACTCCTCTGAGTGTCCTGGCCTGAGGGGCCACGAGGGCTGCATTGCTCACACCTCAAACAATAAAACCCCAGGATTCTTTTCGGCGCTTGAGCCAACATTCTATAACTAAAGCCTCAGTGCAGAAGACCCAGACTAGTAGCCCTGCTTCTCAGGAGTGGCAACTGGGACACAGAGAACTTAAGCAATCTCTTCTAGGTCAACCAGCAGGATCAGATCATTTAACAGGTCTATAAGACTTGAAGATATAAAATATAAAATAAACTGTTATTTTTGCTGGTGAGACTTACCTGAAGGCCTCTGCTACCTTCCCAACATGCATGGACTTAGTCGATGCCCACAACTGCGGTTAACAGATTCAGAAAATAAAATACTGTAAGTCGAGTTAAGTATAGGTTTAAAATAAATAATAAAGTGGGGTTTTTTGTTTTTTGTTTTTTAGTATAAGTCCTGTGTAATATTTAGGGCAGATAGGCTAAGCTCCTACCCACTGTTTATCTGAAATTCAAATTTATCTGGGCATCCTGGGTTATATTTGGAAATTGTTGCTGTTACAGACTTGGGATAAAATAAAAATGAGAATTAGCACTTCCTGGGCACCTCCCTCCACCACTCCTCGCCCCCCCCCTTTCCCTGCACACCAGCTCTCTCCAGCCATCAGCACTTTGCAGGGAGTCTCCTCTCTCCTTGTGGAGTTCCTTCCCTCACCAGTCAATGGGTTAACTGTTCCAGCCTTGGAGACTTGGCTCACATGCTAGCTCCGCAGCCCAGCCCAGCCCCTCTCTTCATACCCCACTGCGTTTACTCTCAGTCCTTTTGACAGTTCTTTTCATGTATATAATGTATTTTGATCAGGTTCATCACTCTCTCTTGGGCCCCTCCCTCTCCTCTGGAACTCTCCTCTTTCCAGCAAGTCTCCCTTTAACTTTCATGTCATTTTTTTCTCAGTGACCTTCTGAGTTTACTTACTGTTGCTTGCATAAGTATGGATTGGGGACAGGGTTATTTACTGGAGTTTGGTTAACTTACCAGGACCTACATCATTGATAAAAATGTTTCTCTCTCTCTACCAGAAGCCCATTCACTGTGACTACCTCCTCAAGAAGTAAGGCTTCATGAGCCCCACCCCCCCACTTATTGTTTCTTTGAAGAATAAGAAATAACAGCTGATAATGGCTGTGCCAAAAGGCTGCCCACCCCCTTGGGTTAAGGCAGCTACTCTGTAATGGGTTGCGAGCTCAGACAACAGGGGCCAGGCCTATGTGGTTCAGTCTGTGTCCGCAGTTCCTAGCATTATTCCCAATGTGTGCAAAGCCTCCAGTCAGTCAGGGTCAGTGTCAGCATGGACTACCCCTCTCCCCCCATCTGCCATCATCTCACCTGTCCCTAAAGCATTGTCTATAATGCCCTTATGCTCGAGTTCTTTGAACTCAAACAATGATTATGCCTGCCTACTTCAGAGGTTTTGCTGATATCCAGTACCTCTAGACCTTAGTAACTCAGCAACCTCCAGACTACTTCCCTTAACAACAATAACAGAGAGAGAAAGAGAGTTATATAACTTTGGATGGAGAATAGTCATCAAAACTCTCTCCTTGCTTGCCTAGCATCATCGTGTTATTATTTTGACATCTGTGTAGGCTGCGGAATGATTCTTTTAACGCCGTGTGAGGCATATTTATATCTCTGGCTGTAGCATGGAGCATACGCCGAACCTTCAGAAACCTGTTCTAGTAGGTCTCTCTCAGCCACATGAAGCCCTGTGTGGAGAGCTAGGAGTACCACCCCTGTGTTTACTATGTCTAACAGGCTACGCTACCAAGCGGCAGGGTGACAAACAAGCCCTGTCTGTCCTATGTGCCAACTCCTCCAGTCCTGATAGAGATACACTGGGACCTAGAGAGTCCCAGGATTTGGAGGCGATGCCATCTGATGTCTAGTCATAACAGCTTGTAGTAGTCAGTTCTCCATCACTGTGACAAAACAGTCATTTGTTGAAGAATGGACCGGAAGGAGGGTTGAGTTCTAAAAGAACCACTTCCAGTGTCCTGTGTCAATAAGCTTGACTCCATGTTCCAAAAGTTCCACAACCTCCCCACATATCACAGGCTGAGGATCAAGTGTTTAAACACAGGAGCCCGTTGGGGAACACTTCACATTCAAACTGGACCATCTGGCCCTGAGCCGTGAGGAACTTTCCCTCCTTCGTTCTCATGACACCATAATAAGTGTGCATTGCTGTTCCCATCTTACACAGGAGCAAAGTGAGGCCTCTGGAGGAAGCTTCCTGTAATAAAGTTAGAGTACCCTTACCCTTTGTCCCAATTTAAGAATCATTCCTTCCCCTAGTCACAATTTAGTTCCTCTACAGCCAGGCCTCAAACTTACAAGACTAATGAGCCGCTGGGAATTATTAGGACCAGGCAATAAGCAAGACAGGTTGCTATAAATGTAATCATTGAAAAGGGCTTTTTTTTTTTTTTTTACTTCAAATTCAGGTGCTTGCCCTGTCCCCAGCCCTACTGAGTCAGAATCCCTGGGAGCAAGATTGGCATGTTTATGTGTGCAAACGGCTCTGCAGGTGCTTTTGAGGGCAAGCTTGATTTAGAATCGCTGGGTTAGAGCTGCAGCTCCCAAGCGTGTAAAGGTATCAGATGCCCTTGAGTATGTATTTAAAATGTAAAGTCCCTTCCTCTTATTCCCCATAATCTGATTCCACGGGTCTATGGTGAGGCCCAGCAACCTGCATTTTCATAAACCTCCCAGGCAATTGGGATGCAGGAACTTCCTAGATCCTAAGAATGATCAGGTTCCTTTAAGACAGTTCAGCTCCCTGCAGGGCTGCCTCAGGGAGGAGAAGGGTAGCTCAAGGTCATGGGCATGCCACTGGGCAGCTCTCAGGCTGCTTCCCCAAACTGAAGGGCTGGCCATGTGAGTTGGGTGTGATCCACCCTGGGGTTGCATGCCACAGCCGATCAGCCTCCTCAGTTGCTGGGGCTTGGCTCCCATGTCAAGTCCTTGGACTTCCAGTTGTGGCAGCAGAGGAAACCCGGCCCTGTGTTTGCTTCGTCCATAATGCATCGCGCAATCTGTTCTCACCCTGTCTCACCTGCTCCTCCAAGCCCCTCTGCCTCCTTTCTCACACTTCTTTCTCATACTCTGGGGTGACAACCATCCCAGCAGAGAGCTCTATTCTGTGAGTCCAAATGGCTCTTCCCACCCTAATGAAGCTAATGCTTACACATCCCTGCTTCTGTGCTTGCTGGGCTCCTAAACCTATGCTATGCATTAATACACTAACCCCTCACCCACACAATAAGAGGACGAAAGGGCCCTTAGGAGAAACTGAGATACAGAGAGGTATAGTAACTTAACTGACACCATGAGTCTCTTAAAGAGCAGAACCTAGATTGGAACTCAGGCCATCTAAGTCCCAGAGTTGTGCTATTTATTATCTATTAAATTCTGTCATCCATAATCAATGTTAATTGAGTCTTGACTATGTGCTAATCTGCAATCTACATGTCTGACCTTCATTTCTACAGATAATTCCAGAAAGAGACCAGCAGAGATGCCATGGGCCCAGAGAGGTAGATTTGGAGAATGAAATTTTATTTTTTTGCCTTCAAACCTATGTTTGGACCCTCGTTAGATAAAGTTTGTTTTCTGTGCCTGGGAAAGCACACATCCCACCTGCTACTGATGGCTCTTTGATTGAAGTGTGTACTCCAACATGTTCTGCCTTGTGTTGGACTGTGTCCTGGAGACTCCACACCAAGTCCTTGCCCCCCTATAGGTCATAATTATATCTCATGCCGGGGAGCTCGTGGCAGAGCAAGGATGCAGAGTGACCAAGAAGCAAAGAAAGAGAAGGAGCTGGGGTCCCAATATACCCGCAAGGGCACACCCCCAATGACCAGCTCATTCCCATTAGGCCTCCTCCTCCTGAAGGAAAACTGCCTGTCACCTGAGAAACACTTCTCTTTCTCAATCACCATGAGAACCACATGTTGTATCAGCAAGGATCTGGAGGGCTAGGCAGCACCTCCACTGGGCATTTCTTAGCAGGGGTGCATTTCCACTCCAGGAAGAGAATAGTTTGTTTAGCTACTCTCAGCTACACAAAAGAAATTGTGTTTTTATTTATTTTTTATTATTTGTATTTCATGTGTATGAGATTATTGCCTCCAGGAGTGTAAGTGCACTCATGTCATGCAATGCCGGCAGAGGTCAGAAGAGGGCATCGGATCCTCTAGAACTGGAGTTCTAGACAGCTGTCAGCCACTATGTGGGTGCTGGGAATTGAGCCCAGGTCCTCTGCAAGAGCAGTCAATGCTCTTAACTGCTGAGCCATCTCTCTAGCCCCAGAAATGGTGTTTTTAAGAAACCCTTGGTTGAGTGACAGCAATAGAATATTGACTTTGCAGGATTCTTAGTATTCTCATGGCCTTTCTGTGGCTCAGTGTTATGGTTCGAATCTTGAATTTTCCTCACAAGTTCATGTTTTGAATCCTGGATCTTCATCTTGGGACACTGTTTTGAAGGCTATGGAGTAGTAAAGGAGTGGAGCTTGAACCACTAGGGGCAGGCCTCTAAGGTTAGACCCATCCCTGGTTCCTGTCTGCTATCATGTGAACAAGACACTATCATGTGCATGGTCCAACTGCTACAAATAAAGCTATTCTCTCCTGCCTTCCCCCTACAAAGAACTAAGATCCTTCTGAAACCAGCAGCCAAAACAACCCCCTTCCTCCATAATGTTGTTTCTGTCAGGTATTTTGTTAGATTAATTAAAAAAGTAATGATTATACCCCAGCATGCATTTTTGTAATTTTCCAGGGAGCATGGAGCAAGGCAGAGTGAGGGTGTCAGGAGAACTTAGATTCTTCCTCAGCCCTTTTTTTCATTTTTTTTAAATTTAATTTTATTTATTTTTGTATGTGTATAAATGCACTGTCTGCATGCAAGTCTGTGCACTCGTGTTGTGCAATGCCGCGGAGGTCAGAAGAGGGTGTTGGATTCCCCCCGGAACCGGAGCTCTCCTGGAATTGGAGTTTCAGACAGCTCTCGGCTGCCATGTGGGTGCTGGGGATCGAACCCGGGTCCTCTGTAAGAGCAGCAGTCAGCGCTCTCAACCGCTAGGCCATCTCTCCAGCCCCCCTCAAATGAACCAACAAAGTCATATAACAGTTTGCCTTGAAGCTGGAATTCAAGCCATGAAAAACAAGAAATATCCTGTGAACATTGCCAAAGTGTGAGGAACTAGAGACCCTGGGGTGCAAAAGCACAGGGGAGCCATTCATTTACCCGGAGGTACATGGTGGGTACTAATGCTGTGTGAATCTCTGTGAAGTATCAGTTGAACCATGTTCATGTGAAACTTTTAAGAAATAGAACAGTGTCGTAGTTATGAGCATTGACCCAGGAACAAGGAGGCCTGACTTCAAATCTCACTTCTATTTTCAAGAGTTCTCTGGAGTAAGTTGAAGTTTCCTCATCTGTAAGATAGGCATAATTATAAAATCTACTGCCTAAGGTTTTCACATGCATTGTATGAACTAATATGACAGAGCCACTTAATACAGAAGAAATTCTTTTTTAAAATTTTTTATTTTTGTATGTGTATGAATGTACTGTCTGCATGCATGTTTGTGCACCTGTGTCATGCAATGCTGCAGAGGTAAGAAGAGGGTGTCAGATTCCCCTGGAACTGGAGTCAAGGATGGTTCTCAGCTGCCATGTGGGTGCTAGGGATTGAACCTGGGTCCTCTGCAAGAGCAGTCAGCACTCTTAACCACTAGACCATCTCTCCAGCCCCCAATACAGAAGAAATTCTAATTGAGCTAGAATCCTATGATGACAATGTGGGCCAGGTTAGTCAGACTTTTCATTGCTATGACAAAATGCCTGATGTAAACACCTTAAGAGAGGGAGGATACATTTTAATCATTGTTTCAGATTTCTCAATCTATCACTGTAGGAAGGTATGGAGGAGCAGAGCAGCAGCTCACATTGTGACAGCCAGGGAGGAGAGAGAGACAGAGAGAGAGAGAGAGAGAGAGAGAGAGAGAGAGAGAGAGAGAGAGAGAGAGAGAACGCTGTCTTTGGTAACTGGCTTTCTCTTCTTTCTACTTTTCCTCTGTATAGGTCCCAAATCTATGGTTCAATTCTACCCTCATTTTGAGCCAATCTAATCTCTCTGGAAATACCCTTACGGATACACCAGAAGTGTGCTTTACTAATTTCCCTGGTGCTTCCCAGTCCAATAGTTAACAATCAAAATGGACCATTAGAGGAGAACGCTTAATCATGTAACAATTAGATATTCATTTCTTTGTGTGCATGTACGTGCATATGTGTGTGTATTTATAAACTTGAGACACTCTGAGAGTGCAGGATAAAAACAATTTGTCTTTAAGATGTCAATGCAGAGTTCCCTAAGGAATAGCTACGTGATTTGAAGGGACAGTGAAAGCTGCCCTGGGCTAAGCTAGAGACATTAACAAGAAGTATGAGCAGCACATTCAAAGGTCCTGTGGCAAGAGGGGGTGTGGAAATTTCCAAGCACAGGAAAGAGGTCAGTGTGGCTAGAAGGCAGAGAACAAAGGGAACATAGCTCAAGAGGGAAATGGAGACATGGACAGAGGCCAGAGTGGCAGCATATAGGAAAGACTCCTCTCTATTCTAAGCACCTGCCTGAAGGCAGGTATAAAGGCTCCCAGTACCTTCCAACTCATTGTTTGCCTTCTTGTCAACCATCCCCGGAGGGGGTTCACAAGCCCCTTTAGCATAATCCTACTGTTGCCCTGAAAATAAGTCAAATTCGCCAGCTATTTTTAAAAGAAGTTCTTGTGCAAAGCTAAAGACATTCTCCTTGATTCACCAATAAGAATTTCCAGGGCTGTGTGTAGTCAAACGACTTACAAGGCTCCTTCATCCCAGAAACATGAAGGAGTTTAAAATAGAAGTCCTCGTTCACTGCTGAGGAAACTTCAAGGCTACACAAAAAGGTAGAAGGAAAACGAAAAGGAAGAGAGAAATGTCCACTGAGGGGCCAGCAGCATCTCAGCTGCCACTGGGCACTGGGCTCCGAACATGCACACCTTCCTTCTTAGATAAAACTGGTTATCATCACATTTCTACAGAACACACTGAGGATTACAAGGCTGGCCCAAGACCAGTGGCAGAAACAAAAGCCTGAATCTTGTTTCATTCCCGACAACCCTCGTGGTCAAGGTGAGGAGGAGAAAAAAGTGATGATTAAGGTTGGGTCACTGGGTCACCTGCTGGCCTCCTGACAGGTTGAAAGTCTTGCATCCCAGAGGCTAGAGAGATGACAGCTCATTAGATAAAGTGCTTACCATGCAAGTGTTAGGCCAGGAACCCATGTATAAATGCCAGGAATAGGGGCCTGTGCTTGTAAACCCAGTGCTGGAAAAGTGGAAACAAGTAGATCCCTGGGACTCCTTGGCTAATCAGTCTAGCCTACTGTGAGAACTTCAGACCAGTGAGAGACTCTGCCTCAAAAAACAAGGTGGATAATGCCCGAGGAGGAAGTCCACCAGAAGTTGACCTCTGGCCTCCACATACATGCACCACACAATGCACAACACACATGCAAACACATGAGTACAAACACACACACACACACACACACACACACACACACACACAGGTTGCATCCTAGGAAATGCCTCCTGATCTAGGTAAACTCCAATGGTTGTTCACCCAACCACTCAGGCAATAGCAACCTCAAAAATTGTCTCAAGGCAGACTCCCGAGCAAATGTAGCAAAGAGTAATAAATAAAACCTAATAAATAGTAGAAATAAATTAAATAAAAAAGATTAGAAGATCCTTTTTTTTTTTTTTTTGCAAGCTTGCATATATTCCTAGACTCCTATAAAATTAAAATGAATGACAGGTGAAGTTAAAGGGGTTTAAAAACCAATGCTGTACAGAGTAACCATTTTTCACCCAGGAAAGTTGTGATATACTCAGTCACCAAGCCAAAACAGCTATCAAATCTCTATTGAGATGCAAGTGTCAGCTATATGCTGGCAAACCAGAATTGTGGTTTCTGCCCCCATGGAAGCTACGTTCTAATGGAGAAGTCACCCACATAAGCCAACTGGCTATAAAACAGTCATTTCGGGGGCTGATGTGAGCTTTAATAAAAATATAGCAGGCGATGTGGATGAGTGACTAGGGTGAAGACATGAGGTACCTGCAGAGGTGACCCTTGAAGGGCTGTTGCTTGAGATGACAATGAGCCTGGGAGCTGGACTCTGAGTGCACATTTGGCATCTGCAGCAGAGCACTGAAAACGGAGCTTCAGGATCATGCTAGGGTCAAGACACATAGGAACGATCAGGGGACCTCAGCACACAGGGGAGAGGCAAGGTAAGTCAGAGAGGTGAAGGCAGGAATCCAGATCTTTTTCATGCAGTTTCTTTTTTTTTTAATTTTATTTATTTCTATGTATTGAATGTACTGTCCACATGCAAGTTTGTGCACCCGTGTCGTGCAACGCCACGGAGGTCAGAAGAGGGCGCGGAGGTCAGAAGAGAGTGTCGGATTCCCCTGGAACTGGAGTTCTCCTGGAATTGGAGTTCCAGACAGTTCTCAGCCGCCATGTGGGTGCTGGGGATCGAACCCGGGTCCTCTGTAAGAGCAGTCGGTGCTCTTAACTGCTAGGCCATCTCTCCAGCCCTTAATGCAGTTTCACCATTTCATATATATGCATATTTATGTGTATAAAATGCACTTCCATCGTGTCCCCCTTCTACTATCCTCTTAACTCTCTTTTCCTCCTGTAAAACGGTTCTTCTTCACCTCCAACTTTGTGTGTTTTCTGGCCTACTGCATTTAATAGGGGTTGCCTGCATAGGCATGGGTGGTGGGATTATTTACTTGAGCAAGGACAACTTCCAGTGGCTACACCACTGAGGACTATGAAGCCCCCATCCTCTAACAACCATTGACTAGGCATCTCCTCAGGGAGCCAGCCAGTCTGACAGTCTTGTGCCAGTCTTGTGCAGGAAGCCACTAGTGTGTGAGTTTATGAATGTGGTAGCCACGCCATGGTCACAAGGGACTATTTCACATCAAGTTCAGAGGTTTAATCCAGGTGTATGGAAAAGCCCTGATAAAGGAATGATGCAATCTGACTGGCAGCTTTAAAGTGAGCAGGTGAGCTGAAAAGAGATGGATTATTTTTTTCTTTTTGAGACAGGGTCTCCCTGCAGCCCCAGCTGTCCTGGAACTCACTCTGTAGACCAGGCTGGCCTTGAACTCACAACGATCTGCCTGCCTCTGCCTCCCAAGTGCTAGGATTAAAGGCATGCACCACCACACAGAGATGGATTTTTAAGGGTGGCAGTGGTGCCAGGAACCCTATTAGAGGCTCTGGCTGCAGCCTCAGTGACTACCAAGGATAGAGGGAAGAGAGGACGGGGGGGGGCGCGCGCGATGCATGCCAGATGTAGAGGAGGAAGAAGGATGGAATTTCTCATAGTGTGGAGCTGAGATTGGGTGTATGACTGACTGACTATATGCAGGGAACAGAAAGGGAATTCTCTCTCTCTCTTTCTCTCTTCCCCCCCACACCATGTGTGTGTGTGTGTGTGTGTGTGTGTGTGTGTGTGTGTGTATGTGTATAGATGGGTTTTCATATATGCAGGTGCTCAAACATCTGTGTGCATAGGCATATGAAAGCCAGAAAACATTTCGCATTCCTCAGCATCATTCACCCTGTTTGTTTTTCTTACAATATATATATATATATATATATATATATGTATATATATATTTATATATAATATAAAATATATATATTTTACAGTATATATATATACATATATATATATTGAGTGTTTGTGGATTTCACACAATACATCTTAATCATATTCTGAGAAGCATCTTTCACTGGCCTGGAGCTCACCAAGGAGGCTAGGCCGGCTGGCCTGTATGCTCTGGGACTCCACGTCCCCAGTGCTGAGATTACAAGCACATGCCACAACATGTGGCATGTATTACATGGGTTCTAGGGAGTGAATTGATCCTCACGTTGCAGGATAAGATGTCTCTATGCCAGAAAATCACATTTTATAGATTTATTTTTCATTTATTTATTTACTTACTTTTGTACTATGGTAGATTGATCCCAGAGCCTTGTGCGTGCTAAGCAAGTGCTCTACCAATGAGCTACATCCCTGACCAAGGATTTCTTGATTTTCAACAGCCATGGTGGGGGTGAATAACTCATCTCAATTCTGAGCCTCGTTTTCCTCAATGATAAATGAGAATAACCACACTTACATAGGAAGGGCAGTATAACTGCCTAGCCAGACCAGGTGTTAGCACCTGTCATTTAGCTACTCAAGAAGCTAAAGAATGATGATTGCAAGTTCAAGGCCATCCTGAGCTACAGTGCGTCCAAGATCAGTTTGGGAGTAAGACTATCTGAAAATTAAATAAATAAATAAATATTAAATAAATAAATAAATAAATAAATAAATAAATAGGATTTGGTATATCGTAATAGCTCAAGGGTAGAGAGCTCACTAAGCATGTGTGATGACCTTTGTTCAAATCTCACGTAAAAATAAAAGAAGGGAGTGAGGAGATAGTTTGGTAGTTAAAACGTTTGCTGTGCAAAGACGAGGACTAGGGATCATATCCTCAGAAACCGCACCAATGCTGGGTGAGTGTGGTGAGCCACTCGGGTTTCCAGCACTGGGGAGGTGGAAACAGGAGTCAGAGAGCTTGTGGTTACTAAGATACTGTGATGGCTAATCCTGGGTGTCAACTTGACTGGACTAAAGAACAAATAAGAGAAAAAGGATCTTCAGATTGGACTACCTCAACCTGGATGGCCCACCCCAAATGTGGGTGTTACCTTCTGCCCGTGGGCAGTATTAAAGGCCATGGCAGAGGGAGCTGGTCCCTTTTTTTCCTGCAGCTTGCCTCTCTCTCACTGGTGAGTTTGTCTCGCTGCTGTGATCAACCCTTTGGATCCCAGCGTGTACTGAGACCAGCAAATCTCCTGGAATCCATTGGGCCTTCAGCACCAGATTGGGACTACTGAGACATCCAGCCTTGCAGACTGAGCAGTTCCCTGGATTCTCAGCCTCTCCAATGTGGTGCGGCTACTGTTGGACTACTTGAGCTCTGTCATGTGAGCAAATCAATAAATTGTATATAGCTATATATTCGTCCTGTTGCTTCTGTTTCTTTAGAGAACCTGACTAATATAGATACCTTCCCTCAGTGAATAATATAAAGAGCAATCAGGCCTCCACACACATATGAGCACACACACATACATGTGTGCTCCACACATACAAACACACACACACACACACACACACACACACACGTACACACTGCACACAGTGACAGTGATGTGAGAAAAATAATAAAAAGTATAAGAAATTTGATTTCTCACCAGGCATGGTAGCACACAACTTTAATCCTAGCACTTGGGAGGCAGAGGCAGGCAGATCTTTGTGAGTTCAAGGCCAGCCTGGTCTACAGAGTAAGTTCTCAGACAGCTGGGGCTACAGGGAGACCCTGTCTCAAAAAGATAAATAAAAAAGAAATTTGATTTCTCTATTGCTATATTTCAAGTCTGGCATGGATGCCATATAAGTAAAGATCTTTAACTTAATCCAGGAAAACAGGCATGATACCCCTACTTGGAGATGCATGTATGTCTTTGTTCACTGATGTTCTCAGAACAGGGTCCATCTGTCAATTAGGTGTATTTCTGCCAGAGATTACAGAGATTAGGCTCAAGACTCAATTATTTCAGAACAATTGGCAGCCATGAGCTTCTAAAAGACTTGTTTGATTCACTTCCACCAACCTAGGAGGGGCTGAGAGTGGGTTCTCCTAATGAACATGTGTATCACTCTCACTGACAAACCCCTGACGGGGGCGAGGGTTCTGTTAGTGAGAGAGCTGTGCATGTTCATTAGGAGAATGAACTGCCTATTGCTTCATTCCCTCGCACATGATCTTTCATCATCTTTAGAGCTACACAGTTCACATGACATATTCGCCAAGAGTTATTACAGAAAAACTATTTCATTTCCAATTTCAGAAGTATATGCAGGAAGGGGTAAGGAAAAAAATCCCTAAGTCACTGAAAAGCACATAAAGTTCTTTAGAGACTAGATTCTAAGCTATACTTGGATGCCACATTGCTATTTTCTTATTTCCATAGACTACAAATTGTGTTTTAGTGGCTGAGGGTATCCGTCATTTGTAGGTAAGATGCATTCCCTGGAGACTCGAGATTTGCAATGAGAATTAAAATTATTTAAAATGCTCTTTAAACAGGAAAATACTATATGGCATGGTTGGGAATAAACTGAGCTCTAATTTTAGAACTACAGGTGGCTTCTCTCTTTACTTTTCCTTGTTCACTTATTTATTTAACTCACTCTTTCCCTGTCACAATTGCTGTTCATACCACTAAACTCATGTAAACTAAAAAGAATGAAAAAGAAAGGGGAAATGACATGAGTCAGGTGGTTGAGATGGTGTCATTACAGTGATGTTTTCTGAACCCTAAACTGAAGCCTGCATCCCTCCCAGCAGAAGCTGTGCTATCTCCCGCACACTCCCTCCTAAGCACCATCTCTTAGAGTTCTCCAGTGCTCATCTAAGCTGGGAATTGTCGGTAGTCCAATTTTTCAGATGGCAAAAATGAGGTTCAAAGTCCCACAGCTAAGAAGGAAAGACAAACCCACAAAACACTGTTACCTGGCAGCCACATGTATGTTGATGGTAGTGAGGTGGCAGAACACTTGAACTTGGGATTTTCCTAAAAGATCTTTCTTGATCCATCTTCAAGAAACAGGGATATTCCATGAGAACAGCATGGGCATGGGCAGAAGAACTATTCTAATCCCTTACTGGCTTGTTCAGGGACCAAGGAAGAACAGGTGACTTCTCTATACCCTGGTTTCATCCATTTAAGTTCATGAGATAATAGTTGCTGTGGCCAGGCATGGTGGTGCATGCCTTTAATCCTAGCACTTGGGAGGCAGAGGGAGGTAGATCTCTGAGAGTTCAAGGCCAGCCTGGTCTACAGAGTGAGCTCCAGGCCAGCCGGTACTAAAGGGAGACCCTGTCTCAAAAATACTAAAAAAATAGTTGCTGTATTTTTTCTTATAAAAATAACATAATTATAGGGCTGGAGAGATGGCTCAGAGATTAAGAGGATTGGCTGCTCTTGCAGAGGACCCATGTTCAATTCCCAGCACCCAAACTGTGGCTAACAACTGTCCATAACTCCAGTTCCAGGGAATCTGATGCCCTCTTCTGACCTCCTTGGGCATTGTACAATGAGGGTGCATTTACATGAATGCAGGCAATACACTTAATACACATAAAATTAAAAATAAATAAAATCTAAAAATTACATATATTTACTATACAAATTGTAAAACTAGGGCTAGAGAAACATCTCAGTCAGTAAAGTACTTTCCTCATAAGTATAAGAACCTAAATTTGATCCACAGAATCTGCACACAATTTTTTAAAATCAAGGTGTGGTGGTATACCTTGTAATCCCAGCTCTGAGGAGGTGGAAAGGGGCGATCTCATTGGCCAGCCAGCTGAGTCTACTTAGCCCACTTAGAGACCATGTCTCAATCAAAGTTTGGAAACAGCATGTAAGGAGTGATAGCTGAAACTGTTCTCTCCTCAACACAAATGTGTATACATGAACACATGCACCTGTGCACGCACACACACATACATGCACATACACAAAAAACTATAAAACTTCAGACAAGTAAGAGGATAAAAAGTAAAACTTAGCAAAATATTTCTACTCTGAGATTAATTCTGATATTTTGTTACACATCAATATGTGTACGTATTCATAGCTCCATCAACACTGCCAAGTACAGCCATATTGCTCATAATCATGCATTTTGAGATCTTGTTTGTTGCCTTGGAGGGTTTTGTTTATTGTTGTTGTTTTTACACAGAGTCTCACTATTTAGCCCAGGCTGGCTTGGAACTGGCGATGATAGTGTAAACTCACCATTTCCCTGCCTCAGCATTCCCCCCCCCCAATTCCTATGTAACCATGTTTGTTTGCTTACTTGAGGGTCTCATGTATCCCAGCCTGGCCTTGAACTCATTATGCACCTGAGGATGGCCTTAAGCTTTTGATCTTCTTGTCTCTTCCTCCCAGTTGCTGGGATTACAAATATGTACCACCATGCTAGGTTGATGTAGTGCGGATGATGGAATCCAGGGCTTTGTGCTAGGAAAGGACTCCACCGACTGAGCTCCACCCCAGCCATTACCAGACTTTTCAGAAAGTTATTGATTATCACACCCATCTTTCCGTGTGATGTAGCATTCTTTGATGTAACATCACATTTGGGGGATATTTAGTTTGAGACCTACAAGGTTATTTTCTTAGTGTAAATTCAAGGCATTGTTTCCCCTTTTGATAAGATGTGTAACTGCTGCCCTTGAAGATTCACAGACAAGAACAGAGGCAATTTAGAAAACAAATACTGAAGAAAAAACATAGGGAATAGAGTCCTAAGCAGCATCTAACCTATGGCACCTTCTCTCTGATTTGAGCATCCTGAGAGCTGGGGACCATGGAGCCACATAAATCCCAGAAGGGACAGAAGGTGAAGCCAGGACATTCTGATTGGGCTGCCCTAGAAGGAAAAGCAGCAGCAAGAAAAATGGCTCGTTACCCCTTCAGATTTTTTTGCCTAATTTTCTCCTTTTGATGGAGAAGATTTAAGCAAGAGCTAAAGAAGAAATCCACCCTATCAAGAGCTGTTCTCATTTTAGTGACAGCACATGAGCGCTCAGCCCACTACTGTGTCCCTCCTCACTACTGTCAACAATCCAGTCCAGAAAATAACCAGGAGGACACACTTTACTCCCCAGAGTGGAAAGAGCAAAGCCAAACAAGGTCATGTCCTGACGCATCCTCATTCCAAACCAAGAGCAAAAGAAGGAAAGAAACGATTGCCTACTGAGAGCACAGGGCTGGGCGCCAGATAAACAATCATAAAATGAAGCTGAGGTCATCTGGTCAACCTGCTTATTTTACAGCTAGAGAAAGGAAGATTTCAAGGATGTTGTCTGACTTGCTAGAGATACATACAGCTGGTAACTGGGCCCCAATAGCCTGCTCCCACCCTGGAGCAGTTTGGGATCATTACTTATCTATATGGTTTTATTTTGTTTTATATTGGTCTTTTTGAGACAGGGTCTCCCTGTAGCCCCAACTGTCCCGGAACTCACATTGTAGACCAGGCTGGCCTTGAACTCACAAAGATCCACCTGCCTCTGCCTCCCAAGTGCTAGGATTAAAGGCGTGCGCCACCATGCCCAGCTCTATTTTGTTATGTTTTTAAAGTCTTTGACAGTTTCGTGTGTGTGTGTGTGTGTGTGTGTGTGTGTGTGTGTGTGTGTGTAAAATGTACTTTAGTCCTTCTTATCCCTTTTGCCCCATCTCATCTAACTTCTCTGGCTAAAATCTTTTTTTTTTTGGGGGGGGGTTGTTCATTTGTTTGTTTTGTTTTTTTAAGGTTATTTATTTATTTATTTGTATGAATGTACTGTCTGCATGCAGGTCTGTGCACCCATGTTGTGCAATGCCTTGGAGGTCAGAAGAGGGTGTCGGATTCCCCTGGAACTGGAGTTCTCCTGGAATTGGAGTTACAGACAGTTCTCAGCTGCCATGTGGGTGCTGGGGATCGAACCTGGGTCCTCTGCAAGAGCGGTCAGTGCTCTTAACTGCTAGGCCATCTCTCCAGCCCCCATTTGTTTGTTTTTTATTTATATATACATCTTTAAGTAAAATAACTTCGTTGACTCCTAGATACCTACCTAGCAAAATGCCAGGACTGAGTCTGCACATCCAACAAATAAGGACACACACACACACACACACACACACACAATTTTTAAATGTTGTAAATCCATAAGCCATTTTCAAGGACTCCTGATTTTACTGGCAATTATCCACTCATGAAATGCCTAGGTTTGCTTTAGATTTTATACACGTGTCACCTCCCCAGCATACTGATCAGAGGTGCCAATGACCCTCTTTGATTTTGAACTATGCAAAAGAGAAAAATCGAACCAAGTACTCACTGAAACGGCATCATACTCTGTGTGAGACATGCCATTTACCAAAACAACAGAGCGAGTAGGAAACCAAAAGAAATGGTATTCAATTAGAAATAGCACCTGAAAACTGCACCCTTTAAAATCAGCCTAGAAAATCCTGGTGTGGTGAGCTGTCTCCTGGGGTTCCCTTCAAAAAGCCCCAAATGCTCAGCAGAAGGCTTAGCTAGAAGCTGAGCAGTAACGCTGAGCACTGAAAACTACAGCTTGGATCTTGAGCGTCTCCCAAACGCCCATGTATTGAAGGCTTGTCTCCTGTCAGTGGGGCTAGTGGAGGTGGTAGAACTTTTCAGGGTGGGTCCTGATAGGAAGAAATTAGTTCATTGGTGGCAGGCACCTGAAGGGGATATCAGTATCTTAGCCCTTCCTTTTCTTCTTTGCTTCCTGGTTGCTGTGATGTAAGCTGCCTCTTCTGCCAGGCATTTTTGCTGCAGTGTACTGTGCCAGCATAATCCCAAAGCAGCAGGACCAAGTGACTTGGCTTTGAACACCCTGAAATTGTGAGCTAAAATAAACCTTTCCATGTTTAAGTTGATTGTCTCCAGTATTTTATCACAGCAATAGAAAGCTGACTAATACATTGGAACAACAAGCCTTGGAGTCTCATGGACAGGATTTGAATATCAATTTCACATATACAAACCTCTTTATGTCCCTCAGCATTTCTAAATCACAAAGACACTGTCCATGAAGGCACATTAACAATCTCCACTTTATCAGGAAAGGGTACTGATCCTATAAGATGAATATTTCAAGCACTCAACATGAGGCCTGGGATATAGTAAGTATCTGGCAAACTTTAGTAATTTATTGTTCAATATCATGAATCATATTAAACCCACAGGGTTTGTGTGAGCCTCAAGTGACTTAAAAGATGTAAAGAGACTGGCTTGGGTTCTGGTACTCGGGAGGCTCTTGATAAATGTTTATTTCTTGTCACTTTTCCCCAGATGGCATTATTGGGAATTTTCTGCATGGATTACTTTTCTGCAGGACAAAAACCATTATGCAAACAAATTCTTAGACACCCTCCAGAAAGCCACCATCAAAAGCTAATCCCTAGGCTCTGACTTTCCAGACCACACAGAGCCCTTTGACACAACACCAGGCAAGCAAACAGACTGAAAATTTCTTTTTGTTGCCTAAGAAAATTTATTTAAAGTAAAAATGGAAAATAGACCCCAAGCTGAGGCTGGCACAGTTCAGTAATGAAAATTATAGCTGGAAGCTCTGGGCTTGTTCTCAAAGGCTTTCAGAAGTTTTCCTGGTTTTCTCCACCATGGAGAAGCACCGTTTACCATACCGAGGGTCTGACTGACAGAGCAGCCTGCTGGTCATGGTTAGGAGTGGGCAGAAGGGGCAGAGGGATTTATGAAGGCCTCAGGGACCTCACAGAGTCAAACAGAAATTTCAGGCTCCCAGAGGCATTAAATCAAGGAAAATAAAGAGAGCCGAGAATTAGGAAGATCTTTGTGAGAGAAGTTTCT
This sequence comes from Rhizomys pruinosus, assembly GCA_009823505.1. Lineage (NCBI taxonomy): Eukaryota > Metazoa > Chordata > Mammalia > Rodentia > Spalacidae > Rhizomys > Rhizomys pruinosus. The sequence goes on along the minus strand of VZQC01002388.1, from coordinate 604,026 downwards.
AGCCTCCTTTGGTTTCTTTTAAGAAAATACCAAACTGAGCCCACTGGATAGAACTGTACACTAACTGCCATATTAAAAATCAGTACCTTGGGGCTGGAGAGATGGCCTAGCGGTTAAGAGCGACGACTGCTCTTGCAGAGGACCCAGGTTCGATCCCTAGCACCCACATGGCAGTTGAAAACCGTCTTTAACTCCAGTTCCAGGGGAATTCGACGCCCTCTTCTGACCTCCGCGGCATTGTACAACACAGGTGCACAAACCCACATGCAGACAGTACATTCATATACATACGAAAATAAATAAAATTTAAAATAATAATAATAATAATAATAATAATAAAAATCAGTACCTTTACTGAGCTGCTTCTCTGTGCACAGCACAAGAGCAGCATGCTGGGAAAGAAAGCAGAGTGTGCTGGGCACAGAGCACAAGAGGGAACTCTAACCTAGAGATGCAGCCAGACATAAGAAGTAAGGTTACAACTGAAGCAGGAGTTGCACATGGAAATCAGCCAGGCATAGCCCCGGTAGGCTGTTCTTGTCCAGGAAATAATGTCATCGAAGACACGGAGGTGTAAGGGAGGTGAAAATCTTAAAAGAATTTCATCAGAAAACTAAGGGAAGGAAGAAAGAAGAAGTCAAAATAGACCAGACCAGTTCATAAATCACAGGAAGGCGGTTAACTTTGTTTGTTTAAGCAATGGGAGCCATAGAATAGTCTGGAGGTTTTCTTTGATGAAGCTTGCTCTGATTACTTCTCATGGAATACTGGTTCTCTTAATAACTTACTGTGTGACTGTGGGTTATTTGTACCCTCCCTGGGCCCTGTTTTCTGGAAGAGGACTGACGATCTGGAGCTGTAAAGTTTATCCTCAGCACACCCCTTCTCATCCTCAGAGACCTCAGGAGTCCCTGTGTCACACAGCCTCTCCCCGAGACTTTCTCCCCTCGGAAGCTCTGGATTCTATATCCAAAATGCCTCTCCTACTTAAAAGCAATGCAAATACTTGTTGTTGGCTTTTATAAGACCTGAAGTTGGGCTCAGAAAATATGGCTTCCTTTAATACACACTCAATATCCCTATAATTCTATATTTTTTTTGTCCATCTTGGATACAGCAAAGCTGTAGAATAAGCAGACAGTCACAGAGTAAAATTTGTTTCACCCTCAGACAGGGTGGGGAGTGTAAATCTCTACCTTGGGCTGGCAAGACGGCTTAGTAGGCAAAGATGTTGGTTGTCAAATCTGACAACCTGGGTTCAATATATGGAATGTACATGGGAGAAGGAGAGAACCAACTCCAGGAAGTTGCTGTATGATGTCCACGTGTCCAGTGTGGCACAGACATGTACACACACACACACACTAAATGTAAGAAACAAAGTTGAAAGAAATGTGCCTTGCATCTGTCTCACCTCCAGACCACGGCCCCCCGGTGGTGCTCTATTAACATGCTATTGTGTGTAAAAAAAAAAAAAATCAGGGGCTGGAGAGATGGCCTAGCAGTTAAGAGCGCCAACCACTCTTGCAGAGGACTCGGGTTTGATCCCCAGCACCCACACGGCGGCCAAGAACCATCTGAAACTCCAATTCCAGGAGAACTCTACTTCCAGGGGAGTCCGACACCCTCTTCTGACCTCCGAGGCATTGCATGACACGGGTGCACAAACCTGCATGCAGACAGTACATTCATACACATACAGAAATAAATAAAATTAAAAAAAATAAAAAAATATTCAATGGACTTTGATGGATATTTGGAGCCTGGGTCCTCAATTCTACTGCATGAGAGTTACAGGCTTAAGCAAACGCTGACCTATCGTGCCTCTGTTCTTGGAACACTCATCCAGAGGTCTGGCTTCACAGACCTGAATTTGAATTCATAACAGTGACACACCCTGGTTTATCAGGTGAGCCAGGCTACAGCTAAGGAAAAGTCAAAACCCTTCCTTCCCAGACACGAGACCAAGCCTCCCCACGGGAGTAGCTGCACGCAAGCTCCCCGGCCACTCTTTATCCCATTATCCAGCTTTATTTCCTTCACAGGATTTGTCTGGGTCTGAAATTATCTGGTTTGTGTCTCTTTGTGCTGATTTATCATCTGCAGGCCAAAGCTGTGTGGGAGATTTACCACTTGACATTGTAACCTCACCATTTACAATGGCTCCGGGCACACAGTAGATGTTCAATAAATATTTTCTGAGTGGACAGTATTTCATCACTCGGGATTTATTCCTGGACCATTATTCTGTACTATTTAAACCAATAGTCAGCCGGTGGGTGGAGCTGCGGAGGAGCCATGAGTGGACCAGGCTCTGGAAACAGAATGCCTGAACCGAAAAGCTCTTGCTTGAACCAGCCGTGGTGGCATATATCTATAATAATTCCAATTCTAAGGAAGAGCAGGATCATAAGTTCAAGGCTAGCTACATGGTAAGTGTGCGACCAGCCTGGAGCTAGCTCAAATAAAAATAAAAATAAAAAAGCACAAATTATATTTAAAAATGTTTGTTGCCCTTCATTGTGTGACCTGACCTTATCTCTCTACACCTGCAAAGTGGGTTAATAATACCCACCTCATAGTAAGCATTCCATGAGGCACACATGAGATATTAGAACAGCACCTAGTAAATACTTTAACATAGTTGACCATCAACTTGGCATTTTTACATTGACCTCCCCTTTTACCTTAAATGCATTTTCTAAACTTTCATTCCACCAAGAATAAAACTGAATCTCCATAACAAACCAATTTTAGGTTCAATATTTAATGTATAATATTTTTATTAATTTTTTGAGAATTTTAATGATATTTACTTCCCACTCCTTCCACTAACTCCCCCAGACCCACCCTTTACCTCCCTACCTCTTTTCAACTCATTTGTTTGTCTTTTTGATGATACAGGGTCTTCATGTAGCATCCCAGCTAGCCTGGACTCACTTTGTAGTTCCAGGCTGGCCTTGAACTCAAAGAGATCTGCCTGCCTCTGCCTCCCAAGTGCTGGGATTTAAAGTGTGCACCACCATACCCACCCAGCACTTTGTGTCTTTTTAAAAAATAACTCACTGAGGGCTGGAGAGATGGCCTAGCAGTTAAGAGTGCCGACCACTTTTGCAGAGGACCTGGGTTCGATCCCCAGCACCCACATGGCGGCTGAGAACTGTCTGTAACTCCAATTCCAGGAGAACTCCAGTTCCAGGGGAATCCGACACCCTCTTCTGACCTCTGCGGCAATTGCACTACCCGGGTGCACAAACCTACATGCAGACAGTACATTCATACACATAAATAAATAAAATAAAATAAAATAAATAAAAATTAAAAAAAAATAACTCACTGAGTCAAATGTGTGCTCCCATATAATCATGGACGTGGGACACTGGATCATAATTGACCTACCAGAAGCCACACCCATAGGAAAACTGTCTTTCCCTCAGATGCCAACAACTGTCCATGGCTCCTTAGTTAGGGATCGGGGCTAGTGAGTCTCTCCCCAATCCATATTGGAATGCTGCTGGGCCTGATCTTGGGGAGGTCTTGTGCTGATAACAGCTGCTACGAGTTCATGAGTGAGGCACTCCTGTTATGTCCAGATGACACTGTTTCACTCCAGTCCTCCAGTTCTTAGTCTTGCCAGCCCCTCTTTTGTGATGGTCCCTGGATAGAGGCGTGACCTAGATACCCCAAGGTTACAGGTCAGAAAACTGAGGCACTACCAGGACTAGCTCAGCCTGTCCTACACAGACTTTGCTCTACAACTTACATTGACCAATGAAATATGTGCCTATGAGCCCAACTGAACAGAGACGCCACACCAAAAATCCCAGAACTTTTCAAACAGAGGAGGTGAGTACAAATGTCAGTATTAGTTTTCACTTGGCTTCTTATGATAGAGAAATTTAAACTTGTAAAAAAGCAGAGAAAATGCTATATACAAAGATGTGTAAGTGATCATTTATCTGTCATCCTCATCTCGTCCTGGGAATAACCAGAGTGGTATTCACTATCCACCAGGAAATGGCAGCCATTTCCTCGAGCCCCCACCACACAGCCAGGGATCCCCTCAGCTGTCGAACCTCCTCTCGGGCCATGCTTGGCTTGGAGACCTCTCAAAGTCCTGTCTTTGTGTAACGATGACGATCCTGATTTCAAAGCCACTGTCAGCTCGCATTCACACTTAAGGCTATGTTTAGTTCAATCATTCTCAGCCCACACATAGTAGGCATTCTATAACCACTTGTCTTCTTAAAATAATTATTCGGTAGTCAGTTGTGGAAGCACACACCTGTCATGCCAGCACTTGGGAATAGCGGCAAGAGGATTTAAACTTCAAGACCAGTCTGGGCTCTAGGGTGAGACTCTCAAAACAAACCATCATCAGGGATAGGGGAGTGGCTCAGTCAGTTAAATGTTTGTCCTGCAAGCATGGGCACCTGAGTTGGATTCCCCAGAACCTGCATAATAATGATAGGTGTGGGAGCGGGGGAGGGTACTTGTAATCCCAGCTCTGGGGAGATAGAGACAAGAGGATTCCTGGGGCTCACAGGCCAGTTACCCTAGCCTAGTTGTGGAGCTCCAGGCCAGTGAGAGACCTTGTCTCAAAAAACCAAAGTAGATAACACACAGGAATGACACTTGGTGTTGACCTCCAGCTTTCACATGCGTACTCAGTAACATGAATAAGAACACACACCGAATGTTCATCATCGTCATCATCATATCGTAGATGAGCAAACCAATGGTTAGAGGGGTTTGGTAGCTTCCCCAAAGTCAGCTGGCAATAAGGAGCAGGGTGGGGCTTCAAATGAACCCCTGTAGATCCAAGGTCTTCTGATCTCACAGGTGTCTTTAAGCACCATGTGGATATTTACATTCACCAGACTGAAACCAGAGAGCTCAAGATGTCATTTCAGATCTCTCCCCTCAGGGGGATTTTCAGACTCTACTTTGGTGAACATGATCCTGGGTAGGGGCTGTGAAGTCCCAAGTGTCAGTTTTCAAGCAAACCAGTTAGAGACTGCTCCTCTAATTCAGGGACCACAAAGCCAAGTTTCATTGACCAGCCTAAGTTGTGGAGCATTAGAGGCTTTCTGAGCCAACAAAGAACCAGTGTCCTGAAGGGTAGTGTGTACAGCTCCGGAAGCTCAAGGTCAAAGGAATTGTGGGGCCCAAGGTTTCTGTTGAGGTTTGTTCAGGCCAAGGAATGTAGATTTTTCTGGTGAAGAAGGATTCAAAACTCTGTCCTTTGTTTCTCTCATAGTAATGCCAAAAAAGTCAGACTGGCCCTAGAAAAACTGTTCAGTGCTCATTGGGATGGCTTAAGACAAACAATGTTTACTTATGATTTGACAATGCCATGTGTTAGTCTGGGGGTGTAGGTCAGTGGTATAACAGTTGCATAGCTTGAGTCAGACGCTAGGTCCCATTCCCAGCATAGCAAAACAATAGCAATCATACATTAACCTGGAGCCAAAAAATAAATTCAGCCCTCAAAATACTGTAGGGAGAAAGAAAAGAAGCTTTTCTAAAGTGACTTTTCAGTCTTAATTCAAATTTTGAATTTTTTTTAATCTTTCTGAAACAGGGTCTCCCTGTAGCCCCAGCTGTCCTGGAACTCACTATGTAGATCAGGCTGGCCTTGAACTCACAGAGATCCACCTGCCTCTGCCTCCTGAGTACTGGGATTAAAGGCATATGCCCCAAGCCCGGCTCTAATTTTGAATTCTCAAATCAAAATTCTCCCGAGACGATCTGTGCATCAAGCAGAGAAAGGGGAATATGTAGGCAAGATTCCCTTAGAGTTTCTATTCTCATGAGAGAATCAAGATGTGTACATGAATGATATGTGGAATGTGATCAATACTATAAAAATTAAAGAGATGCAGGACAGGAAACTTTGTAGGGAAGGAGACCTTTTCTAGAAGTGGCATTTGAGCTGAAATCCCAATGACATAAAGATGCCCACTGAAACATCTGAGAGAATAGAAAGACACGTGTGGTGACAGTACATGCAAAGGTCCTGAGGTGCAGGGGAGCACTGTATGTTGGGGAAGTAGGAAGGAAATCAGTGTGACTGGAATGAGCAGTAAAGTATTTGAAGGACAGCACTGAAGGACTGTCATGTGAAGAATGTTCTGTAGAGAGAGAAAGACAAGGAACAGGAGAAGCCAGGAAGGCAAGGAAGTTCCCCAGCTAAGACCAGGACAGTGCCAAGAATCCAGAGGATTCAGGATCCATTGCTCTGGTGAGTCAGGGTGACAGGACCCGCCAGCCACCATCAGGGATGGTGAGGAACATGCTTTTCAGATTAGGAAAGTGGGGTCCAGACCCCACAGCTGGAAGCTGTCAGCCCCCCTGGCTGCTGGCTCCCTCCCCTTTCAGCAGCCTTCTGTTTGTGGAGCTTTGCTTTTGGCGGTCACTGCTCAGGAACAGGTGTGTGGGGTTTGTGCATCCCCTCTATGCCAACTGTTCCTCATTTGGGGAGGAAAAATGAACCTCGCACTCGTTAATGCCACACTGTTTATTGATTTAGGCAAATGTCTGGCAGCTCCAATTCATCTTCTGAAGGGTAATGTAATAAGGGCCTGCATTATACTGTATCTTTCTCTGGGCTCTGAATATGTCACCCTCCTTAGTCGCACAATCTCTGTGAGTTATGGAAATAAACAAGCCCTGGCATTGACGCATGGGCCAAGTATGTCTTTCTGAAAATAATGAAGCTGAAGCTGGGAGAGGCAAGAAGAAATCTGAAGGTAGAGGCGCCTGAACATCCCTGTGATCCCGTGCAAGTTACTCGGCCTCTCTGAGCCTTAATGGCCTCATACCAAAATAATGTCTATATACATACATACATACATACATACATACATACATACATACATACATAATGTTGGCAAGGTCAAGTGTGAATCATTTAAGATGCCACATGCAGGCTGGAGAGATGGCTCAGCAGGGAAAGAACTTGCCATGTAAGCATGAGTTTGGATCTCCACAATCCACATGAAGCTGGGTGTGCTGGTGTACATTAGTGTCCCTGTTACACCTATGGTGAGGAATAAGATGGGAGATGAAGGCAGGAGAGAAGTGCTCAGACCACTGAGGCTATTTGAAACATGGCAGGTGTGGGGGGCCAACCACTGAGGCTATTTGAAACATGGCAGGTGTGGAGGGCCAACCACTGAGACTGTCTTTTTACTTCCACACTGGCACTAGAGCATGGTCACACCTGCACCCCTCCGCAGAAGCATGCAAATACACATGCATACAATTTTTTAAAGATATAGCACATGAAGTTTATGTTGGAACTGTAATGTGTAAGATAATGGTTAATACTGTGAATTCTTAATGTTAAATGAAAGAGCATAACCACCGATTCAATCAACAAATATCCATTGAGCTTCTTATGTCAGACCTGTATTTCAGGACTGGGTAAGAGACATGACATGGGGTCTTCATGGAGTGTACAATCCAGTGAGGGAAAGAATTAACCAATGACTCCATCACCAATATATAATGCTTCTCTTTATCAGTAGGTGTGTTTAAAGAAACACAGAGAGTGGTATTAAAGGTCAGAGAAGGCTTCTCTGGAAAAATGATTGAAGTGAAATCAGAAGGATATATAGGAATCAACAGTGAGAGGTACAACCTTGGGTGGGGGGACATTAAGAATGAGAACTGAGGATGAGTGGGAGCGATGAGACTGGTGGACTTGGAACACCCATCAGCGCTCATAAGTCTTTGAGACTGATGGAAGAACATGAAGAAATCCAGTTTAAAGTACTATTTAGCACACAAAAGACAGAGGATGAGTAAGATACACTTGTCCACAGAGCTACAGGGTAAGATAGGTAATAGGGAAACTGAGAGGATCCATTTGGACTCTACTTCTAGGCAAGAAGTCAAGGCTACTCTACATGATACTAGTATGAAGAGGAGGAGATCCTGGCAGGTGAGAACCCAGAATCAAGTTCCCAGCCTGCACTTTTCCTCCACCCATAATTCCTTGGTAACTCTTAGCCATGCGACTTTCAAAAAATTATCTTGGTTCTCTTTGAAAAATAAACTTTTGCAGTGAAACAAAGTTTAATGCATGTATTATAAATATGAAGACCACTTTGCACAATTATGTGCCTTCGTTACATACAGAGAGATACATAAGATTGATATGCAATGCCCAGAGACACTCCAAAATGTAGGGATGGGGATTTGGCTCAGTATTTGCTCTCGCAAAGGGCTGGAGTTCAGGTACCAGCACCCACACCAGGAGGTTCACAACTGCCTGTAACTCCTGATCCAGGGATATCTGACACTTCTGGTTCCATGGGCACCTGCACACAGGTAGCATAAACACACGCATACATATAACTAAAAATTAATCCCAACACAGACTGGGGAAGTGAGTAAGAAACCCCCAACCCTATCTGAGGAACTACTGGAAACTGATGACTGCTGAGGAGAGATTCAGTCTCATCTTTTAAGGGTTGACTGACCAGGTTCTGGTGGATGAAACCACACGGAAGGGCATTTGGTTACACAAACTTGACTCTATAGATACATTAGAGCACAGAAATTTGGTGGGGGGGGTAGGAAGAAGAGGTGCATATGTGGGAGAGAATCTATATATGATCAAAATAAATTCTATGAAATTCACAAAAATATATTTTGCATAAGAAAAATGGTAATTTTTTTCTTTTTAAATATTTTATTATTTTTATTTTATGTGTGTGAGTGTATTGGCTGAACATGTGTAAGTGTACCTGTGTTGTGCAATGTCCATGAAGTCAGAAAAAGGCATCAGATTCCCCTGGAACTGGAGTTAGGATGGTTGTTAGGCGCCATGTGGGTGCTGGGAATTGAACTCCAATCCTCTGCAAGAGCATCTGTTGCTCTTAACTGCTGAGTCATCTCTCCAGCTCCAAGAAAAATAGTAAATTTTTCTAACATTTTATTTTTCTCAACTTATCCATAAAAATGATACTGTAAAATCTACAGGAGTATTTTAATGTCTGTAGATTATCCCACCAGCACAGTGAAATGTAATTAAACAATACTTTCAGAATCAATATAGTCCGGTTTGATTCTTTTGATCACAATGAAGTATATGTTATGCATTTTGATATTACTTTTCATTTATTAAATATATGGAGAATAGTAACATGGGTATTTTAGGACTTTCAGTTCAACTTTAATCCCAGAATGCTATACAAAATGTGCTACAAATTAATTTCACACCATTTTTATTACTTTGTCTTGTGTCTTTATTACTGGTTTAAAAAAAAAGACACTATTTAAACTGAATTACATCAAATAAATGACAACATAAAAATTTTAAGTGCTCACAACACTACCTATAATAAATAATCTGCACCATTATTTTGCACTATTTCCTGTCACTCTTGGCTGCAAGTAATGCATTTTGGATCCTTCCCCACTCAGCTATATTTTGGAAAAATAAACTTTTGGAGGTAGGAGTTGTAATCAATAAGTGTATCCATCGAGTTACACATTATGCCTAAGAAGAATCTTTCTCCAGCCGGTTTTATCAAGCATCCTTCTACAACCTCAGCCCCCTGAGGTTCTCAGCTAGAACTCACACCCCACCCTGCCGCAGCTGCCTTGATTAGGTGCTCTGTGCAAAAGCAAGGTTGCCAGTGTGTTATGTAACTGCTTTTTCCTTTCCTAGGAGAACTAGGAAGGGAAGAAAATCTACCTGACAAGTCATTTTGCATGTAAAATAAATCATGTGACAGAAACTTGGGGAAGGAATCTGTAGTTCCACATGTCAGTATGTATGCTTGCCTGCTCTTCAGACTACTAGATGGGCTGAGAGCAGAATTCAGTTCCCCAGGAGATATTCTTGCCCCTTTCAGAATGCAGCACCTACACCTTAAAGTTTGTGTGTGTGTGTGTGTGTATATGTGTGTGTATGTGTGTGTGTGTGTGTGATTCATTATTCTCTGTTATCTTTTTACTTAGAAAATTGCATGGCAGGCAATGCCCAATTTCTCAACTGCAAAATGAAGATAATAATAGCCCTTAATTTACAAGGCGTTAGTAAGTATAAAATGGAATAATACATATAAATAGGGCCTTCTGTGATATTTGGCCCTTAGTAGGCATTCATTAGAGGATTTCTGGAACTGCCTTTTAACGAGCACCTACTCTCCTGCCCAGATCTATGCTTCTATTCCACTTACTTTCCTTATTTAATATTCCACAGCACTGACCATGATCCTGCTTTATCTTTGGCAGTTGGGAGGTTTTTTGCTCCCTGCTCCGGGGAGCTGACTGTGTCATCCTATCCATCATTTCCCAGTAATTCTTAACCATGTGACTTTCAGAAGACATAATCTTAAGACTCTCTGAAAAAAAAAATAGGCTTTATTGAAGTATGATTTATAATCGACAAACACAACCACTGAGCTACATACATTTTGATGGCTTTGGACAAATGTATATACCAGTATACCCATTCATACCCTGAAGACATAGGATATTTCTATAACTCTAAAAGGTCCCACTGAATCTCATCTCAATGAATCTCCTAGACCTAGCCTCAGAAAAACACTGATTTCATGATGCTAGAGCTGCAATTTGTCATGTCTAGATTTTATATAAATTGAATTATATAGCATGTACTCTCCATATTTGCCTTCTTTCTCTCAGCACAATGTGTTTGAAACTTATCCATTCTGTTGCACGGATCAAGAGTGTGCTCATTTTTTTTTTTTGCTGTGTAGTTTGTCTATTCACTTACAGATGGATTTGAGAAATTGTTTCCAGCTCAGAGCTATTTTAAATAGTGCTACTATGAGCATTAGTGTACAAGTCTGGGTGTGGACAGAAGTTTTCATTTACCATGAGTAAACATTTAGGGTTGTATCTCATGAGTTACAAGGTTAGCATAGGTTTAACTTCATTTTGTAACTGTGAAACTCCTTTTGGCTGTACCATCTTATACCTGCAGCTATGAGAATTCTAGTTGCTCTGCATTTCTACCATTACTGGGTATTGTTGCTCTTTTTAGTTTTAGCCATTCTAGTGGATGATACCTTATAATGGCTCCAACTTGAGTTTCCCTGATGGCTAATCATACTGTGTATCTTTTTAAGGACTTAAGCATCATCATTATGTCTTTTTTGGTGGGATGATTATTTATATCTTTGCCCACAGAAGTCTAATTGGAATCACAATACAAGATCATTATGGTAGAAATTGCTAATATAGAATCTTAACAAGCAACTCCAAGATAATACCATTGATGAGAGTGTCCCCATTTTTACTCTGAGCTCCTTGAAATAACATGAACAGACTACAGACAAATAGGCATACTAGTATAGTTGGAAAGACTTGTCTTGTTATCACAAACCAACTCCTGACTAGCTGATTGACCCTTTGAGACTCATTTAACCTTTACAATTCTCATTCCAGTTGTCAGAAAAAAACAGAACTAATGCATCCTACTTCACTGTGCTCTAAGGAGAATAGAAGCCAGGATCTATAAGATATCTGCTACAAAGGAGAGATGGCTTAGGTGAGCTATTCATTCTATCCCTAATACAACAGATATCTATTGCCACAATAATGCCGCTTTTGAAAATCTCCAAAACAATGTAGCTTTTTAAACATGAACACTTATTTTGTGCCAAAAATCTGTGATCAGTGACCTTGGTGAGGATAGGCAGAGCTCTCCTGGTTCCTGTTCAGCTCACTCATCTGGGAAGGATTGCCTGGCTGTTGACTGATCTGAGATTATCTTGAATGGGACAAAGGAGTAACTTGGCCCATGCTTCCCATGTCCCTCATCCTCCAACAAGCTAGTCTGGTAATGTTCTCTTGGCAGCATGGAGGTACAAGGCAGAAGGTAGAAACACACAAGATCCCTTCAGCTCTACTCAGAACTGGCATTTTATCCCTTCTGACCCATTCCATTGGGCAAATGAAAATCACAAGAACAGAACAAATTCAACACGTGGCAAGCAGCTTCCACCTCTTCAGAAGTAGAATCTCCAAAGTCACAGGGAAAAGACTGCATAAACTGAGGAGTCAGCTCTATCATTTTAACTTACCAAAAACAGCAAGTTCCAAGTGATCCAAACAGATAAATGTAAGTTACTTCCAGGACTCATGACTCACTAATTCTGGACGGAGGCTGAATATCAATGATCCACTTGCTTACAATCTCAGAGTGTAAAAAGAACATCCCCATGACTTGACTTTTGTCAGATGTACACACCAAGCCACTCATTAGCAAGTCTAGCAGGGCCAAGAGGTTGACACCCAAGAGGTTGGGTCATTGTTATGGCCAGCCCCATCCTACCAACCCTGCGTTCCTCTCTATCCTGTGAAGTGAGCTGGATACTGGAACTCTGGCCCCGATGACAATCTCTTAATGGGCTTCTTTTATTTTGTCAACTATGGGTAACCCATATTGGATTTGGATCCTGAAAAAAGTCACAGGTAGACTGCAACTCCTTGAGAAGATCTACTTTACTATACATAGGTTCCTGCTGTGTAGCATGGCCACTTCACAATGACAATTTGTACTCCTCTCTCCATCCATAGACATAACAGTGAGATCCTGGAAGATCATTATTACAACAGGGCACCTCTACAACTGTGCTTAGTCTTTGATACTTTTAATACAAAGTGGGTTCCTGAGCCAGGCGTGGTGGTGCACGCCTTTAATCCTAGCACTTGGGAGAGGCAGAGGCAGGTGGATCTCTGTGAGTTCAAGGCCAGCCTGGTCTACAGAGTGGGTTCCAGAACAGCCAGAGCTAGAGAAAAAAAAACCAAAGTGGGTCCCTATTCCAAGTATAATCATAGCCATTCCTTAAGAATTTGAAATCAGTTTTCAGACTTAATGAAGAATAGATTTTTTTTTGGTCTTTTCGAGACAGGGTCTCCCTGTAGCCCCAGCTGTCCTGGAACTCACTGTGTAGACCAGGCTGGCCTTGAACTCACAAAGATCTGCCTGCCTCTGCCTCCCAAGTGCTAGGATTAAAGGCGTGCACCACCACGCCTGGCTTATTTATTTATTTATGTGTGTGAATGTACTGTCTGCATGTAGGTCTGTCCACCCGTGTCTTGCAATGCCACGGAGGTCAGAAGAGGGTGTCAGATTCCCCTGGAACTGGAGTTCTCGTGGAATTGGAGTTACAGACGGTTCTCAGTCGCCATGTGGGTGCTGGGGATCGAACCCAGGTCCTCTGCAAAAGCGGTCGGCACTCTTAACCACTAGGCCATCCCTCCAGCCCCATGAAGTATAGATTTTTAAAGTATTCCTTTATAATATTCTGAATTTCTTTGGTATCTGTTGTAACATTTCCCAGTTTGTCCCTGATTATGTTAACTTGGGTCTCTTCTTTTTTTCTTTTGGTTAATTAGTCTAAGGGTCTATAGATCTTGCTTATTTTTTCAAAGAACCAACTCTTAGATTCATTGGTGTGTGTGTGTGTGTGTGTGTGTGTGTGTGTGTGTGTGTGTTGTGTGTGTATGTGTTATATGTGTGTGTTTGTCTGCATCTGTGTCTATGTCTGTGTATACATATATAAATATAGCTTAAATGGAGTTCTACCACATGCAGTGATAGTGGTCCCACCAAAAGACATAGGCTATCTAATAAAACCCTCCAGTGCCAAGTATGGGAAACTTCCCTTCAAGTTATTGATCAGGGGCATCTGAGAAGCTCCCAAAATAATATAGGCTATTGCCATTGTCCTCGGTTGCTTCTCAGAGCTTGAGGGTAAGAACCTATTGTGAAGACACCACAAATATCAAACACAAAACTTGGAGGACTCAAGTCGGAACTGACTGGGAAGACTCCTCCTGAGGACTAGCTCCCACTGCATTGGAAGGTGCTATCTATGCAAGCCGCTGAGGGAGAAAAACAATCAATATTTGTACTGAGCTGTAAAGCCTATGAACCACAACAAAGACCAACCTACCAGGATATCCCCAATGGTGCAAGAATGCCAGTATTATCTATTGCTGGTAACAAACAGTGTTCTAATTGTATTTATGGCCTGCTCAATAGGAGGGAATTTTTGCCTGCTACTCTAAATCTAGCCAAATACACTTCTCTGGAGAAGTCATAAACTACAGAAGAGAACCTACTGGCATGTTCTTAAACCAGTATAATTTCCAACTGTATTCTAAATATTTATCCTGATAGTCACAAATACATATAGTTCTCACCTCTTATCAAAGAAGCTTCTTTCTGCAGCAGCTGGAGACCGTTACAGAGATCCACAGCCAATCAAAATGCAGAGGATAAGGGACCACGAGTTACCTAACCCCAATTTATACATCTAAAAGGTAATCCTTACACCTAAGGTTCTGCGAACATGAAACGGCAAGTATAAAAGCTAGAGGATCAGGACTCTGCAGTGAGAGAGTGTCTTCTACACCTGACCAGAAAGCTGCATGCATGAGAGCTCAACAATAAGGTTACCTAAACAATACCGTCATAATGACACCACCAATGGACATACCAACAGAGATGGGGAAATTCCACAAGGTCCTATGCTTAGATGAAAAGCTATAGACAGTCAAGGGCTACTGAGAGAGGAAGAGTCTCTCTTCTCCAGGTACCAGTCCCCTATAGGCTATCCAACCCCAAGTGGTCAATCCTAAGAGCAACACTAAATGGAATCAGTAAGTTGTGTTTATGTGTGCCAGACAATAATTATAGAAGAGGTCATGGACTTGAGGAAGGGTTGGGAGGATGGAAGGATTTGGAAAGGCAGAGGGAGGGAGAGAAATGATGTAAATATAGTATTCATGTACACACTTATGAAGAAATAAAAACTTTAAAAGAACAAAGAAAATGACACTGGTATACATACTCCCTTCTGGTGGCTGGCCCTGGAACAGTTGAGAAGTGTAAAGTTGACAGTACCTGCCTGTTATGAAGATCATGTGGATTCTCTAAGCAGAGAAAGAAAGGCTTCAGAGGAAAAAAAGACTCAGGTACAGCATAGAATATAAAATCTAAACGGCCTCAAAGTCCCATCTTCTTCCAGTGCTGTCTTAATGGTTTTGCTTGACTAGCATTTCTTCTTCCTCATCCAGGTATTAATCTTTAAATTCTCCCTTAGAGAACCCACCTCCTCAAACCCTTAGTCCAGGCTATTTGCACGACTGTTAACCCCCACCTAGTCCTAAGGGAAGGCATGTCACCGAAGCCTGCATAGGAACATCAGCTTCCTCAGGCCACACTGATAGTTCCAGAGATAAAAAAAAAACAAAAAAAAACATGACTCATCTTGACCAGTTCATCCCAGAACTTAACCAGCTAAGACTATTAGAAAGAGAAAACCCCTCTTCCACATTAGATATGAAAAGGTCTGGACAAGAGCCAGGAACTGATGGCCACCATCCGGCTTCCACAAAAAAAAAAAAAAAAAAAAAAAGGCCTGAAAGTGGAGCCAAACAGTAGGAGCCAGGGCTGAGATCAGACACGGTCCGGGGAGCATTCCCCGCCCCGAGCGCCTTGACTCGGCTCCGACTGAAGCAAGATCTTACAGGTATTTTGTATTTCTAAGCCAATAAATGTCTTCTTGTCCTCTTCTGTGGTGCTAGGGATGGAACCCAGTGCCTTGACCATGTTAGGCAAGTGGGTTTATCAATGACATACTTCCTAACACCCTGTAATTCGCTTATAAAAATACTTTCTAGTAAACATAAAATAATTGGCTTATTGATGACATTTTCCTGTATGTTTATCAATTTACTTTATGCCTATTTGCTCCCCAGCCTCTTCCCAAATAATCTCTGTTCTGCATTTGTACGTATATTTTAATCTGGATTTCATATATGAGAAAGAACACGAAATCATTTTCAGCCCCATAATAAACTCTTTTTGTCCCGACACATATGAATATGGGTTTTCTGTTTCACAGAAACAAAGGTCATACCTAAAGCTTCATTGAAGCCAGGTCGTCATGAGTGGTTCCTGTTGATCTTCACTTAGTTCCCCTTTCCCACGGAGGAAGTTTCTCTCACCAAAAATCCAGAGTTATGACTCAGCTCCCTTCCACTTTTATTAAATGAGGGTAAAAAGGGAGAGTGCAAGGGCGCTCTAATATCACTCAGCATGGGGCACTAATAGTTATTAAATACTTCAATTATATGGTCAACCTGCTCATGCATCCCTGAAAAAAAATCACTGCCCCATATAATAAGGTTTATGGGGAAATTATGTGATGGGCATAACACTCTGAAATTTCACTGGTGACATATTAGCAAAGAAACAAGAACCCAATAAAAAGATTGCACAGTTTTACACATGCAGAGTGATTTTAAAACACATAACTACTTCAATAAACACTGCATTACCTGGGAAAGCTCCAGGTTGGGCTGTGGAGGCCAGTCCTGAGGGATGGTTGCAAGCTTATAAAATATTGTGAAGCAAAGGTTAAAGGAAAGTTATAATACCAGTTGTGGACGGGAGTGGCTCATGACTTAGATGTTGTCTGTTGTGTTCATAACTGTGTATTTTATTCTTCTATGGCTCAGTTCAACTGAGTTCAATTTCCTCCATTCAACAATGATTTTTCACTGATGAAATTACATATAAGCTGATCTGAAATCCACATTGTATTCAAATTGTTTCCTAGTCTATCAGTTTCACCAGGACAAGTCCAAGTTTTCAGAGCCTGTGTTGTTGCTGAACCCTCACATGAGACTAACCTTAACCTTGTAACATACCTGTTAACTTTTCTATTTAAGAAGAGACGGCACTACGGCTCAGAGAGCCAGTGAATGACTAATGCACACCCATTACCTCAGTGCTCACACGCTCTCCACACTGGCCTGGTCTACTGAACACCATGTCACCTCTGATACATAAATAAGGTTTGTGAAGTCTCAGGAATGACATAGGGCATCACACCTTCATTGTACGCCTGCCCCACCCCAGTGATTCCATGTGTCAAATGGAGCAGTATCTTTTGCTGTTCATCTACCTGAAAGGCAGCATGGAAGGCTGAGCACACTACACACTGGAGCTCAGATAGCTCGATGGCCTTCGTCTAGTGCATTCCATTTCACAGAGGAGAAAACTGGGACCCGGAGAGTGCAGGGGACTCACTAAGGTCACACAAGAAGGCAGTTACCAAAGATGGATTTAAATGACTAGGGCCCGTTCTCAATATGCCTGGAATAGGATCCACCGTAACCATGGTGCTGCTTAGAGCCCGTTTTACCTTCACCGTCAACATAACAGTAACAGCCAGGGTATATGTTTAGCCTTTCAAGCCATATATTTTGCAGTCACTTGCCTACATGTAAACCTATGGCTGGTCATTCTGACACTGAATGGTAGTTCATTTCTAGGAGCCAAGCTCGTCAATCACTCAACCAATACTTACTAAGAACTTGCATCAGTGATTCGCTCCCTTTCTCCCATGAAGATATCTTTTGGAATTGATTTTTCTCATTGCTTTCCTCTTCTGTAAATGTTTTGATACAGCTTGGCTGTCTAGAAAGCTGTATTTATCAAGGAATAATTAATTTTCTATCATATTTTATTCATCAAACTTTAAAGAGGTTCCAGTCAGTCTCTCTAATCCACAGGAGATAATTACACTTTACTGTGACTCTATTGCTGTAATTTAAGCTAACAGCAGAAAACTGGGGTTTCAATTTGTTTATGGGGTTCAGATCTCACCCTGGATTTTCTTAGTATGGCCTCTGAAATAAAGTTTGAATGGATATAGCTTTGGAAGGAGGTGAGCTCAGGGAGGGGAGTAGGCAAACCAGTCAATTTAACATTAATGCGTAACTGAGGCTCAGCTGGAAGATTCTGTATCCGGTATTCCAGAGTGTCCTCATTCATCGAATTAGAAAGCTGGCCAGCCAGCTTACCCACAGGAAGTCATGTTCTTTTTTTAATTTTTTTATTTATTATTTTTTATGTGTATGAATGTACCGTCTACATGTAGGTTGATGCACTCATGTCGTGCAATGCTGTGGAGGTCAGAAGAGGGTGTCGGATTCCCCTGGAACTGGAGTTAAAAGATGGTTCTTAGCCACCATGTGGGTGCTGGAAATCAAACCCGGCTCCTCTGCAAGAGTAGTCGGTGCTCTTAATCACTGAGCCATCTGTCCAGCCCCAAGAAGTCATGTTCTATCAAGCCCCGAGGATGAATGGACTATTTTATGGTAGAATGACATCAATGGATCTGGGAACTTAAGTACTAAGGAGTCAAAGATACCTTTGTGCCTGCTATACCTGGTTATAGGTAAATGTTCTATTTTGTAAAGCCCTTCAGATATACTAAAACCAGTAGCAAATGGCATAGCTGATGAAGTACTTGCCATTTTCCTGGCACAATGCTAAATGCCTGCTGTGAATTATGTGTCTCTACAGCAGCAGCATTAGGTCAGTATAGAATGAACTTTCATTTAGATGAGGAAAATGAACCTTAGAGAGCTTAAATAATTTGCCTAGGATCAGAAGGCAAGGAAGGGGCAGACCTGAGATTTTAACCCACCTCCCATTTAGCTTAGTGCTTTTACTCCTGTGTGCTAGAAAAAAAAAAAAACCTTGAGTGATGAGAAGATGGTGGATCTAATTCTGCAGGGTAAGAAGGCTGAAGGAGAGGCGGGTGCTTCACTAGGAATAGTCCCAGAGAAGGTCTAGGTGGAAGATTCCACTGCCCTGTATCCTTTCCCCATCTCCATGTCTCAGTAACAGTGTTTTCATGTTCCTTTGGAAAAAGACCCCTTTCCCATTCACAACTCATGTGTGTTTAGAGGGCTGATACCACACTGGACTACCCATCATGGCCTGAATGTGAGCAATCTAGGAATTCCACTACCACTTCCAGGCACAGCGATTGTGGGTTCATGGACTGTCCCCAAACATCCACTGCTGCTATCACAATCTAGAGGTGATAGCCTCTTTCCATGGAGGTTGTGGACTGAGAAGCTTAAACTACCAAGGATTATCATAGCCATATCCAGGGAGAGACTCCTGACAATGAAGCCATAATTGAGATTAGCAGAGCCAAGAAACCGGAGCAGATTCCTTTCAATGAAGCCTTACCAAGGCATGGTTTACATTCACTAAAATGCACTATGGTACACACACAGCTTGAAAGATGCTGATACATTCATCCACTCAGGAACACCAAGACAACTGAGAGGCAGAACATGTCATCACCTGAGAAAGGTATTTCACACCTGGTAGGCACTTTCTATCAGCAAAGGTTTCCCTGTATAGAAACTAACATTAATAGAATTACACAATATATACCCTCAGTGCCTGGATTCCTTAATATAATGCTTCCAAAATTCAACCTTGTTTTGTGTATTTCAATATTCATTCTTTTTTATTGCTAAGCATTATTCCATTGTGTGGCTATACCATGGATTGCTTACATATTTTGTTCATTGGCATTGGGGTTGTTCTCAGCTTTCGGTTATTATGAATAAAACATCAATGAATGTTTGTGTAGATTCTTTGTAAATTTCAATTCTCTTGAGTAAATATCTAGAAATGGAGTTGCTGGGCAGTGTACTAAAGACACATTGAATTTAAATAAAATGGAGACTTTTAAGAACCTCTTTTGAGCAACTGTACTGAGCTGGCTTTCTGGGCTATTTTGTAATATAATTCAAGAACTGATGTCAATTACTGAAGCAAGTTTGAGATGGAGTTTTCTACTGATAATAACTGAAAGAAGACATGGGATCTGTCTCCCAGGCTGTAACAGGATGGTGAGAGAATTTGCAAGGAAATCTGGGCACTCTGCACCCAACACTGGCCAATGAGTAGAATAGTATAACACAGAGAGCAGAAGCCCATGGGCTCACAGTTATTTTTCTGTTCTTAGGGCGAGATTCAGCCTTCAAAGACTCGGGTGCAATGGAAGAAGGGGGAAGACTGTCCAGGTCTTGTCCAGACCACAGAAGTTACCGCATCTCAGAGGCAGAGAGGCTGTCAACCTTAAACTCTAAAACACTGACTCTGGTACAGGAGCACTGGCTGTCCCCTCCCTTAGCCAAAGTCCCTGAACTTGAGCTGGGGAAATGGCTCAGTGGTTAAAGCACCTTTCAAGCATGAGGACCCGAGATCCCCAGAGCCCACCTACATGCCAGGTGCCCTTGGTGGCCTGCCTGTAATTCCATCGTTGGAAGGTAGAGATGAGGCAAGCTGCTAGCAAGACAGGCCATATTGGCAAGCTCAGACTGGACTGAAAGATTCTGCCTCAAGGAATACGGTAGAAGAGTCAGTGAGGACAGCTCTCAGCATCAACCTTGGACTCCACATACGCCCAAGCACACACACACACACACAAACACACACACACACACACACACACATGAAAATAGAAAAAAAAAAAGCAGTTGAGCGTAATGCATACTAGAAACAACAACAACAACAGAAAGGACTGCATCAAAGAACTGACTGAAACAATGAACTTCTGCTCAAAACAGTCAACTTCCTCATGGAGAATATTGAGCAAGACTGAGAAAGAGATGAAAAGCATGTTTGGCAGAATGCATGAGCTCTGGTGGGGTTGGGGAATGGGCGGGAACACGGGTCTAGATTTGTTAAAAAAATAAAAATAAATTTATGTGAAAAAAAAAGAAAATAGAAATAAAGACCCCAAGACTCACATCCTTCTCCAGTGAAGTAGGAATAATACTAATTGTCAGAGCCAGCTGGAATTTTTTATTGTGTCATATGATTTACATAGGCTGCACAAGTAACCTTCCAAAAAAACACAGAAATTAGAGGAGAATTTAGTGGAGGATTAGATTTTTTAATCAAGGAGTATAAAGTCTCATTTATACAAGGTAAATGGGATCTAGTGACCTTCTGTATAGTAGTGTCCCTATAGTTAACAATATTAAATTGGCTACTTAAAATTTTGTTAAGAGAACTGGAGAGATGAATGGATTAGTACCTATGAGGGCTCACTACCCTTACAGAGAACCTGAGTTCAGTTCTCAGAACCCACACTGGGTAGCTTACAACAACCTATAACTCTGGTTTCAGAGAATCAAACACCCTCTTCTGGCTTCTGTGGGTACCCACACACACATGTACACCCACAAATAGACACTGACACATACACATAAATAGATTATAAAATAAATATTTCAAAAATTGTTAAGAGTGTAGGTAGGGCTCAGGGCACAGGGGAGGTGGAGCTTGCCTGGCATTGGTGAAGCCATGGTTCAATCCTTGGTACTAGAAAAACGAATGAGGTCATACATGCCTATAAACCCAACACTTGGGAGGATCTAGAGTTCAAGGTCATCTTTGATTCAATGAGACCGTGTCTCAAGAAAATCAAAAGATTAAGAGGCTAGACCTCATGTTGAGTTCTCACCACAAGAAAATTAAAGAATAAGATGGATGAGGGGCTGGAGCGATGGCCTAGCGGTTAAGAGCGCTGACCACTCTTGCAGAGGACCCGGGTTCGATCCCCAGCACCCACATGGCGGCCGAGAGCCGTCTGAAACTCCAATTCCAGGAGAACTCCAGTTCCAGGGGAGTCCGACGCCCTCTTCTGACCTCCGCGGCATTGCACGTCACGGGTGCACAGACTTGCATGCAGACAATACATTCATACACATATGGAAATAAATAAAATTTAAAAAAAATTTTAAAAATTAAAAAACAAAAAAGAATAATATGGATGAATAGTGTTGTCAAGGAGTCAATTTTAAGCACAGTCTACCTGATGCCCAGCAGGCCTCGGTGGCCAAGTCACACTAATCAGCAAATGAAGCTCCCTGTTGATTGTTTTCACTCTTGTTTAACATCAAAGTCTTCCATAGATTTTAAAGAATATCAGTGCACAGGACATATCCCTGCACAAGAAGTCAGAGCCTCCAAAGACAAAAGCATCTCTGTTTACCAAAGCTACTCAGGGTTCCGGAGCACAGCCAAGCTAGGGAGAACCTGTGGTTTAGGACAGACGTCTTGCAGCTTGAGCAGAATCACACTGAGACCTGCCAAGCGGACCTGGTGGCACAGGCTGTTTAATCCCACTACTCAGGACACTGAGGTAGGAGGATCTCAAAGTTTAAGGCCACCCCTATTCAATGCATGGTGAATGCAAGAGGCGATACGGGACAACTAAGTAAGCAAACCTCTAGAAATAAAAATAAAAAATAGGAATGGAGAGGCTGGATATTGCTCATTGGCAGAGCACTTGCCTAGAATAAGATGGATGGCGGGGCTGGAGGATGGCCCAGGCGGTTAAGAGCGCTGACCACTCTTGCAGAGGACGGGTTCGTCCCCAGCACCCCACATGGCGGCCGAGAACCGTCTGAAACTCCAATTCCAGGAGAACTCCAGTTCCAGGGGAGTCGACGCCCCTTCTGACCTCCGCGGCATTGCACGATCACGGGTGCACAGACGGCATGCAGACAATACATTCATACACATATGGAAATAAATAAAATAAAATTTTTAAAAAATTAAAAAAAAAAAAAAAAAAATAAGATGGATGAATAGTTGTAAGGAGTCAGAGTGTAAGCACAGTCTACCTGATGCCCAGCAGGCCTCGGTGGCCAAGTCACACTAATCAGCAAATGAAGCTCCCTGTTGATTGTTTTCACTCTTGTTTAACATCAAAGTCTTCCATAGATTTTAAAGAATATCAGTGCACAGGACATATCCCTGCACAAGAAGTCAGAGCCTCCAAAGACAAAAGCATCTCTGTTTACCAAAGCTACTCAGGGTTCCGGAGCACAGCCAAGCTAGGGAGAACCTGTGGTTTAGGACAGACGTCTTGCAGCTTGAGCAGAATCACACTGAGACCTGCCCAAGCTGGACCTGGTGGCACAGGCCTGTTATCCCAGCTACTCAGGACACTGAGGTAGGAGGATCTCAAGTTTAAGGCCACCCTCTATTACAAGATGCATGGTGAATTCAAGGCTATACTGGACAACTTAGTAAGACATCCTCTAGAAATAAAATAAAAATAGGAATGGAGAGGCTGGATATTGCTCATTGGCAGAGCACTTGCCTAGAATACATGAGGCCGGGGCTGGAGAGATGGCCTAGCTGTAAGAGCACTGCCCGCTCTTACAGAGGACCTGGGTTCGATCCCCAGCACCCACATGGCGCCAGAACATCTGAAACTCCAATTCAGGAGAACTCCAGTTCCAGGGGATCCGACACCCTCTTCTGACTCCAGCGGCATTGCCATTGCACGACACGGGTGCACAGATTTTGCATGCAGACAGTATATTCATACACATACAAAAATAAAAATAAAGCCGGGCCGTGGTGGCCATGCCTTTAATCCAGCACTGGAGGCAGAGGCACGCGATCTCTGTGAGTTCAAGGCCAGCGTGGTCTACAGAGTGAGTTCCAGGACAAGCCAGAGCGTACAGGGGAGACCCTGTCCGCAAAAAGAAAAAAAAAAAAAAAAAAAAAGAATACATGAGGCCTTGGGTTCAATCCGTAGCACTCCAAAAAAATAAAAAATAATTGGCAGCCCAAGCCCAGAGTCTCTGCTGCAGGATGTCTGGGATGCATTCTGAGATTCTGCATTCACAAGTTTCTTCCTGCTACGGTCTGAGGACCAAAGAATCATTAGCCTTTGCATTCAGCGTTGTCCCTGCCTAATAAAGAGGCAACTGTAACACAGTGTCACAAAGATTATGATAAAAAGAAGCGCAGGTTAGTCTAGAAACTTAGAGATGAAGGACATCAAATATTCCTTAACGTTTAGAAAGAGATTCCAAGCAGAGATGATGATCTTTTTGATTTTAAAGAATGTTCTTAAAATATACCCATCAACATGAAGGCAAGCTGAACTGGGACAAGACAGTGAAGCACCAGCACACTGTAGCTCACTGCGCAGCCATGGCAAGAGTTCTTGCAGAGCAAGCGACACAGGACCCACCATCACCATCTCTACCCCCGACACCTCTTCTCCAGTATCCACCTCTTTCACAAGCAGTGATGTTACTACATCTGCATTTGCTAAAAGATGCCTGACAGTGGGATCTGAGCTCTACGGCAGTAACATCCAGGCCAACAGAGTTAGACTTTGCTGGGTACAGGTAAGAGTCCCAGGAACCTGCAGAGTATAGCCACACAGAGCCTGGAGAGTCCAGAGGGTAGCAGGTATTCCTCAGGCGATATATGTGTTTTGTGAAAATATGGTTACTACAGTCCAGTTTATAGCAGAGGAACCTGAGATGCAGAGAGGTGCAACAGCTCCCCAGTGACCACATGGCACACAAATGGTAAAGGTGGGGCGGGGGAGACAGTTTAGTCAGTAGTAAAGTGTTTGCCTTGAAACCATGAAGGCCTAAGTTCAATCCCCAGATCTCAAACAAAAATTAAGAAGCCAGATATAGTTACATCGGCTGGAGAGACAGAGACAGGCAGATCCTTGGGACTCACTGGTCAGCCCGCCTGGTGAATTTAGCAGGTTCCTGATCAGTGACAGGCCTTGTCTCAAACAAAAGGTAGATTATTCCTCAAAAACAACATCTGAGGTTGTCCTCTGGCCTCCACGTGCACATTCACACATGGATACTGACGTGCACATAACCATCTGTATAAACACACACCCACATGCATATATACACGTACACATATAATAATAATAACAATAATAATAATAATGACAAAGGTGAGGCTTGAATTCAGGTCTGTCTCATTCCCATTTTCTCTTCCTATCTCGATGTACAACCCTGCCTGAGAGGCTAGAGGAATACCTCATTGGAAGAATGCTTGGGAGATCGCTCACTGGATAAAGCACTTGCCAGGTGTATTAGTCACTTTTCTGTTGCTGTGATAAAGCACCATGACCAAGGAACTTATAAAAGGAAGAGTTTATTTGAGCTTATGATTGGCGGTTCCAGGGAATTAGAGTCCATTGTGGCGGGAGGCGTGGCAGATCTGGAGCAGCAAACCGAGGGTCACATCTCACAAAGAGCACAGGAAGCAGAGAGGAAGCAACTGTAGACCACGAGGCTTGTTAAAACTCACTAAGCCTGCCCCCAGTGACACACTTCCTCCAGCATGGCCACACACCCCAAGACCTCCAAAAACAGCGCCACCAACTGGAGAGAAACGTCTGAATACCTAGAGCCTATGGGGGACACTCATCCAAACCACCACACCAGGCAAGCTTGAAGACTAGAGTCCAGATCCCTAGACCCAAAGAAAAGTCAGGTGGGTATGGCAGCTACTTGTATTCTCAGTGTCTGCGCATAGGGAGCAGAGACAGGGAATTCTGGAGCAAGACGGCTAGTCAGAGTACTTGAAATGGCCAGCTCCAAGTTTACCATATAAGAAGACTAACCATAAACAACACTGTATGTCAACCTTGGGCCCTCCAAACACAAGCACATACATGTTCCAGCACACATTCACACACCCATGCAAACATGCATACACATGCACACACAGGCATATGCAAAAAGCTTTGGGGCTGGAGAGATGGCTCAGCAGTTAAGAGCCCAAAAAGCTTTGGGTTCAGTACTGCAGAAAATAAAACAAATACAAATTTAAAAATTAAAACAGAAGATCCTGTTCAATTTACACCAATTCTGGCAGCCCTGATAGGAATAGGAAACCTAAGTCCTTGATTATTTAACTGGTTCCTCTACAATGCCAAGTGGCCAAGGGTGCCAGAAAGGGTGTTGCATGAGAACCAGCCAAAGTTTGCCCCTGCAGCTCTGCCTCGGGAGGCTCTGGGCCAGCTGGGCTGTCCAGCACCTGGGCTTCAGCTGCCAGAAGCAAGCAGATGAACACCAGGCTTGGGGGAGGCCCAGGAAGAGTGACAGCAGCTTCTCTGTTTCAAAATAGATGTTCTGGGCTTGCCCTCTCTCTGCAGCTGCTGATAAGAGACTGTGCAGATGTTCCCATTGTCCCAGAAAGACCCCAGGCTCTGGAACAGCTGATCAGGATTCTATCCATTCTCTCTGTGCCTGAGCTACTTGTCCACTTGATCTGAGCTGTTTTCTCTCTTTAAAAAGGAGATAACTGGGGCTGGAGAGATGGCCTAGTGGTTAAGAGTGCCGACCGCTCTTGCAGAGGACCTGGGTTTGATCCCCAGCACCCACATGGCGGCTGAGAACCATCTTTAACTCCAGTTCCGGGGGAATCCGACGCCCCCTTCTGACCTCCTCAGCATTGCATGACATGGGTACACAAACCTACATGCAGACAGTACATTCATACACATACAAAAATAATAAATAAATAAATAAATAAATAAATAAACAGAAAGGAGATAACTGGCCCGTCGAGTAGTAGTAGTAAAGATTAACGGATACAAGAACTAAAAGACCTTAGCCTAGTTCCTGACACATACAGATGGCCTACTATTATTATTACATTCTTCTCTTCATCCTCTCCTTTCCTTGAAACTTAGTTGGTGAATCATATTGCAGAGTGTGTTTTTACCCTTTTCAATATTTTTTAAAGATGTGTGTGTGTGCGTGTGTGTGTGTGTGTGTGTGTGTGTGTGTGTGTGTAGGGGTCCATGACTGTACTTCTACATATGGAGGTCAGAGAATATCATCCTCAGGAATGACATCCATCTCCTTTGAGACAGAGTCTTTCATTGGCATGGACTTCACCAATTATACCAGATTTACAGGCTAGTGAGCCCCAGGGATTCTCCTGTCTCCTCCTCAGTTCCAAGATTACAGGTGCACCCCACTACACGCATCATCTTATACGGGTTCTGCAGACTGAACTCAGGCCCTCATGCTTGTAAGGCAAGTACTTTACCAGCTGAGCCCCTTTATTCCCTTCCACCCTTGTAATGTGTTTTCTTTCTATGGCGGGTTGAAAAGCAGTACTCCAGAAGTCATATACATGACCTATACCCAGAATCTATGACTGTAACTTTAAGTAAGAGACGGGTCTTTACAAATGTAAACAAATTAAGGATCTTGAGGTAAGATCACTCTGGATCACTGGGGTAGGCTATAGTCCAATGACAGGCATTCTTACAAAAGTTAAGACAAAGGAGCCGGGCGTGAGAGTTTATGCCTACAACTTCAGGACTTGGAAAGCTGAGGCAGGAGGATTTGGAAGATGGGGCCTCTAAGGACAAGTTGAGTTACATAGCAAGACCCTATCTCTAAAAGGCCAGGCAAGGGAAATGTGAGGCCCACAGATTCAGAGGAAAGAACACCATCAGAAGACGCAGGGAAATGTTGCAGTTGCACATCTACCAACCAAGAAAATCTGGAGCTACCCGAAAGATGAAAGATGCAAGTATGGGTGCCTGCAAGACCTGGGAAAAAGAGTTTGGTATACCAATAAGTTTATTTCAGACATTCGGCCTCCAAAATGATTAGTAATCTTTGTTGTTGTAAAGCCATGCAGTATACGGCAATTTTCTACAGCAGCCCTAAGAGGTTCACTTCTATCCTCTCCCTGCCCTGCCACCACAACTTGTAAAGAATCATTACTCAAACAAGTATCCATTTGTCCTTCCTCACTTGCACGGTCTTCCTGCCTGAATATTGTATCTGTAGAGGTCTGGAAAGCTATCCCTCCAAAGTATCAGAGGCTGATATGATGTAACACATTTGGTCCATGTTGTGCAAAGGGGGAAGGGTAGGGGAGATGCAAGGGGTACAGAGAGGTGACATCCTAAAGAGTCTCTGATGCCTGTTGTTATAAGTTGTATGTTTATATCTTCCTCTAAGACAATATGTTGAAGTCCTAGCTCTTCAAATGGGTGGCTGAAACTGGAGGTGGGGCCTTTTAGGTAGTAATGAAGGTTAAACAAAGTCATAAAGGGAGGGGCTCTGATCCAAGAGGATTAGCACAGTTATAAGAAGAGGCACCAGAGAAGCAGCTCTGTCTCTCCATACACTCCCCAAAGAAAACCCACGTGAGGGGCACAAGAAGCAGGTGACTATCGATAAGCCAGGAAGAGCGCCCTCACCAGAAGCCAGATCAGTTCATTGCTGATCTTGGACTCTTCCTCTCCAGACCTATGAGAAAGAATATTTCAATTGCTTAAGCTGCTCAGTCTACACTATTTTCTTAAGTGGCTTAAACAAATGAATATACACACTAAGGATTCCAGACTTTGTCCTGAAGGTCAAGGTTATCAGAAGCTCCATTCTCGGCCCATCAGAATCAGAACCTTGCAAACAATGACAATGCACCTCAATTGAATCTTGTTCTCTGAGGGCGGGGATCCAGGACTCGGCATTTTCACTACCTCACCAGGTACTATTTATGCACATTAAAATTTTCATGAGAAGAGGAAGATTAGGGATGTAGACTGATTGTTAGAGGGCTGGCCTGGCACTCACAAAGCCCTGGGTTCAATGCACAGCATTTCATAAACTGGTTATAGTGACATACACTTGCAATCCCAGCACTCAGGAGGTACAGGCAGAGGATGGGAAGTTCAAGATTATCTTTGGCTACATAGCAAGTTCAAGGGCTACATGAGTTTTGTCTCAAAAATTAATTAACCAAATGAATGAAGACAAGCAGATTTGGCCTTCAGGCTATGGTATGCAAACTCCTGGTGGCAAATTGTGAAACCCATAATAAATGGAGGTTCTGATGATGATGATGCTACAGGTGACATTATGCTCAAGGAGACCCACTCACTAGGCATTTGACGGGCACTTCTTCACATCCATCCTCTACTAAACACAGACCAGAAAAGAAGCAGGCCCCTGGATGAAGTACTTAACTGACAGCACTGTCAATGCACATCAAGTAAGTAAATGATAGTTGGAAGGAAATTAAGCAATAAAAAAAAAGATCCGAGGGAAATCTACAGTCCTGTGATTTCAGAATCTTTTTTTTAAATTTTTTATTGATCTTTTGTACATTTCATACAACAGTTCTTCATCAATTGCAGACCCCTCCCCTGCAGTCCCACTGTGCTGGTTAATCTGGACTGGATTGAGAGATGCCTGGGAAATTAGTGAACACACATCTGTGTGTGTGTCAGGGAAGGTCTTTCCAGAGAAGACTAGATCATGAGAGAGCTTGAGAATAGAATGCATTAATCCCTTGATGGATTCCACTCCTGAGTAGGCTCCTGGGAAGCAGTGGGAAGTAGAAGATGGTGTCTGGTTGGAAGAGGACCACAAGGGGTGGGTGCTTGGGGATGATGTCTTACCTGGGCCCCTTCCTATTAGAACTCCTCTTTCCATCCATGATGTGAGCTTCTCTACCACCTACTCCTTGCAATGATGGACTGAAACCATGAGAAAAACTAAATCTTCCTTCCTTTAAGTCATTTCACTTGGACATATTTTGTCATGGTGACAGGAAAGGCTAACTTACCCACCCACTATGATGCCTAATTCAGTGTGTGTGTGTGTGTGTGTGTGTGTGTGTGTGTGTGTGTCCCCTTAACCCTGCATTCCACCTCCCAGTTCAGAATCCAGCTCAGCTGTCCACTGTGCCAGAATGATAGTACCACATCTCAGAGTGGCACAAAGCAGTGTCCACGCTGGTGCTCCACTACGGAGTCAGAGGAGTGGGCAGTGGTTTGATTGCTGCAGACCTCCTTTTGACGCTATCACCCACAGAAGAAAATAAGCACACAGTGACTTGCGTTAATTAAGGCATTATCACTTGTTCTACTTAATTACCTCGGAGCAGCCATTCCCAAACTGCTGTCAGAAGATGTTAACAAGCATGACGTGAAAAAAAGGGAGAATGGTGGTCCTCGCCTTTAATCCCAGCACTTGGGAGGCAGAGGCAGGTGGATCTCTGTGAGTTCAAGGCCAGCCTGGTCTACAGAGTGAGTTCCAGGATAGCTGGGACTACAGGAAGACCCTGTCTCGAAAAGACCAAAAGAAAAAAAAAAAAAAAAGAGGGAGAATGGAGGGTCAAATAATCTCAGGAAATGCCCTTTCTATGAGATTCACAATTTAAATTAACCCATTAAGATTCCATCCAGTCCTGAATGGACCCAAGAATCCTCCTGAAATTTGCAACCTGAGAGGATGCCTCTCAAATTGCGTTTTAATCCAGCTGTGTTCTCCTGGATGTGTTCTTTTAACTCTCTGTGCCTTAGTTTCCTTGTCCTGAAATGTGGATAATAAAACCCCTGCTTCGTTGAATTGGAAGGGTCAGATGCAATGATGATGCTTGGGCACATAGCACAGTTCCTATGTATAATAATGGCTTTAAAGGTGTCAAGTATTTCCCAAACTGTTATGGCTTAAATGTAAAATGATCCCCATAGGTTCATGTGTTGGAGCACTAGATTCCCAGCAGGTGACGCTGTTTGGGAAGGTTATGGAGTCTTCACGAGGTGAAGCCTGGGTAGAAGGAGTAGGTAGCTAGAATGAGGCTTATGGGTTCCGGCCTAGCTAGGGTTCCAGCCCGAGCTCTCTGCCTCCTGATTGGTGTCAAGCAGCTCCCACAGGCTCCACTTCCACTAAGCCACTTCCCAGGAATCCTTCTTCTCTCTGTGGACTGTAACCCCTCAAATTGTGAGCCAAAATAAATCTTTCCTCCCTTAGGTAGCTATTTTAGTATTGGTCACAGTGACAAGAAGGGTAACAAAGACACTACCTTATCAGTCACATGACTAGCAGGTATGGGCAAAGCAAACACTAGATGTGAAATAGCATGGCACCTTATGGGTTAAAGAGGGAAGCCCTTCAAAGCCAGAACAGCCTCAAGAGCAGAATATTTGGGAAATGAATATTTAGTACCTACTAAGCGCTAGATGCTGAGGGGTGCTGTGAGCAAACATGACATGATCCCAGAAAATTTGTGACTTACAGAGTCAAGCAGATTTCCATTGAGTCCTCAGCCCATGCCATGCGTCACTTGTAGGAGCCATAGGTTCATGTGTCTGAGCGCATGCTCCAGGCACATGAAAGCCCAGCCTCCTTAGAAGGCGCTGACTATCACAGGCAACCATTCCAAAAGGCAACATATGCCCACGGCTAAGAAACAAAGGGCTATCAACCACCTAGTCCTCTAGGCCATCATTCCAGAGGAAGCCTGTGTCAGGCCAGCCCCAGCAGAGGACAGACAGCCTGCAGGGGACACATTCCTGGTCAAAGCCGCAGGCTTTAGAGCTCATTAGCACTGGTCCTTTGGAAGACTGCCAGCCCTGGGGTCCCTGAAGATGTTCGCAGGCCCCACTCCGTGGCCAGAAAGCTGCCTCTGATCCCAGTATGGATGATGGAAAGGTCCTGCCTCCTCGTCCTCTGACTGCTTAATCAATAATAGCTTCAGAAAGGGAGAGAGAGGGTAAGAAAGGCGAGTCCCTTTCTCCCTGTCTCCCTGTGCCCCTCCCTCCCTCTGGGTTGCTGAAAATAGCCTAATTAGATTGTCCCCCTGCCTGGGTGCCATGGAAATAGCAGGCACAGAGGCTGTCACAGAGCTCACACACCCTTCTGAAAGTTGTCTATCCTCCCTGTCTGGCTGTGGCTGATGGTGACACAGGACCTGGTACTGCAGGATCATGACGAGGGGCTGTCACAAGGCAGCAGTGATGGATAAGTAGTGAGAACATTCAACTGGGGACCCTTTAGGATGTTGTAGCCAAAGACAGCGCCAGCCCTTAGCGCACCCTCCGAGGCCTGATAATTTCATGCAAAAACACCTAATGAGTACTCACATACCATGTGGAGAAGGCAGGGAGCTATATCAGGTATGCCAAGGTTTCTTATTATTTGAAAAAAAAAAAAAAAGAAAGAAAGAAAGAAAAAAGCAATACACTTACTCAGCCGTGTGGCCCTGTCTGCCCCTACCTCCCTCTCACTCACAGTGTCACAGCCCCACTGGTGTTCATACTACACTCTGATCACAGGAGCCTGTCTCTATCTCAGGCCTTTACACTTCCAAAGCACAAAGTTACCTCTGCTTAGGACTTCCCCTGACTGATTTACCCTCATCAATCAGCACTCCTCTCTAAGGTCACCTCAGAGAAACAGACACCTTAAATGCCCATTAATAATGCTCCATTCTTCACCCAGTGTCATTGTCATATTATTCTGGTTGATTTCTTCTTAGAAATGAGCACTGACTAAAATAGTCGTGCATGTGCGTGTGTGTGTATGTGTGTGTGTGCACGTGTGTGTTTATTCTCTGCTCATCCATCCAAGAACACAACCCACATCACAACAAGTTCTCTCTACTTCACTGTTTCTTACAGTATGTGCTCAATAAAAACACTTTGCAAAGAAATTAATACGAATATCACAGTGGGAGGATTTTCTTCAACCAGACCTGTAGCAAGTAAATGTACTGACCCAGAATGTCTTGAAACCTAGAAACTTGATTACTTTCTCTTCTGTTGCTATGATAAAATGCCCAACAAAGACAACTTATGGAGAAAGGGCTTATTTGGCTCACTGCTCTGGGATATAGTCCATCATTGCAAGGAAATCAAGGTGATCATTAGTCACATCCACAGCCAAGAGCAGAGAGCAGCGGATTCCTCCAGGAATCTAGAGCTTGGTTCAGGCTCTCTTCTTTTCATTTGGCCCAGGGCCCAGCCCATGACATTGTGCCACCCATATTCTGGTGGCTCTTCCCACTACAATTAACCCAATTAAGAAAAGACCTCATAGACATTCCTACAGGCCAATCTAGTCCAGGCAATTCTTCACTGAGACTCCCTTTCCAGGTGATTCTGCATCGTGTCAAGAGGGAGACTGATTCCAAGAGTGTATGGTTTTAAGATTTTAGGAATTAATGAGTAAAAGACTCAGACTCAAAAACCTATAATTCTGACTCTTATTTTCTGCTTATTTTACTCCATGTACATGAAATTTAATAGAATTTCAAGTATCTGTTTGGCTGCATGGGTCTGGAGCTCAAGAGAGTGCTTGAAGTGGGAAAATGCAGTCTTCTGAGAGCAAAGACTCAGTCTGTGCTCTGTGTTGTGTTCCCTTGCACCTGGAATAGACTGGCATGTGAATGGTACTCAACGAACATATGTTAGGGGAATGAATGAGTGATTTGAGGGGCTTATCAGCATGGGAACAACACCAAGACACAGCTGTATGGAACGATGGAGGAGGACAGAAAGAGCTGAATTTACCACAGGTCAGAAGAGTAGCTGAACTGGACAGTCCAAGAAGTGCAAGAGAGACAGGAGTAAATAGAACAGAGATGCTAAGTGAATGTGAGAGCTTCTAAGGCTAGAGAATGGTCAGTGGTGTCCAGCAGGAGGCAGGGCCAGCAAGAGATGTGAAGGGGACATCAGATCCAGCAGGAATTTCAAACATATGAAGCCAGGTTCCCATCTCTTCATAGGTGTCTAGTACAGTTCTTTCTCTCATTCACTTCCTCTCTTGTCTATCCAACAATTGATCATTAAGTCCATATTGTGAGACAAGCACCACGCAAGACAGAGCAATGAGATATCTAGTGTGTGGTTGGGTGGATGGATAGAGAGATGGATAGATGGAGCAAATTCCCAAGTAACTTTCAAAGTCCCTGAAGACAAAGTCTCTGTCAAACTTCACTAATATTCTCTCTCTTTGCCTTCAGCCACAAGTCAGAAAAATGGAAAAGTGCTCAAGAAATATTGACCGAGTATCACAGGCTGATATGTTGATAGGTGGTAGTACATTGAGACCCTTCTTTCCCTTCCAAATTATTTCTCACTTCGATGGCTCCTGGTTTGACCTCTCCCATGTCAAGTTTAGAAAACAAGTTAGGGGATGGTTGTTTAACCACATTGCCCCTCCCCACATTGCTGAGATCACTCTAGTCCCTTGCTTTGGGAAGGAAGGGAGATGAGACAGAGCTATTTTTTTCTTTCTTTCAAATAATGCAAATGCTCCAATGTTAAGTCTCTTCTTTGCACAGATGATATGTTAGCTAATAAAAGCTGGTCTGAAATCAGTCCCTCACAGTGTGTGTGTGTGTGTGTGTGTGTGTGTGTGTGTGTGTGTGTGTTTCACTGACCATCTGTAGCCTGAGCTGCAGGAAGACATATGCCTTTGTGGGTGATTTTGCAATCAAAAAGACTCCAGCATTCTCTGCTCTACTCTCTGAGATAAGAGCCCCACACTGCTTTAGATCCTTCTCTGCTCATAGCTGAGATCACCCAAGACCGGAAATGGACTGACAATGTCCTTCCCAGCAAACAGCCACCCGAAAATGCTGTAGTATCTGTACGGAGTGAGCATCCTTTCTTGGTCCTTGCCCATTCTGCTAACAGTCCTCCCCTCCTCCACTCTATAGCCAAAGGGATGTCTGGGGACATCACTAACACCCAGCTTTAAGGCTTCCCAGATCTGGCCATTCAGAAAGCCCCAGTGGTCTAAGTGGTGAAGATTCAGATGAGAAAGTCCTCAGAGTTTTTAATGAACAAGACTCCCAGGTCCCTGCTGGAATCTAAAGAACAGGAGGAATGTGTGTTCTAGGGCTGGAGGGGAAGATATTCTGGATTGAAACCCCCACCTGTGCCATCATTGACTTGCAAAGTGAGTAAACTTCTGTAAGCCTTATCTTCCTCCATTTATAAAATGGGTATCCATCCAAATGTTGCTTGCAAGATGGCCCTGGGCATGGTAGGAGGTTTATATATGTGAGTTGTCCTATAATGGCACCCACCCTTCTTACTGCTTTCCCTAGCAGCTGATCTCACAAGTCCTGTGACATTCCAACACTCCCAATTCTAAACCTCTAGCAACAATCTCTCCTCTGAACTCCAGACTCACATACCCACAGCTGACTCGGCATCTGTTTGGATGTCTCCCAAGCATCCCAAACTTAACAGGTTTTCAAAATGAGGCAGCGATGATCCTCTTTTCCCACTACAAACTCTACACACCAGTCCTCTCCATTTCAGGAAAATCAAAAATCTCTCTCTCTCTCTCTCTCTCTCTCTCTCTCTCTCTCTCTCTCTCTCTCGTCTCTCTGTATGTGTGGTGTATTGTGTGCTGTGGTGTTGTAGAGGGCTTCCCTGACTGTGACTGTGACCACATGGAGGCCAGAGGTCAATATGAGGTGTCTTCTATTGCTGTATTGCTGTCCACTGCATGTTTAGAAACAGAATCTCTCACTGAACGTGGAGCTAACCATTTAGACTACATTGGCTGGCCAGGGAGCCCCCAGATATACCTGGCTCTGCCCTCTTCTCAAGACTATAGATGTGCACCACAGTGCCTGGCTTTCTGCCTGGGTGCTAAGGATCTCAACTTGGGTCCTTGTTCGTGTACAGCAAGCACTCTACCCACTGAGCCATCTCCCAGCCCCAGAAGAGGGACCTTAAATGCCCTCTCTCCATGGTTCTTAATTGTCCCACTTAGTTATCCAGGAATCACCTTTGACACAACTTCCTCCCACCCTCATAACTAAACCAACATCCAGTTCTATTTATTCTGTCTCTTAAATCTCTTTTTCAGCATCTTACCATCTACTCTGAGTTCCTTCACCATTATCTCACACTCAGATGGCTGCAATAATCTACTCTGAACCAAATATATAGTTTGTTATTGTTTGGGTTTGAAGTGCTTCCAACAGGCCATAGATAGAAGACTTGGGATCCAGCTGTTGATGCTATTTTGGACGGTTCTATACACTTTAGGAGGTAAAAAAAAAAAACCTACTTAAAGGAAGAAGCAACTCATTGGTGTTCCTGGAGATAACTTGCCCCTAGATCCATCCTCTCTCTCTCTGCTTCCTGTCCACCATGCAGTGAACAGCTTTCCTCCACCACAGTCTTCCATGGCCATGTCCTTTCTACCAAAGAACATGGGACCAAGTGATCATGGATTGAACCTTCTGAAACAAAGGATAAAATAAACAGTTCCTCTCTTGTTTCTGTTGGGTATTTGGCCTTAGCAAGACAAGAGTAACAAACTCATAGATAAATGTAGTACATCACTTTCCCTGCTTATAGTCTTCTAATGGCTCTTCAGGGATCTTAGAATAAAATGATAACTCCTTACCTTAGCCCCAAGGAGAGCATGAATTGGCCCCTGACTACCGCCAAGGTCTCAGCTTTGACCCTGAATATGGATCTATTCATATTCAGATAACAACATTCTGTTTTGAAACCAAAGCAGTTCCTGATCTAGCCCAGGTTCCCTGCTGAGCCTTGTAGATATCACTTTCCTCCTCTGGATCACTCTGAAATGGACAAGTTACTTACCAATCTGGACTTTGTCCTCCGGCCCCTCTGAAGAGGGATTAACGAAGAGATCCCCTCCTGCTCCCCATAGTCCTCCACTTGTCTGAGGACCTTCTGTGCTTATAAACCAGAGTGTCACAAGCACATCAAAGCCCTCTACGCATAACACATCATTTGCCCGAGTCACCCCTATAATGAAAATCCTAAGGAGCACATTGCCAGTGCACAGCCTAACTGAAACCCGTTCATTAGTCCTGCTGCACAGAATATGATGGGTGTTCTAACATCTGATGGTTATTTTTGTGAGTGGTGGTTACAGATGGCTTTTATGTCCTCTGCCCTGTAATAGGGAAAATTTGCCAGCTGAGCAGGTTGAGTTTTTCTATATGGCCCAAACAACTAAGTCTGGGAACTACACCAGTGTTTGAAACATCTGGAATCTCACCAACCTTATGAAAACAGGGCAGGGAACAGAACAAAGTCTCTGCGGACAAATACAAGTCAAAAATCTAGATTTGCCCATTTTCTACCTAATACAAACACGATCTTCCTCTACCTGAAATCCTTCCACTGTCTCCTCAAGACTGAGAGCTGGAGTTCCAGGACCATTCCTTGGAGGACAAGACCCTGTTGGATCTATCCTCCACCTAGCACCCTCCACCTCCCACCCATCCTTGTTTCAACCACACTGGCCAACTTTCCCCTGAAGTCTTTCCCGAATAGGAGTGTTTGTCCTTGTTGTTCCCTCCAAGTGGAATGGGCTCCCATTGCTGACATTAATGTCATCGTGTTTCAGCTCAGTAGCCTTCCTAGCAAAGTCTCTGTCAATGATCTCTCCATTTCCAAGGCTCAGTGTGATTGTTTGATGCATTCATACACCAGCTAATGCTATTTATGCAGCATAGACTGTGACTGTAATGAAACGTTAGCTGACAAGTCATCTTTGAGCCTAGCTAGCTCTGAGAACGACCAGCTCTGTGAAGAAGGAGAAACTGAATGATAGTGTCAGTGTATTACCAGCTCCTAGCGGTGGGCCTGAAATACATCATTTCATCCACTGAATAAATGATTTAGGTTAAGTAGTTTAATATCCTTGAACATCTGTTTATGGAAAATGAGGATGACCAAGACTAACTTCTAGAATGGTTGTAGAAAGAAGGAAGAGAATTTCACTGGTTTATTAAACCATGACCACTTATGAGCATTCAATGAGATCTTGGCTGTAAAGGTGCTATTGTATAGTAGGTACTTGAAAAACACAAATGTTATTTCTCGGTGTGAGGTCACTGGTTTGCAATCACCAGGGAGCCCAAACAAACACTGGTGCCCAGGCCAATTAAGTAAACTTTTTAGAAAGAGAGCCTGGGACATAGGGACTTTCCCCAATATTTATGCCATGAAAGAGTTGAACCACATTATTTATACATGAAACCCTTCTGACAACCTAATGTCCACACTCAACACTTTCCAATCTTGCTTTTATTACCTGTTTATCAATCTACCTGCCCCTCTACCCACACGTCAATTTGTCAAGTAGTGGTGCTTGTTGTTGCTGCTGCTGTCATTCATGTTGTTGAAACAGGGCCTTATAGTATAGCCCAGGCTGATCTAGAACTCACAGTCTTCCTCCTCAGCCTCTTAAAGTACTGGAATTACAGGCACGCACCCTTATATCTGGCTCCTTATTATTTCTAATTCATTTCAGACTTTCACATGCTCATCACTTCATTAAGTAGAGTTCAACATCTGTTTACAGGATGGTCTTCTGAGATAAAAAATTTATTCAAAATGTAATGCCCAACTCAAGTATTGCATTTGGTGAGCTTAATATTACACATGCTCATGTAACCCTAATCTCTACCAAACATAGAATATCAGTTTCAACCGAAAAGCACCCTCATGTATCTTGCCCCTACACCACAGAACCAACCACTGTTTGGATTTTTTTCTCTTCCACTAGAGATGAATTTAGAGAATTTGTAGTTCAAATGCTCTGGAGAAGAGTCTTTCTGAAGTCAACATCTAAGCCAAAGGCTAGGTAGGCACTTCTACCCTGGGGAGCAACAGAGGAGAGGAAAACATTCCAGGGAATGATGGAAAGGGTTCTCTGATCTTTAATCAATAGGTCTTTGGGATTGGCCAGCAGAGGGGAGAATGAGAAGCACATTCCTAGACCCTACTCAGTATCCATCTAATGATTATACAACCAGCCAATAAGGAAATTGTGTCCCCCCAAAAAGCAACATAGGCTAGGAGGTACCTCAGTTGATACACTGCCTTCCTTAGAAGCATGAGGTCATGAGTTTGATCTCCAGAACCCACCTAAGAAAAGCTGGACATAGTGGCATGTACATAATCTCGGTGCTGGGTGGGGGGATGGGGGGGGAAGGTAGATCCCTGAACCTCACTGAACAGCCAGCCTATCCTAATCAGAGAGACCCAGGCCAATGAGGAGATATCCTGTCTCAAAACCAAGGTAGGTGCTAAGGATATGGCTTTATTGATACAGTGCTGGCCACACAATTGTAAAGACCAGCATTTGGCTCCAGCTGCTACATAGATACTGGACAGGAGTAATAAATAGCACCTGTAATTCTAGAGTTCAGAAGGCTGAGATGGGGCCCCCCGGACAAACTGGCTACCTAATCTAGCCTATAAGATCAAGCTCTCTGGGTTCAATTAAGAGACACTGCCATGGTGAATAAGGTAGAAAGTGATAAGGGAAGACATCTGATGTCAGCCTCTACATGAGTGTACACGCACCACACACTCATTCAAAGAGAGAAAAACACAGTAGATGGCTCCTGAGGACCAACATCCACGGCTGACCTTTAGCTTCCTTATGCATGGGTACACATGTGCACAGACACCCACACATGTAGACACACACACACACACACACACACACACACACACACACACACACAGCCACACAAGATGAAGGCTGTTACCCAACTGCTCCCTGGCTATTTTCACATCCCAGCTGTCTAGGAAAAATGTTTTCCCTTTGAAATTTTAGCCTTTTACTCTCCCACAGCATGTGCCCAGGGTCTGAATTTAGACATCAAGTTGTGAAATGGAGTCGTTGCAATAATAATGGCAACGAGTCCTTTTCGAATGCTTCACTCTTCTGTTTGTGTTACGAAGATACTCT
This sequence comes from Rhizomys pruinosus, assembly GCA_009823505.1. Lineage (NCBI taxonomy): Eukaryota > Metazoa > Chordata > Mammalia > Rodentia > Spalacidae > Rhizomys > Rhizomys pruinosus. Next base: position 564,828 of record VZQC01002388.1, on the reverse strand, counting down.
CAAAGCCCTAATACTGCAGTTCTTTTTTTTTTTTTCAATTTAAAATCCTTATTTTTTATTTTTTTTATTTTTTTAACATTTTTTTTTTTATTGATGCTTTGGTAATACTGCAGTTCTTTAACTGGATCCCAAGCCACCCCAGTAGGGTACCACAGCAAATTCTACTGGTGATACACACTGCCTTAATGGTTTTATAGAATATTTATTTTGTTTTTTATGTATGTGTATATGTTTGCACATGTGCAGGTTCCCACAAAGAGTGGAAGAGGGAATCAGTTGTGAACCATCTTGTGTGGGTTTTGGGAACTTAACACAGGTCCTCTAGAAGAACAGGAAGTTCTCCAAATCACTGATCCATTTCTATAGACCCTATCTTAAAGTTTTCAAGGACACGGAGCACTGTCTGTCAGATCCTATGCAAGCTGCTAGCTCCAGATCATCCGGAGTTTCATATTAGTCACCATATTCTTTTTTGACGATGTCATATCTTTACAAAGCTGATGTCTAGTGGTTGCTATGATCAAAAAACAAGTATACTAGTTTCTTGTTACTCACGGATTCTATATTTGCAAACTCACTTACTCAGTAGAAATAATTTCTAACCTCAAAGTCAATACTTGAAGCCATGTCATTCATGAGCATACATAGATTAGTAAAAATAAATGTGACTCACCCAACATGCCCATTTCCAGCTGAAGGTGAGCAAGATGAGGCTGGCCTTCTTGCTCCAGATCTCATACTGTATAAGAGTCCTTTACATGGTCTACTCAGTGCCTTTTTTTTACATTTTTCCCTTTCTCTTGGTGTTTCTGGTTTTTTTGTTTTGTTTTGTTTTGTTTTGTTTTGTCTACCATAGCCCACAAGCATAGTGCCAATGTCCTGCCCAGTGTTCCCAAGCAAAGAAGGCCAGGCTGGGCCTTACACAGAAGCTATTTGTGTATGTGGATAAGCTCTGTTTTCTTTGACCATGAGCTCAATGTTCATGACTTAATAATGCATGTTAAATAAGGTGCCTTTAAACAGAAATGCATATAGAACCAGGTTACACATTGATTGGTTGACAGAAATGTAGTGAGAAGATGAGGAGAAGAGCTGGGAAAGGCTGTCTTCTGAACATGGCATGGCTCTTGCACTCTGAACTCACAGCAGCTGTGATCCAGTAGAAGCTTAAGTCTGGACATGACTGAGCCTGTCATTATCCCATCATAGACGTGGATAGGCTTAGGAGGCCCCTCATCCCTGAGGAACTATTGGCAGTTAATGGCTGCTATGGGAGGGGGAGGAACATTTTTCCTTTAGTGGTATAGTCCTGGGAAGTTACTCATGCTCCAATAAATCACCCCACATTTAAGCTTATGCAAGCAACCCTAATTAAACTTAGTGGGTCACAAGGAGATGTGAAAGTATGAAGAGGTCTTTGGAGGAAGAAGACAGGGTTCATAGGGGCGAGGGGGGATAAGAGACAGTAATAGAGGTAATAGGATCAAAATACATTATAGACATGCATGAAATTGTCAAATAACAAGTTAAATTTCTTATAAAATGCTGCGACTAAAGGCTCAGAGGTGCTTAACCTTGAATTTCCACTAGGAAGAGTGGGTCTTAGTTCACTAATTCAGTATTTGTAGTAGTGACCTTTGAGAATACATCTACAGTGAATACTAGGAATTTACTGTATCTCATTGTATCTCATGAAGATCTACTTAAGCTCTATGTACAAAATTCATTCAATTTTTCAAACCTACTTACTTAAAACAAATTATTTCTTTATCTTAGGATAGTATAGAAGAAATAATGACATTAAGAGCACCCTCAACTGAATGAAAGCTTGTGAACTCACTGCCCTATGCAATGGCAGAGACACATACTAAAAGAACCCTGGGCCATGAACTTCCACATGGAAAAGACTTGCTCCAAGAACACCTACCTTGACCATCATGTGTCAAGAAGTAAATGTCAAATGTTCTTCAGATATTTCATATATCAGTGCTTACTTTTCTATAGTGTTGTAGCCCAGCCAAAGACCTCTTAGCCTTGCAAAGCAAACCTTTCCATATCTTGCTCTCATGGTCAGACAGAATAGGCATAACCTACCAACTATGTATCTTGAGTCTAATAAAATATGACATAGCAGGATACATTAACTCAACAAACAGGTACTGGTAATTGTTTTGATCCATGTATAGGTAGCAAGAGTAAAGAGTGAAGGAAACATAGACATGGTCTCTGGTTTTCTTCTCTGGTGGTATGGTAGAGACATAATCAAACACAGTAGAGTCTCATCCTAGAGATTTACAGCATCTTTGTCATTGTTTCTTCCATATTGAAATGGTCCATATTGGAGGGAAGCTCATTCAGAAGGATATAAAATGTACAAGGCTCAAGAAGTAAACAACTCACAAGTCTCAGGAAGTTCCTGAAACTCACAAGGTTATACAAGGAATAATAACTGCTGGAGAAAAGAAACCTAGCAAAAGAACAACCTGTAAATTGTACAGGGGCTCCAAGGATGCAGATGTCATGAGTTGTCACCCCTGCTGAGATGAGCTTTTTCAATGACCTAATTCTCCATACTCCTGTAAGTAATCCTTCATATTCCTATAAGTAACCCCAATAAACTCATTGGTTCACCAAGTTGAACTTTAGTAAAATTGTTCTCTATCCTCTGTGAATATCCTGTCTGGTATAAGCAGGCATTTATTTTTATTTATGTCTTCCCAGGAAAAGTCACACAACATAAGATGATAGATAGATAGATAGATAGATAGATAGATAGATAGATAGATAGATGATAGATAGGATAGATGATATGCATATTAATGATGGGTAGATGACAGATAATAGATATGCAGATGAATAGATTAATTAGATAGATAGATGATAGATAGATAATAGATAGATAGATAGATAATAGATATAGATAGATGGATAGATAGGTATGTAGATGATAGATAGGATAGATGGTATGCAGATTAATGATGGAGATGATAGATGGATGATAAAGATGACAGATAAATAGATATGCAGATGAATATATGATTGAGTAGATAGATGATAAATAGATAGATAGATAGATAGATAGATAAATAGATATAGACAGACAGACAGACAGACAGATAACTATACCTGGATAAGAAGATGCCATTTATGATGAGAGGTGTCAGATAAGCCCTACAGTGGGAACCACTATGAAAAATCACTAGTTGGTGAGGCCAGTTGGAAAACCAGAGTGCAGATGATGAAGGGTCTCAAAATCCAAGTTCATCCTAGAAATAAGTTAATTGCTATCCACAGAATACATAATAATAATGTATGATATGCAGTGGAATATTATTCAGAAATAAAAACAACTAATTTACTTACACAGCAACCCTGATGAACCTCAAAGATGTGTTGCCATGTGAAAGAAGCCTTACACAAAACATTCAAATGCTGTGCCCCCAAATGTGGGGTGCCCAGGAGCACGCAAAGCCACCCAATGTAATGAAAATCACAACACTGGCATCCTTTGTTGTGGGAGTGGAGTTGAATGAGAAAGGGCATTGGGGAATTGGGGGGTCATGAAAAGGCTCTTCAGCTTGATATGGGAGCTGGGTACATGGAAAAATGCATCTGTCAAAATGTATTAATTGCGTACTTACAATATGAGTATTTCACTGTATATAAATTATACTGATTCAGGGGCTGGAGGGATGGCCTAGCGGTTAAGAGCTCCGACTGCTCTTGCAGAGGACCCGGGTTCAATCTCCAGCGCCCACATGGCGGCCGAGAACCGTCTGAAACTCCAATTCCAGGAGAACTCCAGTTCCAGGGGAATCTGACACCCTCTTCTGACCTCCGCGGCATTGCATGACACGGGTGCACAGACCTGCATGCAGACAGTACATTCATACAGAAATAAATAAAATTTTAAAAAAATTTAAAAAAAATTATACTGATTCAAACAAATTCTAGGCTGAAGATTTGGCAGTTGATGGCTTCAGAAGGCAATTATATGCAAGCTGAGTGGTTTTATCCCCAGAGGACTCAACACTGGATGTTTTATATAAAGCTAATTTTGGCGGCCATCTTTTTCAAGTTTTTTCAAAAGAAAAAAATATTTTTTTCAAAATCACAATGTTATTAGGCATTCCAAAATAAGAGACCAAACAGAAGCTATTCTGTTCAAAGCAAAGATAAATGTCGGAAGGTTCCTCAAAGGCCCCACCCTTGAGGCCTCCTCTTCAGCTCTAGAAATCTCCTGAGAAATGTTCAAATATCTTTGGGAACTCAGAGATTCCAGGTTGAGAACCACTGATCCAAGAAAGAAACAGGGCAACTGAGTTCAAGTTGCACAGTTGAGTACTGCGCAACCTCAAATTCTGATGTGAACGGGATCCCCAGGGGTTCGAAAGGCAGCAGCTTTGGGCCTTGCTGGAAAGTAAGCAAGTCAAACAAGCTTGGAAAAAATGAGAAATGGTAGGTAGCCTTCAGCCACAGCATCCAACTCAGAGAAGGGAGATAGAGCCTGCAGCAAATGATGAGCAGAACACAGCCCTGTTTAAAGGAGGCAACTGCTACTCAACTCCAGCTGAGTGTTGCTATGTGGGAAAACGCACCCAGCACTGCCAGATCTTCGGGGTTGGTTGTATTATTTTTTCCAAGAGAAGCCAAAAATCTGAACTTTATATGATGCTTCCCAATTTCTAAGGGCTGGAAATTAACTTGATTGAAAATTTCATTGCACAGCTCAAATCCACCTTTTTAAGCCATAAATTTACAACCTTGGTTTAAGACTATTCCAGATGCACCTGAGCTGCTGGCTCCCAATCAAGTACAGCGTGGCTATCACTCCTCTGCACCCTGCAACCATCCAGGAATCTGAGCTGTCTGCTCTAGGAGAGTCAGGAGACCTCACTAGCTCCTTCCTCCAGTTTCCAAGGAGTTATGTAATCAGCCCTGTAGAGACAGCACAAATACAACTCCAAAGTCCTAGGAGCACTGTGAGAACACCTTTGGACATGTCTCTCTACCCCTAGCCACTGACAAACAAAGTGACCACTACTATAAAGCATGAAGTGCAAGACTGTCCTGCACACCACCCTCTATGCCAGCCTGCTCACCACCTTCCATGCCAGTCTGCTCAGTGTAGGTGCTATTCACATGGATACATAAGATAAAACTGCCCAATTAAAATGCTTGCTAGGTCATCTGAAGGCAGACTTTGTGAATAAGTAAATAGAGACTATGGCAAGTTTGTTTTGATCTCTGTCTCTTAGCTCCATGTGACTGCATTAAGAAACCCTCTGAAGCCTGGCAAGTCTAACTCTGAAAGGAAAGAAGCAAAGTAAAGCTGTTGTAGAGACCAGGGAGAAACATGGAAACCAACTATATCACTTCTTTTGGGTTGGATGCTAGATAGAAGTTTGGAAAAATACTCAGGTTTAGAGTCAAGACACACTGCACTCAGAGCAACATACCCTCAGAGTGTGGTCTACCAAGCCCCCACCATAGAAGCACCAAGAAGCTTCTTAGAAACTCAAAGGTCTGATCTTACCAGATGCCTGTTAAGTAGGGAGGCCTTGAAGAGGGACCACGGATAATCCATTTCCCTCTCCACTCATCCTCTGCCATGAAACATGTAATATTTTTAGAGGGGAGTTGTCAATACATACACAAACTACACTTCTTAGAAACCCAAGATGTGAGAGCTGGAAAGATGGCTCAGTGGCTAACAGCATTTGAGTCTCTTCCAGAGGACCAAAGTTCAGTTCTCAGCACCCACATCAGGTGGCTCACAACTGCCTGTCACTCCAGCTCCAGATCTGACACCTCTGGCCTCTATGAATACCCACTGCTACGTATGTATAGAAACACTCACATAGAAACACACAATACACAAAAATAAAGAAAAGGAAGTTCAAGATGGTACCACATGCCTGTTATACTAACACTTGGGAGGTTGACACAAGAAGATTATGAGTTTGAGGCCAGCCTGGGCTATACAGAGATACAATGTCTCAACAACCACAGCAAAAGGACGCAAGACAGAAACAAGAAGCAGGTTACTATATATAGCCTATACTATATGCTATGCTATACTACATTGTAGTTTGATATGATCTTTCTGTACCTCGCTTTTCCAGCTGTGAAACGAGATAATAATATTTGTACCTACTTAACAGTAGTATGTGTGAAAGAATCAATCACAGTATGTTGAGTGTTCAGTTCTTGCCTGGTTCACAATGAGCATCCAACACATACTTACAGTCCTTGGAAAACTACAAGACACTATCCTTTGACAAAGCCAATGACAGAATGGCTCTTATAGACACCACAGACACAACAGTGAATGCAGAAATCCCTTAAGAAAAATACCTAGGAATTTTTAAGAACCAACTACATTGGTTCTTCTAGACAATGAGATACTGTTAAAGAGTTTCTTACTTAATATTTATGTTACTCACACCCTGAGCCATCACATCCGTGAGCCCATGCAAAGATTAAGCTAATATTAGAATTTTTTTCTAATGCACTTTAAAATAAATGCCGAAATATTCCAAGAAAGGGGATCCATCAAGTTCCACCTGCAAACTCAGGGATGGTCAGCAATACAAGGTAGGTGATTCTGTATCTGGGGTCTTGGGCAAGATCTAAGACCTGCTGTGACTTTCAGACATGTGCAGTTCTAAACTCCTTTGAAAGGAAGATTGACATGCTTCAACTTCCTCTCCTCCAGCCCACTCTTGTATGTGATGAACAGAGTGACGTTAATTGAGTAATTATTCAGAATTACAAGAACTTTTTTTCTGTGCCTGCAAGGAGGGCTCTGTCAGTTTGAGAACATACTTGAACGTCCTCATTCTCTGTTTTCAATTCACACTCCACACTTCAGGCACTTCTATCTTCTCTTCAATAAAATGGGACGTTTGTTTACACCTGGGTGAAGGCGTTTCATCTTCAAAGAATATTATCAACTTACATTGACCTCTCTACATCTGAGAGGGGAGAGGCTCTAAAAACCTGCAGTCATCCTACTAGACAGCTCTTGCCAAACAATGTTTAGTAAGTTATGAGTCAAAAAAGTGTATGTTCAGAGATGCCTTTGAAATTTACCAAAAAAAAAAAAGAAAACAGATTTAAAAGGGAAAAGTTTCCCACTAATCAATTAAAAACATTTAAAACTTCAATAGAAAAATAGGTTAAGGACATGAACTGGTAATTCACAAGAGAAGAAACAAGCAAGTAATTAGCATATGAAAAGATACTCAACTCCTGAATAATCAAAGAAAACGCAAATTAAAACAACAAAAGAGTTACAGGGCATTCTTTCCCTTTTGTTTCAAATTAAGAAAGGGTTATAGGGCTGATGAGATGTCTCAGCAGGTAAAGATGTTGCCTCCAAGCCTGATGTCCTGCATTCGAACCCGGCCCCCACACAGCGGAAGATGAGAACCAACTCCTGCAAATTGTCCTCCTCCTCCAACCTAAAGATGAGTGTCATGGTACACTCAAGTTGTACATACACACACACACACACACACACACACACACAAAGTAAACAAATAATAGAAAGGCTTATAAAGAACTAATCTTTCATGCTAGCTGGAGTAGGGTAAAATAGATACTAGCGTTGGAAGAATGATCTCTCTCCCTAACAACTCCCAAACAACTTGGCATTGTACTTCAGGTTCTTTAAAAGAAACCCTAATCACTGAGTAATTCTCTCTCTAGGACCCTGTTGTAGAATACTATCCTCAAAGCCAAACAGCCATCAACCTCAGCTATGTCTGTCTTCAAACACCATCTTGGTCAGCTTTGTGGACTGTTGATATTCCTTTATAGAAGGAGGGTAGGTGGGGGAGAGCCTTGGATCCTCATCTAAGATTCTAGCTAATCCTCGAAGCCATCTATACCTGCTGCTGCCCTAATCTCACCTAGCCTGGTGGTCTCTGGAGAGGCAAGGGTACATGTGGGGGAGGTTTGCAGATCCAAGTTCCATCTATGAGGCTACAGAGAAGTCATCATCCATGTAGAAAGTAAATATTTATATGAGGGGTCTCCCACACTCCTATAAGCAACCCTTCACCATGATCTGTAAGTTACCCCAATAAACCATTTGGTTTCTCAGACTGAACTCTGGTGTGATTGCTCTTTGGCTTGCCATGCAGAGCTAATAAGCAAAGCGGACAGACATTGTTTATATGTACTCAGGGAAGGAATTCTCAAACATCACTATAAGAAAACTATGGCAGGTCAAACATGTTAGTTTGAAGAAGTTATTTATCATAGTGATGGTCTAGAGAGGAATCTGAACTGCAGGACTGTCAGCACTTGGAATGAATGAACTCTTCTCTGAGGGGACTGTCCTCCACTGGAGGATGCTCAGCTTCAGTTACCCTAACTAAAATAGTTGTCAGACATTGCCACATGTTCCTTGGGGTAGGGACACTTATCCAAGATTTAAAACTTTCAAGTCACCAAAATGCCAAGCATAACAAAACAATTTATGGTCTGCTAATATGACAGACTGTTATAGGTTTGTTGAACATGTTGCTTTTGGTGGGGGAGGGGGTATTTTTGAGACAGGGTCTCCTTTTAGTCCCAGCTGGCCTGGAGCTTGCCCTGTAGACCAGGCTGGCCGTGAACTCACAGAGATCCGCCTGCCTCTGCCTTCCAAGTGTTGGGATTAAAGGCATGTGCCACCACGCCCGGCTGAACATGTTGTTTTTAAGGAGTATTTAATGACAAAGACACCTAAGCATGACAAAATTTTTAAAACTAGCAAAGCAAACCTCTACATATAAGGCTCATGGAGCATAGTGGAATGAGGGGTAGAGAGAATACTATTGCATCTCTCAGCTCTGATCAGCAAAGCTTCCTCATGCTACAGAGGGCCACGAACTCAGAAGCCACGATTGGCCAAAATGAAGGGAATAAGAGACTCTTATATTAAACCTCACCCACCCATGGCACAGGGACCACTGGGGAAGAGGGGATGGAAAGGCTGTAGGAGCCTGGAGTGGTGCATGACCATAAGGAAACAGACTCTACCTGGAACCTTGCCCATACGAACTTAGAGCAATAAACTTACAGCATGCACAAGACCATGCAAACTCAATCAGACAAAAACCAGCTTGCAGCTAGAGAAATGGACAGGAGGTGATAAGCTTTGCTGAGGAACTATTAGCAGCTGATCACTGCTGAGCGAGGAGGAGTCCATCTTTTTTAAGGGAGTGGTGATAAACAGGCTCCAGTGGATGGACTCACACTAAGGGATATCTGAGTACACAAACTTGACTCAAAAGGCCTTAATATAATAGGACAGAATGTATGAAATCCTGTGGATGGGCTGTGGGAGGGGGTGCAGACAGAGGAGGGGTCTAAACATGATTAATACCTGTTGTATGAAATACACAACATTTCAATAAAATATACATTAAAAATAACAAAGCATAAGGTTATTTAAATAGACACATATTCTTAGAAAAGCAGAAATGCCTACTGTAATTATCTCCAAAAAGTAGGATGAAGGGCTGGAGAGATGGCTCAGCGGTTAAGAGCACCGACTGCTCTTGCAGAGGACCTGGGTTTGATTCCCAGCACCCACATGGCGGCTAAGAACCGTCTTTCACTCCAGTTCCAGGGGAATCTGACACCCTCTTCTGACCTCTGGGGCATTGAATGACACGGGTGCACCTACCTACATTGCAGACAGTACACTCATACACATAAAAATAATAAATAAATAAATAAATAAATTTTTTAAAGTAGGATGAAAGTCACTATTCATTTGCTTTTCCAAAACATTAGATGGCTCCATAAGCTCAGAGAACGGATTTCTAGTCTGAAAACTCTGGGTGTGGCTCCACAGTACTACTTTCTAGCTCTTACTTACTTTTAACCTCCTAGTCACTGTGATTTCATCTAGCAAACAGGGTTAACTGTGTGACCTTCACAGAGAACAGTCAAGGGGAGGAGGTAGTACATACAAGGTGTTTCAGGAAGTGCCTGGCAAGTTTGCAAGCATTCAATAGAAGGTCTATCCTCATTAGCAAAAATTCCTTTTCCAATTAATGTTTTTTTTCCCCCAAAATGAAAACAGGCAGTGCAGCAGGCCAAAAGGGGAGAGAGACTATCTGAGAAAGAATGATTGCTGATGGTGAGAGGGGTTGGCACTGAGCAGAACTTGAGAACACACACAGATGAAAAACACACTGGCAGAAGGGATGACCTACGTGGAGATATTATTTGAATTGGTCAAGATGGAGATCACACTTCCAGTGAAGATTATCGATCCATCAATTTCCATGAAAACTTTTCCTCACAACATATGCTCTAGTGCAGCGCCCGCCAAAGAAACACTGCCAACTCGACCTGCAAACTCAGCCGGGAGATGAGACTATGCAACCAGTTATCCATTTGGGGCTTAGCAAAAGTACATGGAGATACGACTTCAAGGTCTTGCTGTGTCATTCTGGGAGGTCATTTTCCCCCTTGAATCACTGGCTTTGATGTTCAGAGACGGCAAATAGCCAGGCTTTAAAGAATAGGAGCACTGGGACTGGAGAGACGGCTCAGCAGTTAAGAACACTGACTGCTCTTACAGAAGACCCAGGTTCAATTCCCAGCATCCACATGTCGACTAACATGTGGGTTAGTCCATAACTCTAGTTCCAGGTTATCCTATGCCCTCTTCTGTCCTAAATGGGCATTGCACAACATGGGTACACTTAGACACAGGCAAGCAATACACTCATACTCAATAAAATAAAAATAATAGATAACATTTTTAAAATATTTTATTATTTATGTGTGTGTGTGTATGTGTGTGTGTATGTGTTACTGGCATGATAGTGACCAAGTAGACCAGAAGAGGGCATCAGATCCCCTGGAGCTAGAGATATAGGTGGTTATAAGCTACCCACCAGTAAGAAATGAACTTTGGTAGGCACAATTAAATGCTGAGACATCTCTCCAGCCCAAGGGGACTTGAACACACTATAGATTAGTAGACAGCTCTACTGACAATCTTTCAGTTTCACTAAGAACTCTTGAGTACTCTGGAATACATAATGCTTTTGAGCACAACTCTCTCTTCCCTCTACCAGTAATTTACCTACTTCAGGTCCTGATAAGGTGATTAAGATGATCAAGAAACAGTCCCTAGGCCTCAACTTTAAGCCAGATATAGAAGAGAACTGTACATTTCATTTGCATGTGAAGCCATCCAAAGAGAAGAGGAAGGAGGGTCATTATAGGTAAATCAGTCCTTAGAGCAAGATGAACACAATTTAACATCAGAGCTTATATGCCAGGCAGTGAGGGACAGGGAAAATGGCTCTGTCAGCATAAGGACCTCAGTTCAGTTCCCAGTACTCATTTAAACAAGCCAGGAGCAACATCATAAGCACATAATCCCAGGGCTGGGAAGGTAGAAACAGGAGAGTCCCTTCTTCCTACTAGCCAGCAAGTCTAGCTGTATCACAAGCTCCTGGTTCAATGAAAGACCCTGTCTCAAAAAATAAGTTAGAGTCATATGAACAAGGTCCAAAGAGCCTGTAAGGCTCTATAACCATACAGTCATTTACCTCCTGCCCTGATTCTAAAATCTTTCTGCCTCCTCTACTGCATTGGTGCCTGAACCCTGGCTGGGTGGAGTTTAATACAGGAATCCTGTCCAAGGGCCCACAGTCTACAGACTCTTACTCTCTACCCTTTGGTCATTTGTGGCCTCTATTACATGAGGGAGCTCTGCTGAGATTTAAGAGATGCATTCATATTTTCTCTATCCCTTGTTCGACTATGTTCCATAAGCCTTAGGAGTAAAGATTCCATTCAGGTGTGTCACTTAGGGTTGGACATTTCACAGACACTTATTCTCTGTGTGTGATCAGTTGTGGGATTCTAGTAATCTCTGTTGCAAAAGAAACTTATTTGATGAGTGGTGACTGGTATATTGTCTGTAAATATAAGGATCCATATTTAGCAAAATAGTAAGAAATCACATTTGTCCAAGGATGTGACAGCCTTGGGGTTTCCCCTAAGATGTTCTCTCCAGCCTTGTGGGTCTGGCTCTGTTTACAGTGCCACACTTGAGTTCCCTCTCATTGATCAAGCTTTAAGCCAATCAGGCAGCTGCTGATCACCCGCAAGATAAAAGCGGCACTATTGACCCAATATAGTTTGCTGTGCCTATCAGTGTTGTGGTTATTAAGCCTTAACTCTGGGGTTGGGCCATTTATCAATGTTCTCCCTTATCAGCTTGCACAGTGTCCTCCAAAACTCTAAGAGCCAGCCTTCAGCGAGGAGGCTTCCAGGTCACTTCCAGCTCCATTGCTCCAAGTCTGTGTCCAAAGTATGTCTTATCTTTAGCAATGGGGGTCTTACCTTCAAATTCTGGGAGCCAATCAAGGGCTGGGGAAAGAGCCTGTCTGGCACTGCTTGGCCTTATATAGCCTTCAGCTATCCACATGGACACATGTAGAGATATTATATGTATAACTTTTCAGTAGGCTTTTAAACTAATAATCTCCCTCTGTTTTTATATCATCTAACCATTATTTATCTCGCCTCCCTCTCTCTCCCAGTTAAAGTACCTCCATTTCCCCATTTTATCTTGACGATACCTGTCTCCTGTGATTCCCCTCCCTTGAGCTCCTTTATCCCCTTCACCACATGGCTCCTTGTTTAACCCTCGCTTGTCTCTTCCCACTTGAACACCCCCATTTTACCCATTTCCCACTTGGAAACACATGTGTCTTACTGTTCTCTCTCTCGGGCTCCTTCTTTCCCTTTACTTCCCTGGTTCCTTTTAATCTTCCTGGATTCTGGAGTTAACAACAGGATATATCCTCACATATAAGGATACGTGCTAAGATCCACAAATGAGAGAGAACATATGTCATTTGTTTTTCTGAGTCTGTGTTACTTCACTTAGTGTAACGGTTTCTAGTTCCAACCTTTTACCTGCAAATGTCATGATTTCATCTTTCTTTTTTTTTAATTTTTATTTATTTCTGTATGTGTTTGAATGTACTGTCTGCATGCAGGTTTGTGCACCTGTGTCGTGCAATGCCGCAGAGTTCAGAAGAGGGTGTCGGATTCCCCTGGAACTGGAGTTCTCCTGGAATTGGAGTTCCGGACGGTTCTCGGCCGCCATGTGGGTGCTGGTGATCGAACCCGGGTCCTCTGTAAGAGCGGTTGGCGCTCCAAGCGGTTGGCACTCTTAACCGCTAGGCCATCTCTTTCATCTTTCTTTATCACTGACTAGAGCCCCATTTTACAAATATAGCACACTTTCATTATCCACTCATCAGTTAAGAGACACATAAGTTGCTTCCATCTCTTAGCTGTTGTGAAAAGAACATCATGGATGTACAAGTATCTCAGCCATTGTGTGATTCCTTTGGGTATATGCCAAGGAGTGGTATCAGTGGATTATATGGTAGGTTCATTTTTCAGTTGTAAGAGTTCTCCACACTGTTTTCCATAATGGTTGCATGAGTTCACAGTTCTGCCAGTAGTTCCCCTCTTTCCCTACATCCTCTCCAGCATTTGGTATCATTTGTTCTCTTGCTCTTAGCCTGTCTGACTTGAGTAAGAGGAAATCTTAAAGTAGTTTTAATTTGCATTTGTCTAGTTACTAAGGGGTTTGAACACATTTTAAGCTGTTTTTTGCCATCTTTATTTCTTCTTTTGAGAATTCTCTGTTCAGGTTCATAGATCATCTTTTAATTAGATAATTTTTTCTTGATTCTTTGTGAGTCCTTTATATATTCTGGACGTTAAACTTCTGTCAGATGAAGATTGTCTCCTGTTCTACGGGTTTTCTCTTCACTTCTTTGGTTTTGTCTTTTGCTGTACAGAAGCTCTTTAGTTTAATGTGGTCCACTTGTTGATTGTTGACCTTATTTCCTGAGCAACTGAAGTCTGATTTAGAAAGTTTTATCCTACACTTATATCTTGTAGGGTCCAAGACCCATGCAAACTTAAGCAGACAAAAACTAGCACAGAACTGGGGAGATGGGCACCAGACCCCAATCTTAGCCGGAGAACAAATGGCAGATAATCACAGCTGGGTGAGGGAAAGCTGATAATTCTTTAAGGGGGTGACTCTAGATAGGTTGACTAGACACCAGTGGATGAATTTTCACTGAGGGACCTCTGGATATACTAACTTAGCTTGATAAGCCAAAATATAACTGACAGAATGGATGAAATCTGATAGGGGGCTAGGGGTCAGTGTGGATGGGGGAGGGGTATAGCGATGATTAAGATGTTTTGCATGAAATGCACAAAAATTCAATAAAAATTGCAAATAAAAAGTCTTGTTCCCTCCTTAAAATATAAGTTAGAGAGTAAAGTGGAACACAGTGGGTGTCAACCTCTGATCTCCACAAGTGTGTGTGTGTGTGTGTGTGTGTGTGTGTGTACTTCCCTGTGCATCTGCACAGAAACAGACACATTCGTGCATGCATGCATGTATCCACAAACATAAATGCATAATTACATATGCATAAAAAAATCTAAGAAATCAGATGTATGAATACTGAAATACCATCTAATTCTCTGATAGGCCAAAGGGGTAAGAAAGAACGTCCTAATGATACTCAGATACTCAGCCAGTATCTGGACTGAGCAACTCTCAGAGACCACGCATGACACCCCCCACAGGCCCGTGCAGATCCACAGCAAAATTACTTGGGACTGAGATGCAAATCAATTGCATTATCATCCCTCAAAAATTATGAAATTCTCCTGGCTGAAAACAGTAATTCTTTCATTTTCTAAAGGGAAATAATTACCACCAAATGTAATGCTTGACTCCTCCTCATCTTCCCTCAGAAAATGTGTGTGTGTGTGTGTGTGTGTGTGTGTGTGTGTGTGTATGTATGTTTAAGGAAAGGAAGGGAAGAAGGATAGGAAGGGAAGAGAAAGGGAAGTTGAAAGGAAAGAAAGAGTAAAGAAAGGGAAAGAAGGAGGGAAGAAAGGAATCCAGACTGTCAAAAGAAGCTGGAAAGGAGGATGAAGACTCGCCTAGGACAGGGGAGGATCCTCTATGTGTGAGCAGGGTGGAGAACCACCTGAGTGTGCTGCCTACTCTACCTCACCTGGAAAAGCCAAAAAGAGATGGGTCATTATCACCTCTGTGACTGCTCCACCTGATCATGTCCTCACGCAGGACCTTGGATCATGCTGGGAGCCTCTCCGGCTGAGTGACTACTGCTTTAATGGTGACTTCCAACACAACCAAGCCCTCCTTCACTCTGGCACAAATCCAGATATTTGGGCAGACAGAAGGGCTTGTAGCTTTAGTTTAACATTAAAATTTCTGGGAGAAAAACCATCACTAGATGAGAAGTTGGGGTCATTCTCAACTCCAGACACACACATACACACACACACTCACATATACAACACACACACACACACACACACACACACATATATGCAGGCATGCCCACACATCACACCCATTCTTCTCTATAACCCTGTGTAGCCTGTGTGATTGTTGAAAGAATGATATACAAAATTTTGAACAATCTAATAAAGCTGCCCACTCAGCAGAGTAGACATAACCACAGCATTAGAGAAGGATCTAGAACTCCTGTGTTATTATCTTTTAGCTTAAAAGTTCTTGAAATGCTTTGAGGACACAAGGGGAGGCCCCAGGTAGTAGGTACACACCTGGGGGCATCTGACTAGTTTTTGATTGGACAGATTTTTTTCATTCCACTATGGGCATATTCATGCATCCCAACCATCTTGGAAATGAAATAAGGATTTGAATGTGAGTGATTTATTAAAACATTCTCAGGGGGAGCGAGAGACAATCAAGAGGCAGGTGACACAGCAAAAGGAAAGGACGATGGCCACCAAGGCTGGGGACTTTAAGCAAGGACTTATGCATTATAAGCTCACAAAAGGTTACAGAAAATACATTAACTCATGGTTGATGTGATCTCCAGTGAGACCGCAGGTTTTCGTATTTCTGAACCAGGTAACCATCAATTAAAAACATGCTGGGAGTAGGATATAAACTCTCAAGCAATTCCAGGTCTTTTCTTATATGTGTGCCTACCTAAACTCAAATACTCCTGGCTCTCACTGGCCTAGAACTTGTCAGTTAGGCTAACCTGGCTGGCCGTGGAACCCCAGGGAGACACCTACCTCTGCCTCCCCAATGATGGCCGTACAAACCAAGCATGTAGCACCATGCTCGGCTTCATTTTTTATTTCAATTTTTTTTATTTTTGAGAACTTCATATATAAATATTACTTTTATGTTATTTCTAACCCATTTTGTTTGCGTGAGTTCTGGAGATTGAACTCAGGTTCCCATACTTGCAAAACAAGCATTTTACCAACTAAGCTATTTCCCTAGACCTGATTAATTGATTTTTCCATTTTTTGAGAGAGGGTCTCACTGTGTAGCCCTGGCTGACCTGGAACTCACTATAGACCAGCCTGCCCCTGCCTCCCAAGTGCACCATTATGCAGAGCTGATTGTTTTTCATTGAAAAATAAAAGATTCATATATTTATTGTGTACGGTATATTTTGATATATGTGCATAAACAATATCTCCTTTCAGTACAAATATGAACTGAAGCCAATCATGAAGTAAAGATTTACCTGGCCCAAGAGAATTTGGTCAGAGAGTGGAAAGGGAAGAGGATTAAGCCAAGCAAGGGACAGTGGAAGAGCAAGTCTCAGCTTCTGCTTGGTTCTATATGGAGGTCTTGAGTGCACATTGAGATGTGGAATTTGTTTCAACTGGAGAAAAGAGAACTGGGCTGCCATGTCCCTACATCAGTTAAGTGCCCTAGTTTGGCTCCCATAGCCCAAGGAAGTTCCCTGAAGAGTCTCTTGTGGGACTTTTCCTGAAGAGACATGAACAGAGTCTATTTGCCCCATATGACACCTACAACAGATCAAAGGAGCTATTCCAAATGAGTCTAGCTTGGTACCTCAATGAGTTTGTTAGGATTGGGAACAGAAGCATGGGTGACTGACAGACAGACTCCTGTCCCACTGAGCAGTCCACCCAGCACTGGTGATACCTCACAAAGGCTTTATTCATCCAGGGAGCTCCTTTTTCAGCTCCAACAGAGTCTCCTCCCTCTAGCAATTGTTCGCTGCATTTATAGCCTGGAAAGGGGGGCTTGTAAGTTTCAAGAGCTCCCTCGTATTGTCAGCTTCCTCATTTTCCTGAGTCTTGTGAGTCTTCTTCCTCCTTCTAGGAGGAAATGTTTATTTTGTAAGAAATGGCCATAAGAGTGCCGGGCGTGGTGGTGCACGCCTTTAATCCTAGCACTTGGGAGGCTTTGTGAGTTCAAGGCCAGCCTGGTCTACAGAGTGAGTTCCAGGACAGCTGGGGCTACAGGGAGACTGTCTCGAAAAGATTAAAAAAAAAAAAAGAATCAGCCATAAGAGTCACAGAAGCTGACCAGGAGAGGCAAAGCCCACAGAAGCCTGTCGGAGAAATAAGAAGCAAGCAAGATGACGCATGTGTGCAGCCCACCCAGGCACCTGTCTCTCCTATCAAAGCCCAGAGCACTTTATCATACTCTAGGCTTTAAACCTCAAAAACCAATTTTCCTCCTATCTAGGTATATATATATTATATATTATATTTATATATATATTTATATACTAATTTGCTGATACTCTAAAGATTATTCTAGGACCATTTACAAGAGTTGATTACCCAAACATGGCTTTAATCTAGGGAAAGTACTCAATTTCCCACCTCTAGAGAGAAAGGCATAATTGAGTAACTTGTCCACGAAACTTTGGCTTTATTCACACAGACATCAGTAAATAAGAGAGAATTCAACTGTTCTCACAACTTCAGCAAATTGAGCTCGTATTTTGGGGGTAAAATAAAAGGCAGCTGACATTAAAAGTGAGATGCTTTACAAGGAACACGATTGAAGACATTACAAAGGCTTCAATTTTTACCACGGCAGATTCTGAATATGTCTTTCTTTGTACCTCTGCTCATCTCCTTGATGCAACAGTGCTGATACAGAGGAAGTGTACAGAACTGGGAATCGGTATGCAGCAACGGGGAAATTGGTGGGAAGATCAAGGAACCCAGGCTGGAAACACTTGGATGATATAAATATTGAATCCCATCTAAGGAGCCCCACATGGAGTAGAACTCTGAAATCAATATTAATTACCAAGAGTTTAAATTCTTTTTTTATTATTATATTTTTTAAGGGATTCACAATTTAAAAGCACAGTTGTTTTAGATCACATTGAAGTTTCTCAGTTTGCCATACAATTAGGTAATTGGTGCTAGCATCCACAGATGACGGATACCATTCATCATTTGTTTTCTGGGAAGTTATTCACCAGCATGATATCTTCTAGCTCCAGCCATTTACTGAAACTCATGATGTACATTCTTTCTTTAACTGCTGTTTTAAATTCTTAAAAAACCATCAATAGGCCGGGCATGGTGGCGCACTCTTTAATCTAGCTGCACTGGAGAAAGGCAGGTGGATCTTTGTGAATTCAAGGCCAGCCTGGTCTACAGAGTGAGTTCAGGACAGCTGGGACTACAAGGAGACCCTGTCTCAACAAGACAAAAAAAAAAAAAAAAAAAAAATCAATAGTCAAGTAGAATGGGTACCAATATAGAAGCCCAACAGGAATCAATGCCTAGATCCAACAGGCACTAGTTACCTTAATTATGTACCATTTAGTTATAAAAAGAGACTGTTCGAATAGCTTCAAATCAAGTGAACTTTAATCAGAAGGATTCAAGAGAGAAAGTAGATTTGACAAGTCAATAGCCAGAGAGCTAAGGGCTCAAGCCACTTTCTGTGATCTGTTCCACATAAAGCATATTGTTTACTTGAGGGGATTTAGTGTATCAGACACTACACCATGCATACAAAGAAATTCTAAAATACAAACCTGCCTCTTTTTCAGATGCAAAAGCCAAGGCTCCAAAAGTTAAGGAAATTGTCTCTTTACACAGTTTGCAAGTCACAGAATTAGGATTAAAAATGTGTTCTTCACAGTTCTATCCCTTCCACTGTCCACTTGAGCTGTGTCTTAATCTCTCTCTCCTTCTCCCTCTCTTCCCCCTCCCCACCCCCCCAGTGTCTCTAAGGGTTCACTTTCTCCTGCCCCAGTAGGCTTTCAGAATGGCAAAGTGGCAACCTCTAACCTGCTTCTAAATGATGGCCAGAACAGCATACCACATGGGAGACCCACCCCAGTCTTATTCACTGCTTGCTGACTGGTTATGGATATCTGTATTATTTGCTATATACTGTAAACAGATGTTTCTCTGGGGGCTGGAGAGATAGTCTAGTGGTTAAGAGCACCGACTCTCTTGCAGACGACCTGGGTTTGATCCCTAGCACCCACATGGTGGCTGAGAGAACTGTCTTTAACTCCAGTTCCAGGGGAATCCAATGCCCTTTTCTGACCTCTACAGCCTTGTACACATGAGTGCACAAACCTACATGCAAACAGTACATTCATACACATAAATAAAAAAATAAAAATTAAATTTAAAAAGATGTTTCTTTGATGAAGGTTGAGAAATACACTAATCTATGGGCATAAAGATAAGAACTTAGGGGACAGTATATTACCATGCTTATTCAGCAGAATAATAACATTAGGTTCTCCTGTAGGGTCTTGTGATTCAGCCACCCATAGGGTTTTGGTCCAGTTAACAGTACCAGGCATAGGTTCCACCTTGTGAAGCAGGCCTTAAATTCAATCAGAAGGTGACTGGCTACTCCTATTACTTCTATGCCATTATTACACTACTAGGCCAATCATTACTGTACCTCACAGGGATAGTGCTTTGAATGAGAAATGCCCACCCCCCAACCCAGGCTCAAATACTTGAACACTCAGTCAGTTGGTGGCACTGTTTGTGGGAGGTCATGGAATCCGGGGGGTGGAGCAGCCTTGCTGGGGGAACCCAATTGCTGGGGACAAGCTTTGAGAGTTCATACCCTTGCCCCACTTCCACTTTGTCCTCTGCTTCCTGCATGTACTTGAAGGTGCGAACTCTCAGCTTTCTGCTCGGGCCGCCTCCTGCCATGCCTCTCCCAACCCACCACCATTATGGACTCACTCTCTGGAACCATAGGCCCAGATAAAGAGTAAAGATGTAAAGATGTTAACCATGTAAAATAAGAACAAGAAAACATTATAAAGAAACAAGTTGAAACTTCAAGGATGAAAATGTAATAGTCCAAATAGTCCACGGCATTGCATGACACGGGTGCACAGACAGTACACTCATACACATAAAAAATAATAAAATAAAATAATTTTAAAAATTAAAAAATGTAATAGTTCAAAGATCAAAATAATAGCTAAATGGGCATGGAATGGATACAACTGATAATGAGTTCACCACCGGAAAGGCAAGAGGGAGTCCCCCACAAGAAAGAAGAAATGACAAGATAGAGAGAAATTAAAGGCTGGGTAACATGGAAAACAGAAGGTAATCACTATCACCAAAATAATAAGATTTCCAGAAAGGGAAAAAAATGAAAATTGGAAAGATAAGAACCTTAAGAAGCAATAGGTAAGAATTTCTCTGCTTTTTTTTTTAAAGTTCCAAAGACTACAAATGAGACATAATCTATATCTAAACTAATTGGCATAAAAGTTTAGAACTTGTCAAAGATTAAGAAGAATTCTATAATCTTCCAAGGAGAAGATGCAGATCAAATTCTTCAAAATGAAAAGTCAAATTAACCTTAGAATTTTTCATCAGCAGTAAGACTAACAGCAAGAATACATGAGGCAATATTTTCAAGGAAGTTTTTTTTTTAAATAGAGCCAGAAATGTTGTGTCCAATTTGAGCTGTCATTCAAATATAAAAGTATGATAAACATTTTCATATAAAACACCTCAAATATTTGCCATAGAGAACCTTGGATTTAAAAAAAAAAAACACTTTTTAGGGGCTGGGGAGATGGCTGAGTAGGGAAGAGCACTTGCTGGGCAAGCATGAGGACCTGAGTTCAAATCCCCTGCATGCATGTGGAAAGAAAGCTGTGACGACATGTGCGCATGGAACACCAGAGCTATGGAGAATGAAGATGGATCGGAGGGTCACCGGGGCTTCCTGACTGCCAACTCGCTCCAAGTTCAGTGAGAGACCTTGTCTCAAGGCAGTAAGGCAAAGATTGATATAGCAGGACAGCTCACATCCTCCTCTGGTCTCCACTACACATGGGCACCCCCCCCACACACACACACACAAAACCACTTTTGGATAAATTCTCTAAATAAGAGTAAAGACATAGACAAGAAATTGTGCTAGATATACAGACAGAAAGAATAACCAAAGTCAAACAAAAGTAGAAATTATACTTATAAAAATGCAGTATGGGGCTGGAGAGATAGCCTAGCAGTTAAGAGCACCGACTGTTCTTTCAGAGGACCCGGGCTCGATCCCCAGCATCCACATGGTGGCTAAGAACCTTCTGTAACTCCAATATCAGGAGAACTCCAGTTTCAGGGGAATCCAACACCCTCTTCTGACCTCCACGGCATTACACGACACGGGTGCACAAACCTGCATGCAGACAGTACATTCATACACATACAAAAAAATAAAAATTTTTTTAAAAATGCAGTTTATCTTATGTTGTCTTTTTCAGTCCTTATGCATTGTCCTTCTTTATTTTGGATTTGCATATCACACATTGTAATCAACTACCGTTTGGTGATTCAAATCTAATTAAAAACCATGAGTACAGAGAAGTTTTGTATCAGAACTGTGTGACAGCAAACAAAATGGAAACAAATTGGGCTTTAACAAATTCAATCACATATAACAATATCTGTATTTTTCATTCTTTCCCTCTTCTATTATAGAGATTATAATATGAACACTCAGAAATTAAACACATTTTTTGTTTTCAAAACACATTTTTTGGCTATGCTGAGAATCAAATCTCATGGTCTACCACTTAGCTACATCCCCAGTCCAAACACAGAATTTAGTCTCCAGATTCTGCTCAGACTCCCTGGACTAGTAACACTAGCATCACCTCAGCTTGTAAAAGATGTACCCACAACCTACTTGAATAGAATGCTACCACTTTATTACATATTGTAGGTAATTTGTATATTAAAGTTCAAGAACCATGAGTCTACAAAATGTCAGCATAATAAATGATACAATCTAGAGGGCACAAATGAAAGGAAGAGAGACCACAAGCTAAATTCCTACATCACTAGAGGGGAGATAGAGACCTCCCATTTTTTAAATAAAGCAAAGCTTAAAAACTAAAAGTGCGACAGATGGAAATAAATTAAGATGAATATCCAGTAGTGAAAATAAATGGGCTATAGCAACACACATGATGGAAGGATCCTAGTAAGTGGGAGAACATGACAGGAAGCTCCAAAAGATAATAGGAGCACAATACACGTTCAAGAAACTAAACATGATCAAAATAAAAATACAGAAATTTACAAATTCAATTGAGGCAATAGATATATCTGAAGGAAAGTAAAGAGATGATAAAGCGAAACGATTGCTGAAGAGCTGCAAAATATCAATATTTCGGATTT
The DNA here is from genome assembly GCA_009823505.1 of Rhizomys pruinosus. NCBI lineage: Eukaryota > Metazoa > Chordata > Mammalia > Rodentia > Spalacidae > Rhizomys > Rhizomys pruinosus. The sequence continues at coordinate 542,271 of VZQC01002388.1, read as the reverse complement.
TGTTTGCCGCCTGCTTATTTACAAGCAACTAGACTATTAAATGTAATTAAATAGGTAAAAGTAAGTCCCGCATAGAACAGTGGAGTAAGAGAAATTCAGCTTTGTTTATCTAAGGCATAAAATTAAAGGAAAATCCAACTACTGGCAGGATGTCTTGCATATAGCAGATATGCCAAAAACACGGCAGTGTTTGACCACAGTGTGAAGGACTGACCACAAAGAGATCAGGCAAAGACCAGCAGTAAAGGTGTGGCTGCAACCCAGAAAAGACTTGCTGGAGAAGGCAGCATTTGAAAGGCAAGGGGTGGGGGGTGGTCTGAAGACATTGTAATGCAGTGAGTGGAACTTGGTGACTTATTAGCTGGGGTGAGGCGTCCAAGTTGGTAACCAGTCTCCCTCATCCTCCAAATGGATTGTGAAACATCCTCTAATGCAAAGAGACTCTATCTCTTGTGGTTTTGTTTTCCCACATATTCTTATGTAAACTTTCCAACTGTGTGCTGAGTGTACATACTCACCATGAAGAATCTGCCTTTAATACCTGGGTATGTTTCCCCTTGCATACACCGATCCTTCTGCTAACCCTTCAGACATTCCCAATTCCATTTTTTAAGACAGAAGATATGTTACATTGGGAGACAACAAAGTCAAAAGAAATAGTCTCACCTCCTTAGACATAGAAGCCAAATCGTCTATAATGACTTCAAAGTGTCTCCCCACCCAAAGTAGCTGAATCTCAGAAACTTCTTCAGAGCTATTTATAACATCATTTGCATTAGATATTAAGTGGATTATTCTGGAAACAGATACTGTGCTTAATGGTTGTTCACAGGCATTTCATGGAGGTGGTAATCCTCATTGCCTTTGGTTTCGGGTTTGCAAACACACTCATTGAATGTTACTTCAAATTATTTACCATCTACATGGAGCATAATTAAATTCCAAGTGCTTCAAATAATACATAGATGTCAGTTGCAATAAAAATCAGCTCTTGGGTTACATAGGACTCTCCTCCTCAATATAAATCACAGTCATAATTCAATGAAATAAGGCCACACTTATGAAAATTCTCTTATAGAATTGTTCCTTCCAGAATAAACAGTAAGTGGACCAATAAGCCTGCACCAAGTCAACAGTGCCAGTTTGGTTAATGATACTATGGTCTAGATGGAGGCAAGGTGCAGGAATTTGAGGTTGTTATCTGGAGATGAGCATTATGTCAGTGTTTCACCTGCCTGTTTCCAAGCATGTGCATGCTTCCTCGCCTTCTCCCTTTCTTTCTTTCTCATCTTTCTCTGCACCAGCTGGTCCTTCTGCAAAATCCTACCTCTTCCCTCACCTTATTCACCCACTTAACTCCCTCTCAATCTTCACAACTTAGCTCAAGTGTCAGTTTCTAAAAAGCTTTACCTGGTTCCTTCAAGCTAGTATGTGTGCTACATAGCACAAATGCAATATCTCCTTCTGGCATGAATTTTCTGAGAGCAGGAGCCATGTTTTGTTTTGTTTTTTTATCTACATCCTCAAAGCCCAGTATCATCCAGCCAGGATCCAAATGCAGGAGAGTCTCCATTATCTGAAATGTTACCAGTTGTCAAGAAAGAAGACAGTAAGGCAGTGATTTATGCAGGAGCTCTTAAAGGCTTGCACTCATGTCACTGAAAAGATGGACTCATGGGGTGAAGCTTAACTTTAGAGATGCTGGAAGAAAAATGTTTCCTGTCTGCTCACACTGCCCCTTCTTCCCTTCTCCCATATCTTGCAGGCTCACGATATTTTCCTCCTCCACAGAACTATGAAACCTAGAATTCTTTACATTCATCTTAAGTGCTATCTCTTTCTAAAAGCCTGCCCTGTCTTATCATCATGTATCCTTCAGGGTATCAAATACATCTGTCCATTTCTATCATGTTCTTTCACATTCTCTGCTTTAGGTGACATTCTAGGTAAAGCCATGCTTGAAATCAGGACAGTCTGACTCCCAACCAGAATGTTTCATGGACACTCCAAGGAGTAAGAAGCCATAGCCACCTGTTAGAAGTTCTGGAATGATTTAGGGAGATTCTGAGAATAGAATACGGATTTGGGGGTTCAAACATCTAGCATAACTCAATTTCAGAGGATTTATGCATCTTTCCAAATCTCTGTTTCCATCCAAATGATGACAGAGTAAGAATTTTCTAACAGACTATTGGGAAGATGGTTCTGTTGATGGAATGCTTTCCACACAAGTGTGAGGAACTGAGGTCAGTACCCAGCACCCATGTAAAAAGCTGGGTTCCACAATGTGTGTCTCTAGTCCCAGAACTGGGGAAGCAGAGACAGGTTGGCTCACCCAGCTAGTTAAAGCAATGAACTCCGGGTTAAATGAAAAGCCCTGCCTCAGAAAGTTAAGGGAAAAATTATTTAGAAAGACACTTGTCATTATCTCTGCCTACACACACACACACACACACACACTCTCTCTCTCTCTCTCTCTCTCTCTCTCTCTCTCTCTCTCTCTCTCTCTCTCTCAGAATTCTTCAAGTAGAGATACTTAATCCCAAACATTTCCAGTTAAAGATGATGTACCATAGTAATGTCCACAAAGGAGAGAAGGAAATCTAAAGGGCTATCCTCCATAAAAACTTAATGTTTCTTTTTTATTGAATCTCTGTGCATTTCATACATTTTTTTAATTAATGAGTTTCTTTTTCTAAAGTAATGTGCAGGATACCAGCTCAGGGGTGGAAGGCAGCTTGTGATTGGCTCCAATATGTTGCCAAGTGAAACTAAAGTAAAAGTTTGATTTTCCTGATTCTCTGGGTCATCAGATTTACTGATAAATTTAAATTTAACTAAAAAATTCAATGGGTTTAATATCCACTGCCAAACCCTTTTCTAATAAATGAAGCTATTATATTCTTGATAACCCAGCCCGCTGGGAATGATATTTAGTCCTTCAAGGATAACCAAGACTTTCACTAAATATCTGGATCATCATCTATCCCTTCCCTTCCCTCCTCTACCCATGCACAAGTTCTATCTTTTTTATATATTTTTAAATTTTATTTATTTTTATTTTATGTGTATAAGTGTTATGCCTGCATGTATGTAAATGTACCAGTGTCATGTAATGCCAATGGAGGACAGAAGAGGATGTTGGATCCCCTGGAAATGGAGTTATGGATGGTTGTTAACCACCATGTGGGTGCTGAGATTTAAATCCAGGTCTTCTGCAAGAGTAGCCAGTACTCTTAACCACTGAGCCATCTCTCCAGCCCCACAAGTTCTATCTTAAAATCACTCATTTGATCTATTCCTAATTAAGTCAGCCCTATCCATTAGGCAACCTTTTACCTCTCAATTAGTGCCTTTCTCTGTTCATTACCACCCACATTTTTCTATTAATCTTCAAGCATGTAACTTCCATAAATCAAATTATCCTGATAGAGTTAACAATTCTGTTCCCTGAATGCTCCACAATACTTTCCTCTCATGGTTGTGATACCTGTGTATGAACTTTTCACTCTTCTCTTGCATTTGGTCCAATTTTAGTGGAATAATCAATAAAAGAATCCATACACACTTAACCCACAAACAAGGAATATAGCTTATATGATTTTTCATTCATAACAGTAAGCACAGTAGCTGGTCACAACAGGTATATCAATAAATATTTGTTGGATGGATAAATGGATGGAAGTATTTTGTATGTTGGTCAATAAGGCACAAATATTGAAATCTCAACTGACTTCAGAGCTACTCCAAAATTTTTAATGTAAATATAGACAGACATAGATTTAGAAAATATAAAGATTATGATGAATATGGATTGCATATATATGATATTTTGATATGGATAAAGGATAGATACAGATTTCTAGGTTTGAGATATTTTTCATATGGTGTAACCTAAAATTTCAATGAGTCAAAGGTAGGATTAATAGAAATTTTACTTAGAATTAGAAATGACTTACTATATGTGGCTTTTGTGTATTTGTGAGAAAAAGTCTTAATTTTCCTAAAGTAAAGATTGTAGAGGACTTCATCTCTTTTTCCGGCAAGGTTTCCAGTACCCCCTTATTTTGGTAAGAACATGTCAATTTTCCTTTTGTAACTATCTCTGTTTAATTGAGTATCTCTTTACAAAGAGATCCTGTTCTCAACTGGCCGAGGAGTGGTTCATGCTTGAACAAGCTTATGCTTCTGCCCCATAATTTCAGTTCTGAGCATGTGAATACAAGGATTGGAGCCAGACAGCTTTTCACTGTCCTTCTCTAGGGATGCTGAAGCCCTCTCAGTCCCTGTCTCATTCTTTAGCTCTTCAGAATGGCTACATGTTGGGTTTCCATTGCTTGATACCAAAGCATCCTGACTGGCACACTGAAATGCCTATGCCTTCATCCCTTTCTGAGTTCCACTTTCAACAATACCTAGATTCCAGCTATGCAGGATGAGAATAGTAAGCACACTTTTATACCTTAGGCACCAGAATCCAGAAGGATGCTTGAAGAATAGTAACCATCCCACAAATAACACATGGGCAAAGGAAGAGGCTAAGAGAAGGGCCCAAGGCCATAGAGACAACTGATGGGAAAGAGCACACAGCCCTGAAACCCTCATCCAGCTTTTTATTCCCTGGATCCAAGTTAATGACACCATCCCTACATAAGTTAGCAGGAATGTTAATATCTCAAAATTGCTTAGGAATCATTCATTTATAGGTAGAATAGCTATAAAAATCCAATGAGATATAGATATAGATATACATATACATATTCATATAGATATAGATGATATAGATAAGATATAGATATAGATAGATCACATTGCATAGCACATATTAATCCTAACATCTACAGATTTTACTTAGTGCATTTTGTCTGCAAGAAGAAAGATAGTGATAAAGCGAACTGATCCCTTCATACTCAGTGATCTGACAGGCTTCTGCCCTGAGACCAAGATGTCCTCGAACACAGGTCTTTTGCAGGCAGCCACGGTTGTTCATGAGGGCGGCAATGGTCCTATCGCTCCACAAGACACTATTTCAAAGAAGTTCTGTCTGACTGCTGGCTCTTTCTTCAGCAATGTTCCCTGAGCCCTGGGGTGAGGGGTGATATAAATGTCCATTTAGGGATGAGCTCTGTACAGAGAGAATGAGTCTTTAACAGTCCCCTGCCAGATGGAGGGATACAAGGGCTTCTGCTATTGTTAACACAAAATCCATTCTACAGAAAAATATGACCCTCTCTTTGATCCACTGCTTCAAGCTCTTCAGTGTTTCCTGGATTTCTTATCAGCACATTCACTATCCAACATGCCAGCCAAAAGCTACAGTCATTCGAGTTTAATTTCAAATTAATTAACAGTAAATAAAACAATTCATTTCCTCAGTTGTGCTTATCATGTGTCCACTGACCAAGAAGTACATAATTAGTGGATGCCACATTAAATGGCAGACATGGAGCGGATATACGTCACCATGGAAACGTCTCTTGAACACAGTCATCTTAGAGGAATATCCCAACTCCTTCCTGGGGTCTATACAATTTTTGTTGGTTCCTCCTGATACCTTCCCCCACTTATGCGTTATTCTCACTCAGTCCTGACCACACTGGCTTCTTATTTGGTTCTAGAACTTGCTAAATCTTTTCCTGCCTTTGCATCTCTGGTTCCCCTTGACTGGACCCTCTTCCAATCTCTGTTGCATTTCCTTTCATCATTTATGTACTTTTCCCCTTCTGGAGACTCTTCGTTCATCACTCTAACCACTGTACCCCTCTACCTTTTCAATCCCAGGGCCCACAATTACAAAAATATTCATAATTATGTATTTGTTTATCTTGTCTTCTACTTCACACCACACACACACATTTATTTACAATCATATACCCAGTCTACAATGGTGTCTGGCATAGAAGGACTCAAGGGGCATCTTTGTGGAATAAGTAAGCTAAATATAATGCAAAGACAGGCTCCAAATCCATGGGACAAGCCTCTAAAGAGAAAGCTACTGGAAATAACCCCACAGGTATAACTAAAATTGAGCTGAACACTGAGCCGGAAAACAATAAAATCTGCAAAATACTAGCTTTCTCTCATTCCTCCCAAGATTTTCCTCAATTTGGGTGCTTTGATTAATTATATCAAAGAACCAGACAATGATGATGGCATTAATAATGATGTAAATCAAAGAATAACAGAATACCAAGCTAGTACCCTAGTGCTCAGGCTTCTGACAAGAAATGAGCCAGCATCGGGTGAATAAGGGGATTCATGAAAATTTTAAGCATCCCTGGATCACAGGGAGGATGCCTGCCTCCCCAGCTATGCTCTAAATGAGGCCACCGCTTCCCTCCAGCCCCTCCCCAAGCTTCAGAGGCTGACTCACGCTTCTCGGGAAGACCTTTCTCCCATTGAAGGCTGGGAAGCCAGCCAAAAGGCAAGCAAGTTTCTGCCCGCCTCTCCAACCGAGGGGGGCAGCTTCTGTCTCTCACATGGCCTCCTTCTCTATCTGTGATCTGAAGTGATCTCAATGTTTAGCCACTGAAAAAGGGCTGGGGATTCTCTAGACAGCCCTGTAGAGCCAGTGAGCTGAAGTCTCCCCACAGCCTCCTCTTCATGGTGGGCTTTGCAGGGGGGGGGGGTTAGCAAGTGCATCAGGAGTCATCTTTGAAATAACTGCTCTAAGCTTGTAGTCTTAGAAACTGGGCTGCAACGTGAGCACATCCAGGTTGGGAACATGGCTCAGTGGCTAAAGTGCTTACTGCACAACTTGAGGACCAGAGTTCAGACACCCAGTACCTAGAGATGTCATTTCAGCATAGGTCTGTCAATAGTTCCAGTTCTCAGAAGCAGAGACAGGGGACACCAGAAGCCAGCCAGCTATCAAAAGTAGCTGTACTGGCCACCTCTCCATTGAGATACCCTGCCTCGATTAATAAGGTGGAGAATGATCAAGGAAGACTCTTGATATCAACCCCAGGCCTCCATACATGCATGAACACCCATATCTGTGCAAGCCTCCCCCCACACACATGTACCCGCACACATGCGAATGTGCATATAAGTATGCACACCACACATATACATACAAGAGAAAGACAAAAAAAATAAGTATCTCTTAAGACAAGGGCAATAGGAACCCCCCTTGGCAGGGCCCAGATTCTCACATTGTGGGAGTATTTAGACAGTCTTTGCTTCTGTTTCTCTCTAAATTCCCACACCTATAACCTGCATTCTCCCATCAACCCCTAACTGCCCCACGTGATGAGCATTCCATTTACCCATCCAAGTGTTTTGTGACTGCCATTTGGAGTGCCATTTGTGCATCAGGCCCATAGGTCTGTATTCTTCTGAGTCCATTTTAAAAGTGCACCACTAAAAATAAATAATAATAAATAAATAAATAAATAAAATATTGTGTTGTCAGTTTCTGTCAACTTGACACAAACCTAGACATATCAGGGAGGAGGAGACTTCATGTTAAGAGTTTTCCTCCATCGATCTAGCCTGTGGGCATGTCTGAGGGGCATTTTCTTAATTGCTAATTTATGTAGGAGGATCCAGCCCGCTGTGGTGGTACAATTCCTGAGCAGGAGAGCCTGGGCTGTACTAGCTGAGGAGGCCAAAGGGAGCAAGCCAGTAAGCAGCGTTCCTCCAGAGTCTCTGCCTCAGTTCCTGCCTCCAGGCTCCTGCCTTAAGCCCTCCCCTCCTCAGTTGGTCAGTACTTTATGAATGCAACAGTAAGCAAAGTAGAACACATGTTATTCTTTCAACTATTAGTACTGATCCTGTAGGAAAATAAGGGTACCACAGTAACACTCACCATTAATCACTGAACTCAGGAAGTAAAAACTTGAGCTAGGTCTGGTGGCACAGGCCTAGAATCCCACCTACAAAGGAAAGCAGTAGGGTTCTAGGTTCAAGGCTAGCCTGGGCTACAGAATGTATTCAAGGCCAGCCTGGCCAACTAAATGAGACTTTGTCTCAAATTTTAAAATAGGGAAAAAGAAATTAGTGGTGTAGACCAGGGGTAACATATGCACAAGGCCCTGCCTTCAGTCCTCATTAAAATAAATAAATAAATAAATAAATAAATATTTTCCACAAGCCCCTGTTTAGCCTACCAATGCTAGTTTCCTCCCTCCTCTGCCCCAGAACATGGTGATTATTATCCCCCAACATCTTCACTTTCATCTATCTCATGGTCTCTAAAAGTTTATTGTAGTTTGTATGTTTTACATTTTAATATAGCTTCCATAGGTGACAGGCTTGAATGCATACAGTCCCCACTCCTTCGTTTATGCTCTTCGAATGTAAAGTGACCATTGGAGGACAGCATCAGAGAAAATCGTACACTTCACAAATACACAGAGATAAATGTCAACAAGGTGAGTGACTGGCACTCACATAAAAGAACAAAACATCATCTCCTGAGTCCCAGCAGCTATCTCATGTTTCTTTCCACTCACTGCCTTCACCTTGGATAATGACTTTCACAGAACTTTCACCAAAAAATAAAACCCTGAAAATAGAACTACCCATAGGTCCAGCTAGGTCACTCTAGGTATATACCCAAAGTAATCAAAGTTTACTTACAATGGAGATTAACTACACACCCATGTTTATCAAGGATTATTGCCAAGTTATTCAATCAGCCTAGATGTCCATCAACAGATGAATGGTTGAAGAAACTGTGGAATCGAGATAGATAGATAGATAGATAGATAGATAGATAGATAGATGATAGATACATAGATAGATAGATAGATAGATAGATAGATAGATAGATAGATAGATAGATGTAGAGATGATGTAGAAACATAGAAATACAGAGATATATTACTTGGCCATTAAAAAGAACAAGATCCTATTTGCAGGGAACCAGATGAAGATATAAATCATCATCACCACTAAGGTGGTGCTTGCTGCAGAATACAGATCAGCAAACAGTGCTACAGGACAAACGATAGGTCCAACCAGTGCACCACCTGCTTTTATAAATGAAGTTTTATGCCAGGCATGGTGGTGCACGCCTTTAATCCTAGCAAATGGAAGGCAGAGGCAGGCGGATCTCTGTGAGTTCAAGGCCAGCCTGGTCTACAGAGTGAGTTCCAGGCCAGCCAGGGCTACAGGGAGACCCTGTCTCAAAAATAAATAAATAAATAAATAAATAAATAAATAAATAAATAAATAAATAAAGTTTTATTGGAGCCCTCACTCATTTGCATCTCATCTCCGGCTGTGTTTGCAGAGCCAAGTTGCAACAAGACACCATGAAAACATCTACTGCCTGGCTCTTTACAGAGAAGTTTACAGACTCCTTTTACAGACCTTCACATAGTGGCATTGCATAGCATGTACCCTTTCCTGTTTGGCTTCTTTTACTCCGAAGTATGTTTATGAGATTCATACAGTTAATCGTAGCTGCCCATCCTGGTTGATATATGATATTCCACTTTATGTTTACAATGCAATTTACTTACCCATTCAACCATAGATGGATGTTTGGTTTGTTTCCAGTTTGGAGCTATTATGAATAGTGCTGTTGCAAACGTCTTTGTACATGTCCTCTGGTGTGGTTCATTCACTATAATTACTGCACAGCAATCTATTACATAAGTATACCACAATACAGTTATTTGCTCACCTGATAATGGATACTGAGGTCAGTAATTTCCAAAACAGTTTATATATTGGAATTACCTGGTAGCTTCAAAATAATGACTAGGTCTCACCCCAGTAATTGTGATTCATTTGATATGGGATATACGTAGTTTTGAGCTTTGGAATTATGGAAGCTCTCCAGTTGGCAAGGATAAGTAAGAGGAGGAGAACTTTATACACTGTTAATGGGAATATTAATTACTATAGTCACTATGGAAATCAGTACGGAGATTCCTCAAAAAACCCTGAAAATAGAACTACCCATAGGTCCAGCTAGGTCACTCTAGGTATATACCCAAAGTAATCAAAGTTTACTTACAATGGAGATTAACTACACACCCATGTTTATCAAGGATTATTGCCAAGTTATTCAATCAGCCTAGATGTCCATCAACAGATGAGTGGTTGAAGAAACTGTGGAATATAGATAGATAGATAGATAGATAGATAGATAGATAGATAGATAGATAGATGTAGAGATGATGTAGAAACATAGAAATACAGAGATATATTACTTGGCCATTAAAAAGAACAAGATCCTATTTGCAGGGAACCAGATGAAGATATAAATCATCATCACCACTAAGGTGGTGCTTGCTGCAGAATACAGATCAGCAAACAGTGCTACAGGACAAACGATAGGTCCAACCAGTGCACCACCTGCTTTTATAAATGAAGTTTTATGCCAGGCATGGTGGTGCACGCCTTTAATCCTAGCAATTGGAAGGCAGAGGCAGGCGGATCTCTGTGAGTTCAAGGCCAGCCTGGTCTACAGAGTGAGTTCCAGGCCAGCCAGGGCTACAGGGAGACCCTGTCTCAAAAATAAATAAATAAATAAATAAATAAATAAATAAATAAATAAAGTTTTATTGGAGCCCTCACTCATTTGCATCTCATCTCCGGCTGTGTTTGCAGAGCCAAGTTGCAACAAGACACCATGAAAACATCTACTGCCTGGCTCTTTACAGAGAAGTTTACAGACTCCTTTTACAGACCTTCGCATAGTGGCATTGCATAGCATGTACCCTTTCCTGTTTGGCTTCTTTTACTCCGAAGTATGTTTATGAGATTCATACAGTTAATCGTAGCTGCCCATCCTGGTTGATATATGATGTTCCACTTTATGTTTACAATGCAATTTACTTACCCATTCAACCATAGATGGATGTTTGGTTTGTTTCCAGTTTGGAGCTATTATGAATAGTGCTGTTGCAAACGTCTTTGTACATGTCCTCTGGTGTGGTTCATTCACTATAATTACTGCACAGCAATCTATTACATAAGTATACCACAATACAGTTATTTGCTCACCTGATAATGGATACTGAGGTCAGTAATTTCCAAAACAGTTTATATATTGGAATTACCTGGTAGCTTCAAAATAATGACTAGGTCTCACCCCAGTAATTGTGATTCATTTGATACGGGATATACGTAGTTTTGAGCTTTGGAATTATGGAAGCTCTCCAGTTGGCAAGGATAAGGTAGGAGGAGGAGAACTTTATACACTGTTAATGGGAATATTAATTACTATAGTCACTATGGAAATCAGTACGGAGATTCCTCAAAAAACCCTGAAAATAGAACTACCCATAGGTCCAGCTAGGTCACTCTAGGTATATACCCAAAGTAATCAAAGTTTACTTACAATGGAGATTAACTACACACCCATGTTTATCAAGGATTATTGCCAAGTTATTCAATCAGCCTAGATGTCCATCAACAGATGAGTGGTTGAAGAAACTGTGGAATCGAGATAGATAGATAGATAGATAGATAGATAGATAGATAGATGATAGATACATAGATAGATACATAGATAGATAGATAGATAGATAGATAGATAGATAGATAGATGTAGAGATGATGTAGAGACATAGAAATACAGAGATATATTACTTGGCCATTAAAAAGAACAAGATCCTATTTGCAGGGAACCAGATGAAGATATAAATCATCATGTTAAGCAAAACAAGCCAGATTGAAAAATACAGGCATCATATGCTTTCTCCAACATGTAATCTTTTTTTTCAAAAGACAAGAAAATAAAAGGAGACAGTTTGGGATTAACAAGTGGCTCACTGGGAAGGGAAGATGGGGAAAAGGGTAGGTAAAGATGGCACAAATACAATTAAGGTGCCCTATAGACATGCAAGGAAACATCACTATGTAATACATCACATTGTACTTTTGATAGACTTTAATGATTTCCTAAAACATCTCCCAGTAATGTTCACCCGAAGACAAGCCTGGAAGACACTAATTTTGGCCATTGCCAATTTTTTCACAACATTGAAATAACTGCCTGTCAAATTATGAGTCGAAGCACACAGATGTCTTCAACTATTCTAAAAACTGCCAATATGTCCTCCAGAACATTTCTAGCAACAGGACCATGTCTTCAGTATCTCCAGACCCTTGGAGATCATAAGTCACAGCACACAGATGACACTCAGGGGAGCTTCTGATGATCAAGTAAAATCCACTGGGAATTCAAGAAATGAATTAGGCCCCTGCCTTCCTTAGGGAAGAGGACTATGTGCCCAGCCAGCACATATCTGCTTCTGTCCCACACCCAGGTTCAAGGGCTCACATCCACGTTGACAGCCTCCTCTGAGCCTCTTCCTCTTCCCACTTAACATCTTCTTAGCACTTACTGTGTTAAGAAGGAGTAAGAATGGAGCTCCTCATTTTTCAGAAGGGCTTAGGGGTGTGTACACATCACTCCAGAGCGAAGGGAAAGGGATGTGTCCGCCTTGGCTTTTTAGTCCACAGAGATGATAATGATGCCTTCCTTGTGGGATTGTTACAAGGTTGACACCACAAAGATGAACGGAGTTGTGATAGTTTCAACCTGAAATGGCCCCTAAGGCTCATATTTTGGAGCTGTTTAGCAAGCCTGTGGAACCTTTAAGAGGGGTGGGCTTCTGATGGCTATACCGGCCCCTTGCTCAGTCTCCTGGTCTGACACAGACTCTGACCACCACTGGACTGAGACACTTTGCTATGCCTTCCCTACCATGATGAACTGTAACCCTCAGAGATCATAAGCCAAAATTAACATTCCCTCCTGTAAGTTGTGTCTGCCAGGCATTTTACTCACAGCAGCCTACAAGTAACTAATACACTGGTCCTCAATGTCCTCACCACCCAAGAGGTCAAAGTAAGGCTGTTCAGGGACAGCAGAGTGGAAGAAGCTCCAAGAAGGAGGGGGCCCTGGACTTGGTACTGAAGGCCAAGAGCCGGACTTGACATTGAGGAGCTGAGGGAGTGCCCATTTCCAAGACGGGCAAATTATAGATGTAGAAAGGAAAATGTTCTCCTGAGAGCCCTTGCCTATTCAGGTGATGTCAGTGGTATTCAACCAGTGGCCATTTGGAATTTTGGGGATCACTGGAAGTGTTTAGAAATCATTTTAAAGCTAATGTACTTGTGTGACTGACCTGTTTGAAATACACGTGCACCTATAACAAATTTATATATACAACTGACATAATATCTCGGCCTTTTGTTTGTTTTCATTTTACAACTTTTAATGATTTTTTGCCATTTTCATGCAATATTGTTTGATGGCATTTAGACCCATCTCCCTCTTCTCACCTTGCCTAACTACCTTCACTCAATTTAGTGGCCTATAGAGTAAGCTTCTTTTTGCAAAAAACAGGGACTATTACAGAATTCCAGAAATGGTCAAGGAAAAAGTGTCTATGAAATACTTAACCCTAAGTGACCCATCTATTAGATATGGTATCTCAGCTGAGCATTTTGAAAACACCAAGCTATAAGCAGGGCAAAAATTATAATTCACATTTCTCAGAGAGCTACAGCAAGTTCTCCGAGGTGAACATAGCAAGGAACACCCTCACTCTCTGTCAGGTTCTCTAATTCTGTCCATTTGTACTTCACAGAAAATCTGGGCAATCTGGTAAATTCTTTCCATCTCAAGCCAGATTGTGAATGTAAAATATTACCCTTGACCAAGCCACAACATCAGACTTCAAATAGGGCTGTTTAACTACATTCTCCCTTAAATTTTCTTCAGCAGAGCCTTCAAAACAAAAACAATGGTTTGGAGACATTGGCATTTCTGGGTCAAACCTTTCCTAAGCATTGTCATACTCTTGAACTTATCGTTACCTGGATGGTAAATGCTATTATTCTCTCATTATTAAGTCTGTTGACAAAAAGAGGAAAAGCCCAGACTTGATTTATACACCATTACTCATTTAATTTATATTATATCTATGCTGCTGCATGAAATTAGTTTGAGACCTTTTCTATTTGGTCAGGCAACATGTATTTAATTAGTACCTGCTGTATACCTGGGACTGAAAATAATCTGCACATTCCTGTATCCTTTTAAGATTGGATTTTTCTGAATCATAATTCTGAGTTTTTGTCAAACTAGGTATCTTAAGCTAGATCTGATTTTTAAAAAAACTACTTCTTAACATATATAGGGTAAACAAGGGGCCAGCCCAACTCCAGCAGGAATTTGTTTTAGTGAGAGCCATGATTTGTCAGTGTTATTAATCTGCAAGCAGCAGTCTTTGAAGCTTCCTTGTTCACAGGGAGGTTTTCATTTAGTTAATGATAAAGCTATGACTTGAAGGGTTTCTGAAGCCCCCTACGTGAGGGCTGGAGGGAAGGGATTACATGAATGATTTTTCTCTCAGCTCTGACATCTGGAACATGTTCTGAAGCTTGTTTTAATGACTTCTGCCTGAGGTGAGCCTAGTCTAACTCTGGGCTACATTTCCTTGCCCTGGCTTTCATAGTTCAGCTCCAAACTTCCATCTCTATAACACATCAGGTCCCCATGGATCTGAGAGGCAGAAAGGGGAGAACTGATATCCCAGGAAACACTTCCTGGCCCAGTACCCATGAGCAGGTTACACAATTGCTTTCTGCCTCATTCTCCTCATCTTCAAAATGAGAGAAATAATAGTAGCTACCTCCTCAAATTATGAGGAAGATTAATGATGTATAAGTATGAAAAACATTTATTAAGATACTTGGAATGTGGAAAGGGTTCAATTAATGCTAACTATTATTAGCGGTAATTATATTACATGTTGAATAATCTCTCATTTGAGGCCTATCCCCCCTAGTGTTTTCTCCTTTATTACATCCACCCAAAATTATATTTATTTATGCCTGTTACGGTTTGAATCTGAAATACCTCCATGGGGTGGGGTGTTTTGAATACCTGATTCCCAGTTTGTGGCACTGTTCTGAAAGCTGAGGAGTCTCAAGGGTAGAGCCTGACAGGCAGACATAGGTCGCTGGAGCTGGCCTATTAAGGGTCCCTGGCTGCAGCCTGCATTCTCTGTTTCCTGGTGAGCCGTGACATAAACAACTACACCTTGAGTTCCCACTGCCATGCCTTCCCCGCCATGATGGGCAGAAACCTCCCTGAGATCAGAAGCCCAAATAACCCTTTCCTCCCTTGAGTTATTTCTCTCAGGTATTCAGTCATAGTGATAAGCAAATAGCCAATACAAGGCCAAAGTTGCACCTCTGCTTCTTACATTAGGACCCTCTGAAGGTCAAGGACATTTTGCATGATTCTCTGATCTCTGGTCCTGAGATACTGTTGGGTAAAGAGCCTTTATTTATTGAATATCCTTCTTGCCCAATAATGGGTCCTAAAGAGTCATGTTCCATGTTCTCTTCCTATGCTTCCCACTCACGACCTGCATACGTTTGCTCATGGCACATGTATGAAGAATAGGTGGCACCTGTGGTGCCCAGCCCAGGACTACTCCAACCTGTAAATGCAGAGAACAGGGGCAGTGATATTGAGCCCAGCAGAAAGAGATGTGGTTGGATGGAGCTCAGGTAGCATACAGAAAAGACCAGAGGATGCAGACCAGGCATAGCAGCAGGATTGGAATCATGTTCCCTGCCTACCTCTCTAAGAATCTCCATGGTAGGCAGGAAAGTACTAGACTGTAAGGCAGGAAAGAGACCAGGCCCTGGAAGAAGCCAGATGGCCCAACATGGTCAAGTGGCCATCAGTCAGTCCCAACAATATCCACCTGCTATGTGAAGTATTTTCTCCAAATAGTAATTGTAGGTATTTAAGGGTTAGAGTGGATGCCGGCTGTCTTAATAAACTCAGAAAAAATAGTATGGGCTTGGAGCTTAAACAACAGAAAGCTTCTCACAGTTCCGGAGACCTCTGGATCAAGGCAGTGGCAGCTTGGGTTCCTAGTGAGGACTCTTTTCTTGTTTAGAGCACGCAAAGGATGTATGGCAGTAAAAACCAGACCTCTCTATAGTGACACTAATCCCCTCAAGGGAGTCCCACCTGCATCACCTCATCCCAATTCCCTCCTTAAGGGTCCTCCTGTAGGAACACACTGGAGATCAGGGCTTTGATGCCTGAATCTGAGATTGGGTGCATTACTCAGTCTATATCTAGGAACACGGCAAAGCCCATTCACATGAGTGAGAGTCTAAGAAAGAATAGTTAAGAAGCTCAGAAAATCCAGACCATACAGAGACCACAGACATAGGGTCCATCCTGACTCTTGGTCTTAGTACACATGAACAAGTTCATATACCTCTTCGAGCCTCAGTTTCCTACCTATCTTCTAAGGCCTTGAGGATCGTGGACTTTGTGTATGAAATTGACAACAGCATGGCTCCAGCACAAGATGGCCCAGTGTCAGACAGCACTGCCTTCTATTCCGATGGAGAGAGACAGGCCTGTGTAGGCAAGACAGGCAGAGCGCCAGGCCTGAGGAAACAAGTCCAGCCATAGCCAGAGGCCTCCATGCTGAGAGCACTGCACTAACATCACCACAGGACAGACCGCTGATCCTATTTTAATTACTCTTCCCAGGCCAAGACTCTGGCCTCTTGGTATTCAGTTCTAGCCATGCTGGAAGACAGAACTCACTGGCCAAGAAAAGGCCAGCTTGGACAAGTATGTGCATCGCACCTGACAAGCGCCCAAGCAGCTAGGCTCAGCTGAAGCCTGCACCTGTCAGACGCATGCAGCTCACAGGAGAGCACAGGCTGGCGGGAAAGCTCTCGTGCCATGCTTTCGTGTGCTTTCTCTGGCCAGTTCCCAGGTGGCTCTCTGGAAGAGACTGGGTCTGTGTTCATTAGGATTTTGAAATCTGTAAGATCACCATTCAAACCCTTCTTTCTCCTTCTCACATTCCTATTCATTCTTTAAGGATCAGTTTCCAGGGCCTCATTCACCTCTTCAGACATATTTGGGGTTACTCTGTTGCCCCTAATAGCCACACGCCCCTGCAGCATGCCTCTGGGCTTCAGCCCCTGTGGTGCCCTTGACATCCAATCCAAACTCACTTCCTTTAAGTCATTTATTTGCCTCTTCTCTGCTCTTCCTCATATTGTGGCACATATTAAATGTACATTGTCTATTTCCACACCTGATCTGCCCACAACATTACTGCATCATCGTCACCATTGATCTTCTAGTATAGAGGCTAGAACCTAGTATGCTCAGCTAAGTAAAAAAAAAGCAAGCTTGGGAGCTGAGTTCCTTGTCATAAAGGCAAAGGGACATACTGCTGGGAGCAGACAACATAGGTCAGAGCAGGAGAGTGGTATCAAGCCCAGCCCAGCTCTCAAAGTCCTGCCTGATCTAGATCTACCCATTTCTCCAGTTCTCTCCCAGATGTTCCTTCCAGAACATTTATATTCCCACCTTGCAGTCTAACTGGAGGCAATTCATTTGCATAACAGAATCTAACTAGAGTTCAAGGCCAAACAAGATCAGAGGCAAATGCCAATCGGCACACCAGGCAAATAAACAAACACAGAATGTAAGCCCTGCTCTGACCTATTTATACCACAGTTCTTCAAAGATTTTATAAATATGGAGTCGCAAATACTATATAATTAGAGGCCATAATTCTTATTCCTGAAGGGAACTTTTCTATGTGAACAATTAATTTTCAATGTAAACTATGTGGTTGGTTTTTAATTGTGAAAAGGGCATTTTTAATTCAAAATAAGCATCATTATTTTTATTCTCCCAGACTGGCATTTAGAGTACAGAAACTGTTGGCTTAAGGGGGGGGGCCAAGGAATGAAGCTCAGTGTCTAGGGTCCGCCTGCTCATTTGCTGAGTCATGGTGAACAAGTCCCCTGAGCCTGTTTCCCTTCTACACAATGCTGCTGAGGGTAATGATGGATTAAAGATTTCTCAGGTCTAACAATTACCTTCTTCTTTCCTGGTGATTGTACACCAAAACAGGAGACCCTGATACCCAGGAGTCTGAGACCCCTGGTATGCCCCAATTTCTTAGAGTTTTTCTTCTCCATGGAAGAGGACAGTAGAGGAGTTGAGAACTTGATTCCACGTGAGATCTCCTGGGAGTTTATGACCAGTATCTCCTAGGGTACTCCAGAGGGAGTGGCCAGTAAATATTTTCTCAGTGAGTAGAATTAATGAATCAATCAATCAATGAACTAATGAATGTTATCCAGAGAGGCCGCCTAGCTAAGTGCCTTATATAAACTGGAATAATACCCAGTTCCTCCGGACTTGAACTCTGTTGCTCTTCTAGGGATCAAATTCATTATCCATCCAATAAAATATTTATGGGATATCTATTATGAACCAGTCACTAGAATCCAGCATTGAGCAAACAAGTCCAAATAAGTTCTTAAAACAGAGCATGACTTTCTCCCACATAAAATCGTTCCATAGTTTCCCATTGCAATAAATATGAAATTGCTGTGGCCTTTAGGGTGTTGTACAATGCTTCTTTAATGACATCATCTGAGGTCACTTCATCCCTGACACCTAATGCCTGTTCATATTGGCCCAGCTGAAACCATCCATGCTAAAGCCAGTCCTTAGACTCTGTACTCATGGGACAATGAAAAACACAGTTGGCTCTACCTTGCATACCAAAGGACATATACTTTGGCTTCAGATGCATCCAACCTTCAATCAAAAGTAGGTTGAAGGTCAGTGAGATGGCTCAGCAGGTAAGGGCACCTGCCATCAAACATGAGGACCACACGAGCTTGATCCTCAGCACCCACATGAGGGACAGAACCAGCTCCCATAAGTTGCCCTCTGACTTGCATGTTCATGTAGTGGCCCACATACAGATGCACACAAAACAAGTAAATAAAAAATGTAATAAAATGTAAAAGTTGTCCATGCCCCTTTGGATGACCCTGTATCTATGCACAAATGGGAAGCACTAATTGCACTCAATGTATTAATAGATGATAGATAGATAGATAGATAGATAGATAGATGATAGATAGATAGAAAGAAATACATACAGATAGGCATTAAGTTGGGAGGAAACATGTTGGGAGATTCCTGAGGAGGAATTTCAGGAAAGGAGTCGAGATCAAGATACACTGTACACATGTATGAAATTTTCAAAGAATATGTCAAACAATTATTTTTTTAAAGTATTTGGGAAAACTTTCTGTACTGAAAATATACATTTTTATCATTATTTCCTAAACAGAATAACAACTCCTCCCATATCTTTTAGATTATATTAGATGTCATAAGTAATATAAAAATAACTTCAAGTTTATAGGAGGACTATATAGATTCTATGCAAATTCTGTATCATTTTATCAATGGGGGGGAATTCTGAAACCAATGCCTCTTGAATACTAAAGGACAGCTCTCCTCCATGTTGACAGTAAGGAGCTGACATGGGGATATTTGTTAGGCAGCACTGTTGACATTAACAGCTGACTGATAGAGAATACTGCCATTTACTACATAATGTAATCTCACTTGGGAGGCAGAGGCAGGTGGATCTTTGTGAGTTCAAGGCCAGCCTGGTCTACAGAGTGAGTTCCAGGACAGCCTGGGGCTACAGGGAAACCCTGTCTCAAAAAGACCAAAAAAAAAAAAAAGAAAGTCACTTCAACCTCTTTGAACCTTGGTATGCCTCACAGTTTTGGAAGATGCATTCATCTCTTCTCCATTGATCTCATGCCATGGCTTTGGGACAACAGATGAAAAAGACTTTGAAAACTATAAAAAAGTTATTACAAATATAAAATAGCCTTATCGACAAGGTTTGACCAGCTCTGACTCATGGGGCATCAGGACAACCAAGTGTGACTCAGCAGCTTCACCCTAGGCCAGCCCATCTGCTATGAAGAGGCATCCTGTTCAGAACATGCTCCAGGGCCACACTTGGTGCAAATTTCTTCATGACAGGCCAAGTAAAATCCAGTAAAATCCAGCCTTCAGAAAGTAATTTCAACAAGCCAGGAGTCAAAATTCATTTTTGCTCTGACATCTTACCTGAGGGAAACCATCACGCACATTATCCAGCACAAGCTTGAAGTACAAAAAGGTCCATTATGATTTAGTTTAGAATGGTGGGAAATTGAATGCAATCTAGACACCCAACAATAGAGAACTGGATAAATCTATGGAATACACCCACATGACACAATGCCACACCACTGATTGCAGTTGTGTTAGATTGCAAACAGTGCTTCATAGGAACTGGGAGATCCACAACCATGATTTAGGTACTAATCTGGGCAAGAGAAGAAAGCAAGTAGGCAGAATATGGGATCCTCTACCCCAGTTTCAATGAAAAAAAAAATCCTCAAGGAGCTGGAAAGATGGTTCGGTGCTTAAAAGAACTTGCTATTCAGCTTCCAGCACCCACATCAGGTAACTCAAAACCACCTGTAACTCCAGTTCTAAGGGATTCAATGCCCTCTTCTGGCCTCTGAGGGCAACTACACTCATGTGTACACAGCACACACACACACACACACACACACACACACACACACACACAGAGGCACACACATAAATAAAAATACATCTTTAAAAATAAGGAAGAAATTGCTTTCATCTACACTGTGGACCAAATGACTGTGCTCCCCTCCACTCCATAAAATTTATATACTGATCTCTGCTATAGTGTGAATCTGAAATGTTCTCCACAGAGTATGTGTTTGACCACCTGGTTCCCAGGTAATAACACTGCCTAAGGAGATTGTACAATCTCTGGGATGTCAGGCCTCTCTGTGAGACACAGCGCACTGGGAGTGGTCCTTGAGGATTCTAGTCCATCCCTGCTTCTCGTCCTCTCTACTTCCTGATCCATAGGGATGTGAGGAAGTCACATCACAAGGTCCTTCCAGCAGGGACGAACCGATCCCTGCTTCCGCTGGGTTAGACTAAATTGCACTCTGAACTGCAAGCCAAAAATAAATCCTTCCTCCTTTAAGGTGGCTTCTGTTGGGTATTTTGCCAGAGGTGAGAAAAGCTAATACAAGCCATAACTCTCAACATGATAGCATCCAGAGATGGAGCTTTGGGAGTAATTGGGTTTAAATGAGGTCATCAGATTAAAGAGTAGAGCCTCCATTATGCCATTAGCATCCTTAGGAAAAGAAGGGGGAGCAAAGCACCTCCTTTTTTTACCATCATCATCTGCAATCAGGAAATGAGCACCCACCAGGAACTAAACTAGCTGACACTGGATTTTGGACTTCAGGCCCCTAGAACTGTGAATTCCAGCACCAGCTCATTGGTATTGTGTCATGGCGGCCTGCTAAGAATTGGATAGTTACCTCTCTGAGATGCGTATGTTGAAACGGCACCCTTCAGTGTGATGATATTTGGATGTAGAGACTGGAGGAGGAGGAGGTACTTAGGAGCAGGGGAGGTCACCAGAGTGAAGTCCTCATGATCCATGGAGCAAGTGTCCCTGAGTCACCAGAGAGCTTGCTTCCTGTTCTTCTTCCTGACACCAGAGTCCAGTGGTAAGTTGCCAACCCCCAACCCAGAAAAGGATCCTGAGCAGAACCCACCTACACTGGTACCTGGATCTCAGACCTCCAGCATCCAGAACTGAGAGGCATAAATGTTGTATGTAAGCCACCCAGCCTGCAGGGTATTGTCATAGCATCCTCAGCAGGCTGGGAGAAAGCCCAAGCACATTGAGTGAATCTCTCATGAAATGTTGTTCTAATGATTGTGATTGTGGAAAGGTTTTATAAGCCGCTTAAAGAGGTTTGAAGATCATCACTAGAAATGTTTTGAAATAGAAGTAATCAATGAGCAAAAAGGAAGAAAGAAATTACATTTCCTGGGGGCCAGAGAGATGGTTCAGTGGCTAAGAGCACTGGCTGCTCTTGCAGAGGACTTGGCAACTAACAACTGACTGTATGTAACTCCACTTTCAGACATTGCATGACATGGTTGTGCTTACATACATCCAGGCAATATAATCATGTACATAAAAAAATAACAAATAGAATTTTTTAAATTTAAAACAAGCTCTACTATATGATTAATGTTGTAAAGAGGAAGAGAAAAGAGGAGGAGATGAGGAAGGGCAGAGGAGGGGAAGAAGGGGACCAGTCTCCAAAATGTAGCTATATTTAGTGCTAGATGAGATTCCTTCCTATTGGATCCTTCCTTTGACTTACATAAACATGCTGAATATTTAAGGATGAATTATGGCCTCCTATGAGTGAAAGATTATAATAAATCAATAAATCAAATATCCAATCAGTCAATGTCTCTGTTATGGTTTGAGTATGAAATTTGGTTCAAAGTGTTCATGTGTTAAAAGCTTAGTCCTTAGAGAGAGGCACCACTGAGAGGTGACTGGGTCACGAAGGCTCTGACATAGTCATCATCAGTGAGTTGATTAATCCATCCATGGGTTCATAATATGATGGTATTACTTTTTCAGATGAACAGAGCAGAAAAACAAACTTTTATTGAAAGATAATCACACCTGTACATAATCAAACATAGGTATTCATAGGGAGAGATGACACTCCTCCACAAATGGAGATGGGAACCTAGAAATAGAGAATTCAATGTTCCTTGGGAAGGATTTGAATTTTAAAGGTTTTAGTGGTTTCCTTTCCCTTAATTTTGGATTAGGCAACTTAAAAGGCTGATCAGTCACACATCTGAGCTGAGAATATCTAGCACTATGTGACTGAGGTGGGGTTCTGCTAGAGTTAAAAGCATGGTCTTCCTTCCAGAAAAGAAAGCAAGAGGTGTACCATCTTTATTCCCAGTGGCCCTGATGGCTTAAGGATCCAGTCTCTTACAGTCTACTCACTGCAAACCCATCCTAAAAGCATCTCCTTGGCAACTCCAGCCTTTCTATTTGGGCATGTCAATGAGGCTCTGCAGGGAGGTGGATACCCATGTCTTCTCACTCTGCATGAACACCACCCCTTGGTCTATGTAGCTCACAACAAAACCAAAGGAGAAATGCCATGTTTGCTAGCCTGGCATTTGCCAATGATGGGCATAAATAAAATGCTGTGCCCTTCAGTCTTGGTCTCAATGACGTCCTTAAAGTTCTTGAGCACAGGGCTGGAAAGATGGCTCAGTGGTTAAGAGCACCGACTGCTCTTGCAGAGGACCAGGGATCGATTCCCAGCACCCACATGGTGGCTAAGAACCGTCTTTAACTCCAGTTCCAGGGGAATCCTATGCCCTCTTCTGACCTCCACGGCATTGCATGACATGGGTGCACCAACCTACATGCAGACAGTACACTCAATACACATAAAAAATAATAAGTAAATAAATAAATAAATAAATAAATAAATAAATAAAGTTCTTGGGCCCAGAGCTGGCAGAAATACCCATGCACTTCTGTGCCATGTTCCCAAACAGCAACATAAGCTGGTCAGCAACAGAGAGCAAAGACTTAAGCCAATAAGAGGCAGAGTCAACCCCAAAGCCACCAGGGTGGAAAAGGTTCTCAGCAGCCTGATCCTTTCTTGGTTGGCTAGCTGTCACACACCATTGTCCTCCTTGTTCCTGTCTAGTTCAGAGGTGCCCGATGACTCATGGAGCAAGACACACTCTCTGCTACTGAACCCAAATTTAAGCACATCTTCTTTCAGTTCATAGTATCTCTGTGGCTCCATAGGCTTGTTGTTTAAGAATGTTCCTTTGCCTGATGCAAAGTCAATGATGCAGTGCTTGACCCCTTGGCCAACTGTGCCATCAGCCCGGGTGTACTCTACAAGCCCATGCTGGACTACAGCATGCTGCTTTCAGCAAGAGGGATGGTCTATGGGAAGCCTGATGGGGTGGCTGCGACCCAGAAGGTAAGCATTCTGCTGATGGATGTGTAGGATCAGAAGTACTTCATCATTTTTAAAGGAGATCCGGTCTTCCGGAGGCTCACTGTATTTGACTACCCCTCGAAAGGTGTTGGTGTTCTCTAGACGTGCCCCAGAGAGCTCAAAGTTTGGTTTTTCTTTAACAGGCACTTCTTTGTTTTTACTGTTGGCAGCAGGTCCAGGCACCGCCTCCTGAATCTCCTCATCGCTGCCTGTGTTCTTTCCATGATGCTAGAGGTGCCTGGCATTGTAAAATTCCCGCTCTTCTTCCTGGATCTGCAGGCCGTGGCCATCCCCATCCCTGCCCTGCCCACTGCAGGGCCTGCCATCCCCGTCCCTGCCCTGCCCACTGCAGGGCCTGCCATCCCCATCCCTGCCCTGCCCACTGCAGGGCCTGCCATCCCCGTCCCTGCCCTGCCCACTGCAGGGCCTGCCATCCCCATCCCTGCCCTGTCCACTGCAGGGCCTGCCATCCCTGTCCCTGCCCTGCCCACTGCAGGGCCTGCCATCTCCATCCCTGCCCTGCCCACTGCAGGCTCTGGCCATCCCCATCCCTGTCCTGCCCACTGCACGGCCTGCCATCTCCATCCCTGCCCTGCCCACTGCAGGGCCTGCCATCCCCATCCCTGCCCTGCCCACTGCAGGGCCTGCCATCCCCATCCCTGCCCTGCCCACTGCAGGGCCTGCCATCTCCATCCTTGCCCTGCCCACTGCAGGGCCTGCCATCAGAGCTGCTCCTCTGGTGGGAATGGCCTTCAGAGGACTTGCTTTTCTTTCCCCCGGCTGGACTCCTGGGGCTGCTGGCGCATGCTAGCCTTTTGCCCCTGGGGACCAATTGCCATCGTTTTTTAACCTTGCCATGTTCACAGTGTAGACATGGCCATGTTCCTTCAACTTCAGCTCATCTGGGATGTTCTCAAGGGCTGGTGGCGTGAGCAACCAGAGACATTCTCCTCCTAGCTTTGGGGAAGGCTCAGTCTGCTAACCAGGTCTCATATGGTGATGACCAGAGCACAGCTCCTGTTTGCAGAATGAAATGAAGGTCTGCTTTCTCTGCTTTGTAGTTAGCCCAAGACCACACCCTATGAAGAAACCTCCCACAGTGAGGGCATGGTTTCTGCCTCAGGTAAACCAATCAGTATAGATAATCCAAACAGGAATGCCCATAGGTGGGTCTCCTTGGTCCCCTTGGAATTTTGCCCTGTTTACAATACTAATCATCTCAAATGATGGTATTATTTAATGGTGATGGAAATTAGGAAGTGGGGCCTGTCTATAGGAAGCAAGTCTCGGAGGACATGTATGGAAAGATATTCTATGCCTGCAGTCCCTTCCTGTCTTTCATCAGCTTTGCTTTCTTGGTGACAGATAAGCAGCTCTGCTCTGCCATGTCCTTCCACCATGAAGCTCTGTCTCAAATACATAGCCAACCAAATATGGACCAAACCCTGGAAATCATGAGCCAAAATAAATCCTTCCTCCTTTAGTCCATTTCTCTCCAGTTCTGGCCACACCAACACCAAGTCCAGTTAACACAATCCTTATGCCTGTACCTGGTGAAGAGCCCTGGAAGCACTGGATTCAAATCCCACCTGAACACTGATGAACTATGTCCTGGGGACAAAGACCTCACCTTCCGATGCTTGCCATTCCCACCGACTGTGTGGAGGTCTCGTAATTCTTCCTCACTGTATGCTCAAGCCAAGAATTAGTCGATGACTATAAAGCACTCTTAATGACACCAAGTACAGGGGGGACACCTACAGAAGCTACTTTTAATTATTCTCAAGCATCTTCCTCCAAAAAAAGGCCTCTGTCTGTGTTATCTGATGGACACACCCCTAATGCACCATGGCTATCTTCCTCTGCCTTTATTTTATCCACACCTCTTACTACTCCCTGACCTTGCACACTTTATGTACTCATTGACACATTCATCATTCCTCTTCTCCATTAATATGTAATTTAGAGGACTGTGCTTGACATACCCAGGCTCAACACCTGGCAAGTGTTCAGTAAACATCTGTGAAAGGCAGGAAGAAAGAAGATCTTAACTCTGACTTAAAGGGACAGAAAGATTTTGACAGCCCAAGCACTAAAGGGTGGAGGAGGCTATCCTAACATACCATAACAACTGAGCAGGAACCAGCCACACATCTGCTGCAAGGCCCCCTGGGTGGTTCTCAGCATCTATAGGGAGGGACAGTGCCACAGGGCTGCCAGAGGAGCTACACAGACCCCAGAGGAGAGAGCTGCATCCAGACTAGACAAGTAATGGGAAGCTCTCTGGAGACCAAAGAATCATTTCATTTAAGTGAGTCTACCTTGAAAAAACATGAGCCACAGAGCTGTGGTTTTTCCAGAATTTTGAATTAATTATTTCCTGGCCTAAGGCATTCTATGTTAATTGCTCTCAATAGAAAAACGCCATGTTTATGTTTGTGTTAGCAACAAGCTGGGGGGCGGTGTCATTTTTTTTTAATCATTTAAGTCCCCAAGACAGTGTCTCCCTCTTCCAGGGTAGACCAGTTGCACAGACCTTCAGAATACCAAGCAGCATCTTCAGATGCCATATTGACATGCATATGTTCCTCCCCTCCAATACTGAGAACGGAGTAAATGTTTGGTTTTGTTTTCCTTCCTTCTGCATATTTCTCCATCTTTAGCCTCGGATGCAGGAGAATTTCATAGCCCAAGCTCCCTGAAGTATCTAGGGGTCAATAACTAGAAAATGAGTTATGGAACAGGGGAGATGGATGAGTCAGTAAAATACTGGCCATGCTAGCATGAGGACTTGAGTGCAATCTCTACAGCACCTATGCAGATAGCTGAGCAGAGTGGCATGAACTTCTAATCTTAGAGCTGGGGAGGCAGAGACAGGTACATCCCTGAGGCTCACTGGCTAGCCGCCCTACCCTAGTCAACAAGTACCAGGTCCCAGTAAGAAACTCTGTCACAAAAAATCAGGTGGAGTTCCAAAGGAAGGAGACCCAAGGTCGACCTCTATTGACCACATGCATATAGATATAGATGATATAGATATAGATATAGATATAGATACAGATACAGATATAGATACAGATACAGATACAGATACAGATACAGAGATAGAGATAGAGATAGAGATAGAGATAGAGATAGAGATAGAGAAGTGCATCCATATGAGCATGTCCACATGAACACACACAGACATATAGACATGCACACACAAGAATCCCCTGCTCAGAGCTCACCAGTTATTTTTTTTTCTAGAGCAGGGTCACCAAACTAGAGTCCATGAGCTGAATCCACTGGATTCAAATCCACCAGATGTCATACATAAAGTTTTATTGGAGCCTAGCTATATCCGTTCATTTACATTTTCTCTATGGCTTCTTCCTCTACACAACTGTAGGGCTGAGTAACTACGACAAAGACCAACATACTTGCTAAGCCTAAAATAGCTTCTTCATGTCCTTCTAAAAACAAACAACAAAAAAGCTCATTACAAGGCTGGCTCAGCAGTTAAGAGCAGGTTCAGTTCTCAGCACCCACATGGCGGCAGCTAACAACTTTCTATAACTCTAGTTCCAGAGGATCCAACACCCTTTTCTGACCTCCACAGGCATTGCACAACACAGGTGCACTTACAAACATAAACAGGCAATACATTCACACACATAAAATAAAAATAATAAAATACTATTTTAAAAAGCTTGTTACTTGTCCTTCCTGTTAGTGATGCTGTCCAACCAGATATGAGAGCCACAATGCAAGCCACATATGTCATTCCAAATTTCCAACCAACCACATTTAAAAGAATAAAAAGAAACTCCATTTTAATAAAGTGCTTTATTTAGCTTGGTATATTCAAAGCATCATCATGACAACACATAATCTATTTATAAAAAATTAATGATGTTAAATTGGAGAGATGGCTCAGTCAGTAAAATACTTGCCTTGCAAGCACGAGGAACTGAGTTTGATCCCCAAGCCCACACAGAGAAAATGAGGGGAAACACAGGTGTAAGAGTAAGCATTGCACCCCTAGTCAGACAGGCTCCTGAAATGGGCATTATGATTGTGGGGTGTTGCACAGAGAACTAAAGCCAAGCATTCAAGTGATGGATAATTGGGGCATTTGGCTGGCCTACATTTTCTTGGTAGGACTGCTTGCTGCTGATGGCTCTCTTCACCATCCTCTTCTTCAGCATACCTGTTGTGTGGACCCTGAGCCATGTCATCCATAACTTGGTCCTCCCAAGTACAGTGAAAGGGATGCCCTTTCAGACCCCTGACCAAGGAAAGTCTGGGCTTTGACACACTGGTAGAGATGGAGCACAGTTTCCTATGTATCTCTCTCTTCCTGCATCCTCTACCTTCTCCCATTCCTCAGCATCTCTCTCCCTGTAGTCTTCCTACTGGCCAGCTTCTACATTGCTCATTCCCCATCCACACAGCCTCTCTGCTCAGCATCCTGCTGCCTACGTCACCCCAATTCCATCCTGGAATCAATATAAACTTAGGATAGCTTGAGAGCTCTGCAGGGTCGAATAAGGAAGGAAACTGGGGAAGAGAACTGGAATGTGTTTCCTCCACACTGCCTTCTCTATCTTTGAAGCCTGGGAGATATACAAACCATTTCTAAACTCCAAGAGAAGAAACTGGAAAATGTGAGGCTCCTGGGCTCAGCCCTGATAGGGTCAAGAGTCTCTGAATCAGGAAAGGTAGATGAAGTTAAGGACCACACTGCTCTCCTCTATGACAAGAACCATCCATGTTCGGGCAGCTTGTTTGGTGATTATTCTTCTCCATACCTTCTACTCCTATCACCTTCAAGTTCTGTTTTGCTATATAGTTTGTCTTAAATAAAGATAGGGCTTTTTTTCAGGAGAATATAAAAGTCGGGTGTGGTGGCACACGTTTGTAACTGCAGCACTAGAGAGACAGAGACAAGTGGATTCCTGAGGCTTAATGGCCAGACCATCCAGCCTACTTGGCAAGTTACAGGCCAGTGAGAGACCATCTCCAAAACCAAAAAGTGGACAGTGCCTGAAGAACAGTATCTGAGAGTATCCCCTGGCTTCCACACACATGCAAACGTGTACACAAACACACACACACACATGCATACACACAAAAAAATAATAATGTTGGCATTTCCTTTTTCATGCTAAGTGTTCCCAGTCGGGCGTGTATTTTACATTCACAATACATTGCCTTTCAGACATCCCTTAACTGCCGCACACAGCTGTGGGCTGCCATATTGGAAAGAACCATTCTAGAGGGTCATGAGTGAAGAGAGCTGCCTCACCTCTTGCAAAACTTTCGTTATCTTTCTCTTCAGCAGAAACCCACAGCCAATGACCAGTAGCATGGAGATATAAAAGGCCAATTCCATTAGTTCTTGGTGGGACTAACGATACAGTTCATGATCCACATCCCCCCGTAGATCAGGCAGTAACTGGCTCCAATTGAGATCTTATCTCTCTTCGTCCTCTGCCTACTCTCCCGCTACCATCTCTCCCTGTCAGATTCTCCCAAAGACCCCACTCCCAAAAACTCCCTTGCACAAGAATCCTCCTTTCTGCCCCTGCTTCTATGGAATGTAGAGGAGAATTCAGGGAGAGAAGGGTATAAATATTTATTGAATGCTTAGCACATGCCAGACACCTAATAATTATTATCTTACTGCAAAGTTATGAGGTGAGAAATATTATCTACATCTTAAAAATAAATTATAACAGCCAGGCATGGTGGCCAATGCCTGTAATCCCAGTATCCCTAAATTGAAGCAAGAGGATCTAGGGTTCATAGCTAACCTGATCTACACAGTGGGATTCTATCTCCTTGTCTCCTAAAGTAAAAGAAGAGAGGAGAGAAAAGGAGTAGAGAATTGAGGGGAAAGGAGAGCAAGGAAGAGAAGGGAAATGAAAGGAGGAAAGGGAGAAGGAAAAGAGAATAAATGAGAGAAGAAGGGAGGGAGAAGTTAGGAAGGGAGGGAGGAAAGAAGGAAAGAAAAGAGGGAAGGAGGAAGGGAAGGAAGGAGCACTATAACAAATGAGACATATGATGACATGCTATGGATTTAACATTAACACTTTAAAAAGTATATAACAGGGGCTGGAGAGATGGCCTAGCAGTTAAAAGCACCGACTGCTCTTGCAGAGGACCGGGGTTCGATCCCCAACACCCACATGGTGGCTGAGAACTGTTTTTAACTCCAGTTCCAGGAGAATCCGACACCCTCTTCTGACCTCTGCGGCATTGCACGGCACGGCATTGCACAGCACAGGTGCACCAACCTACATGCAGACAGTACATTCATACACATAAAAAGTAAATAAAACAAAATAAAAAGTATATAACAATCAAATGTTTGAGGCATAATACTCATCAAAAAATAAGACAAAATGCATAAATGCTTTTTAAAATATGACCATGGAAAATATTTCTGAAAGTATTTAAGTATGATCCGAATGGCTTCATCCCCCAGAATTCATATGTTGTATCCTATAGAACAGACCTGAGAGAGATTGTCAATCTCTTCCACCATGTCAGGACAGCAATAATCACTGTTTTATTTTATTTGTTTTTGTTATATAGATCAGGCTTGGCTTAAAACCTCCTGTTCATCCTCCTGAGCACTAGCATTACAAGGCACTGTGTGTGATAAAGCTGCCCTTCACCAGATACCAAATCTGCTGGCATTAGATCTTGAATAACTCAGCCATGTTACTGTCAGATGGATTTATATTGTTTATAGGTTCTGAAGGTACAGTATTTTATTAGAATAGCTCAAGCAATTAAGACAGAAATATACCAAAATGTTATCAGTAACTTTCATTGGACAATTAGAATTGATAGTTGTTCATTTTTCTTCTGTGTTCCACCATTCTGTATTTCCTAGTTTTTCCGAGCTGAATAAAGGGCCCCTTTGCTGATAAGATTGGGTTCCCCTGAATCCCCTATCATATAGCAGTTAAAGAGATTGATTCGGTTTGGAACTTGTCAAACGAGAGTTCAAATCTCACTTCTCTTATTTTCATGTAACTCAGCAAGATGAGTTAACATCTCATTCAATTTTCACATCTGTGAAAGAAGCAATGACACACATCTCTTAGACGTCTGATGAAGAATAGTAATTTGCCTTCAAAGTACTTAGTATATTACTTGGCACATAGTAGGTTCTCAATAAACTCAATAAATAAAGAGTAGACTGTCTGGCATCAAAGGTCATGGTCATTGGTCAACTTCATATTTCTTCAAAGCAACTCACAGATTCCCATCATGATCTTCAGAGTCAAGTATACCAACCAGATAGCCCCAGGCTCAATGGCAGAGCCCAGAACTGACAACTGAGAGTGAAGAAAATATCCCTAATCAGGGATATCACCTCACTCCAGTCTTTTTTTTTTTTTTCTGGCTTGAGTATAAGCAAATTTATTTCTTTTTTTAAATTTTTTTTAAATTTTTATTTATTTATTTTCTATGTGTATGAGTGTACTGTCTGCATGTATGTTTGTGCACCCATGTTGTACAATGCAGCGGAGGTCAGAAAAGGGTGTCAGATTCCCCTGGAACTGGAGTTCTCCTGGAATTGGAGTTACAGATGGTTCTCAGCCGCCATGTGGGTGCTGGGGATCAAATCCGGGTCCTCTGCAAGAGCAGTCGGTGCTCTTATCCGCTAGGCCATCTCTCCAGCCCCTCACTCCAGTCTTTGCATAATTAGACAACTAGAGTTCCAATTCCCCAGGGAACCAACCTCCAGCTCACAGCTAGACACCAACAGCTTCAAGGGGCAGGGAGTTCTTTCCTGCATGTGATTGATGATACTTAAATTGTCCCAGTGATAGATGAGTTATCCTAAAGGCATCAAATATTTAAAACTGAATTCTCCTTTGACAAAAATAGTCCACGGATTCTGAGAGCTACCAATTCAGTGTCCCTGTGGGAAAGCACGTGCCACATACCTGAGCTGAATGAGTTCTTACCCCGGTGTTCACCAACATCAAGAACTGAGATAGCCTTTTCTCCTTCTGGCCCTATGAAGACAGAGCGTGCCCTTTACATCTTTATCTGAAGTGACCAGACTTGTTTATCATGTCTCCAAATAATTGTGTTTGAATACATTTGCATTTAACATGCCCCAGACCATGTACTCTTCTAAATGGATGTCTTCCCTGGAAATGTGCTTTAAGTGGATTTCTGTGCTTATGCAAGCTACTGCCCAGATAGCCATGGACTCCTTGGAGAGATGTTTCAGTGCCGTATGCCATTCTCTGGGTGTGGTCCTGTACCACCTCAGGGTTTACTTGCTTTCCTGTATGCAAGGCAATGACGTCTGGGGCATATTCTGCTCCCTCTTTCCAGAGTTCCCCAACAGGACAGCACTCCACCTGTCCATGGCTATAACTCCCCAGATAACACATCCTTATTTACTTCCTTATCTTGCTCTAAACTAGATAGCAGCACATCCTGGGATTATCTCCCAAATAAAGGAATTCTCTTGAAATCTTTATCTCAGGATTTGCTTCTAGAGGAACTAAGCAGAGGCATATCGGCCAGCACGTTGACACTGGAAAAGTTCTTACAAGCACAATGAGAGGCCAGAGGGTAAGTAAAAGAACATCGCAGCTCCACAACTACAGTCCAGCCAGGAACCTTGGGCTCCAGGAAAATCCCACATGAGACTCATTTCACAGTGTTTTGTCTTCCAGTAGTCTTTCAAACTTGTGTATGTTGCTAATATCCCAATATTTGCTTATTCAGTTTGGTCCCTTCTGGCAGCTCAACATACAACAGTGATGTTCAGTTCAAAATTGCAAATTTAATAAGGAATACAAAATAACGTATGCTTGGGGTACAGTCAATCCTAGAGGGCTTTTCTGGTATGCACAAGGCTCTGGATTCTAGCCCCAACACTGCAAAAGTAAAATGAAATAACTCATTGCTTTGAGCTTAGCAACAGTGTTAGGAAGGAAAGAATAAAAATAATAGAAATTCGAAAAGCCAACACATGAGTTCTTGCTGCACATGAGAATAAGGCTCTCCTAAGAAGAAACTGGTGACTGGAGAGGTGGCTCAGTCAACAAAGTGTTTGCCTTACAAGCACAAGGACCTGAATTTGATCCCACTGCCCATGTAAACAGCAACAACAAAAAGACAGGTGTGAGAGTTTGCATTTCTCATCTGAGCACTGAGAGGCAGAGATAGGTATATCCCTGGAACTCACTGGCGGGCCAGCCTAGTCTACTCACCAAGTTTGGTACCAGGAAGAGATCCTGTTTCAAAGGAAAACAAATTTGAATGTAGACAATGCCTGAGGAAAAGTAGACGGAGCTTGAAGAACTAAACCCAAGGTTGGCCCTTCAGACTCCACACACATACACATACGTGGAGCCTACCTTCACACACACACACACACACACACACACACACAATTTGCATATGTATGCATGCATGTACAAAGAATGTAGCGGCCTAGAGGCCAAGATAGCCCAGAGAGAAGAGTTCAAAATGGACTAGCTCATTTAGTCAATAAAGATGTATTAAGCATCTACCGAGTGCCAGATATTGTGCTAGATACAGAAATTAATGAGGAGACAGATCACACAAGGTCTCTCTTCTCCCAGAACCCTCCCTCTAATACAGCAATGCCTTTCAACTGGGACCAGTACATACCCTGTATCTCCTTAGGGGATATTTGGCAATGACTAGAGACATGGGTGGTTGTCACGGTTAGTGGGAGGTGCAACAGGCATCTAGTGAGTAGAAGCCAGGGGTCTCACTGAGCATCCTATAGGGCACAGGATGGTTACCCACAACAAATGACAGCCTGGATCCAAAAATCAACACTGTTAATGAGTTACAATAAACAAATAATTTGTTACAATAAACAAATAAATGAGTTTCAAGATATGAGTTCTCAGCCTCGTGTCTTCCTCTTAGATTTGGCATTAAACTGTATGTAGGATTTGCACTGTGTGAGTCTCCTTCCTCCCCACCCCCACCAGCATCGACACATGGAGGGTATGTGGGGTCTTTTCAGGTGATTTGTTTATTGTTGATGGTGGTGGCTTTTCTTTTAGTTTGGTTGTTAGTTTGACACAAGATCTTATTATCTAGCCCAGGTGGTCTTGAGTTCATGATCCTCCTGCCTCAACACCCCAAGTGCTGATATTATAGGTATGTGCTACCAAATCCAGCTAGTTGTGTGCTTAAAACAGGACTGCTCATAACAGAAGTCTTGGCTGTACAGTTTCCTTCAGAGACAAATTGTCTGCCTTCTGTACACACTTTTTTGGCCATCTTTTCTGTTTCTGTGACAAAATACCCAAGACAAACAATCTATAAGAAAGGTTTGCTTTGACTCACAGTTTCAGTCTCAGTCTTTGTTCATGGTTCCCATTGCTGTAGCCCTGGGGTAAGTTCAAAAGATCTTAGCATCAGGAGCCCAGAAAATAGGGAGGGAGAGAGGGAGGGAGGAAGAGAGAGTGGAAAGGAAGCAGGGAGAGAGGGAAGGAAGGAGAGAAGCCTAGAGAGGGGATATACCCATTACCCTTCCAGGGCATATCTCCAGGATTGTCCTCCTTCAACTAGACACCTCTTGGTTTGGGTTTTCACCACTTCCCAATAATGCCATGGGATGGAGACTCTGGAGACTCTGTCCAAGGCCAGCCCATCAACGGAATCGTAGCCCTTATGACTCCATCACTTCCCGTATCATTGCATTGGAGACCAATCCTTCAACCCCCAAGCCTTTAGGGACAATTTCAGACTCAACTCATAATAAATTCCAAGGCTTATCTGATGCTCAGCTTTCTGCTCATTATCTTTAATCAACTCCTCCCTCCTTTTGTAAGGAGAGATGCATTGATTTGTTTATCCAGTCGGTTTACACATCTTATCATTTATTTATTCCACCTCATTTCACAAAGGATTTGAAGCAGCAAAGAAAATATAAATAAACAATCACACATTGAAAACAGAGAAAATATAAATTAGTACAGAGGGGTGCACATTTTTGTCATTGTTGTTGTCTGTTTAGAATCTCTTCCCTGAAGCTCTTCCCTTTTAAACAACAGATACACAGACACAGATACATACACACACACACACACACACACACACACACACACACACACTTCCTTGTTACAGAGTGATCCTGAGATTTGTGAGATTTGGGCATACTTGACTTCACTCTCTGGATCCTGAGTATACAGTGCTTCTCCTGCTGTATATTATTGACCATAAGCTATTCATAAACTTCTCTATGGGGCTAGAGGGATGTCTCAGGGATTAAGAGCACTTACTCTTCCAGAGGTCCCCATTTGGGTTCCCAGAACCCATATCAGACAGCTTACAACCTCCTGTAACTTAAGCTCTTCTGGTTTTTACAAGGTACTGCACTCATGTGTCCATGCCCACACAGGCACAGGCACAGGCACATGCATTCATACATACATACATACATACATACATACATACATACATACATACATAATACATACATACATACATATTTAAAAATAAATCTTTACAATTAAAAGCAATAAGCCTCTCTACTGCTTTCAAAACTGTTGTAGGGAAGTGTCATCCTGCATTTTCTTGGATCAGGAGCCATTGCCACAATCCCAGGCTAGGACTTTTCTGGCCACTCCAGAGAACCTTTCTGTCAAGAAATTAAGCCGAGAGGACCGCAATGTCTGAAGATGGAGACACGAATTCAGAGCCCTGGAAACACTTGGCTTCTAGCAGTATCTACAGGTCAGACACAGCCCAAGAAATGTCCTTTTTTGTTTGCATTAGGTTTCTGTCAATGGGGTCTCAACATCCCTGACACACTATATGGCATATGCCAAGACAGGAAAGATGAGAAGCAGGTAGCAGGAGATGAGGGTCTCTGCGGGCTCAGTTCACTGTCCTCTTTCAGGTAAATAAAGTAGGAAGGAAATGCTGATCAATTACATTGTTCTCACAAAGCATGAGGTGAGAACGGTCAAGCAACTTGGGGAAGCAAAGCTTCCCTGCTAAAAAATGATTGTCTTTGTAGAAAGACACATTGTGCGTAGGACTGGGGCGGTAGTTCAATAGAGATAAGTAGACTGCTTGCCTAACATGCAAGAGGTATAGGTTCGATCCCCCAACAGCATGTGAAGCTACACATGGTGCCACAAGCCTATAATCCCTAGGAGGTAGGGGTAGTACAATCATGAACTCAAGGTCACTCTCAGCTACATAGTGATTTCAAGATCATCTTGTGTAAAAATAATAAAAAGAAATGTTGAGCAAGATGAGAATGGTACCATCAGGTGACTGATGGACGTCCTTAAGGAAATCCAGTAAGATTTTAAGGCTGTCACTTAGAGGCTCTGTTACAGATGTTGAGGGACTCAGCTCCAACTTGAACTTGATTCTATGGGATTAAGAGAGATGTGATCCAAGTATGAACATCTCAAAAGAGTCTCTCTACAGCTGAACGTCCAGGAACTGCTCCCAAAATAAACAGGCACTTTTCTGTCCTTTCCCAACCATTTACACCAACTTCCAAAGGGTCCACTGTTATCTAGCATGAAGAGAAACTCAAAATAAGCCTGCCCTTCAGCCCTGAGAAGTGTGGCACAGAGGCACCTGCTGACATCGGGGGCTGTCCTCCAGAGTGGCCCTGTCCTTCACCTCCTGTCTCTGTGATTAATTCAAGCTGTTGCAATCTCACGTTACCACCAGGCTGTCATTGCACTGAGGATCTGAGATGGCTCCAGCCCAAGTAACAGATTGTTCCAAGCAACTCATCCTTACAAATAAACAAAAGAAATTGTGGCCCTAAACTTGTCTTGGAGTCATGTTGCTTTGATAAAATCCATTCTAACCATGTGCTTCACCCAGTGAAACAGACAAGGGCAGGTTTTGGACATAGTGTTATACTGATGGCAATAGGGAGGACAGGATTTGTATTGTTTGGTTTTTCATTTTGTTGTGTTTGTTCCTACCTAGGAACTGTGCCAAGGGTATTACATGCATTACTTTGTTTTTATCTGCACAGTGATTTAAGGTACTGGGTAGTTATGCCATTTCCTAGGGGATGAAGGAAATGTTATATCCACTTTTCCCAAGGTCAACCCCATAGATAAGGATCCCTACCTCTGCCTTGGAACCTGGACAGTGGGTATCACAGAAGTATGCCAGGCAGAAATCCTGTCCAGGTTCAGTTCATCAAACCAAGTGTTCCTTTCTTATCAGCAGGGCCGCAGAGGAATCAAACCATTAAAGTTTGATTTGGGGGTTGGGTTAGGGATGCAGCTCCAGGGTAGATTACTTGGTTAGTATGCCCCAGCCCTAGGAAAAAAATGATATTAAGGATGATCAATCCTTAAAAACCCTTCATGATCTACTGCTTACCCTGGAATAAGAATTCATTGGCTGGGTAGTTAGAAGACAAAATACGATCTCTCAAACCATGGTTCAAGACCATCTGCATCAAGGTCAAATTGGAGGAGAGTAAGCTTGCTAAATATGTCCATACCACAGCCTTGACTCCAGGCCTACTTCTTCTGTACTGATGCCCAAAGAGAATGAGACTCTACAGAGGCAACTTCTATTAGGAAGCACTTGTAAAGACCTTGTTCTATGTCAGTTATGTGCTGGGTACCATGTATCTCTCATTCCTGGAATGTTTCATTGTTGGTCCTAATAATGGGAGGGACATGTAGAAGGATGGTAGAGAAGGTTGATGACATGCAGAAAACACAAACCAGCCATACTTGGGGTTTCAAATCCCCAGTAAACCATGTGCACCAGTGACTCCTTCCATTGGCATGTAAATGATAGGCATAGTAGCTGTGTTCAATAAACGACAGTCCTTAGTCGACCGTGGAGTCCCATTCAAAGCCCTCCATCTGTGGAGATTCCACCAACCAGATTGAAAAGACTGAGAAGGGGAGTGAACTGTGTTTGTACTGAAGCTGTATAGAATGTTTCTTTTATAGAATGTTTCTTTTTTTTTTTTCCTTATTATTCCCTAACCATATAGAGTGACAACTATTTACATATTTACATCAAGGTAGGTGCTGTAAGTAACCTAGAGGATTTAAAGTATACAGGAAGATGTGCATGGGATATACGCAAATGTTGCGGCCTTTTATACAAGAGACTTGGAGGTCAGCAGATTTCAGAGTCCAAGAGAACCAGTTCCCTATAAATATCAAGGGACAACTGTATGATAAGCACTGCTTGTGATCAGTGCATTCAAGGTATGCATTCTACTAACAACAGACCTAGAACCAAAAGTGATGAGACAATGAAAGATACTCAAAAGAAAACATCTCCCTGCATCTTTATCCTTTCCTTTATATTCTTCTCCCCCCCCCCGACCAGCAACAGAAAGTGTTATTCCAATGAATATTCGCTCCAATGTTTGCAGACAGTATAGTACATCCTAGACACAGTGGGGAGCACTTAGAAGTGTTTACTACCCTCAAAGAATTTTCAATCTAGTTTGAAAGGAAAATAAACATTCCTGTGAAAGTTAAAGAGCACCTCAGAAATCAAAATCCAAGGCAAAGTGAGCACCAAACAAAATCAAAAAGCAAAGTGAGAATGAACGCACATGGTGGCACACGTCTTTAATCCACGCCCTTGGAGCAGAGGCGAGGTGGGGACTTTTGTGAGTTCAAGGCCAGCCTGGTCTACAAGGGTGAGTTCCAGGACAGCTGGGGCTACAGGGAAACCTGTGAAAAGACCAAAAAAAAAAAAAAAAAACAAAAAGCAAATGTGCGAAATAAGAGACAGCCAAGAGACAGCCATAACATCAAAGAAGAGTGATAAAACAGACTGAGGACAAGGAGCCAAGCTGGACTGCATCTGGCATCTCAGGAGGGTACAGGTTCTCTATGGGGAAAAGGAGGCATGCTAGAGGGGCATGGGAGGAGGACGTGGACAGTCCCACTATGACCTCAGGCTCTTTAGGGTGTTGGGGTTTCTGAGGACCAAGGACTGACCTACTGAAAGAAAAAGACTGGAACTAGCATAGCTTTCTCTACCCCTTCCTGGGCAGGGCTCCACCTGCTAATCTGAGGTCCATCTCACATTCACCCTTGAAGAGAGCCACGGCTCATGAGGATCACGCCCTCCATCATGAGTATGGTACCAGTTCATCTGGGAGCCAGAGGCACCCACCTGCCAAGGCCCTTTTACATCCTTCAGGATCTCCATGGTTACATATGGATTCTACATCCGTCACCTCCTAAATTTATAGCAGTTATCCAGCATCAGTGGACAGTCTCCAGGAAGGATGAGAATTGCAAAGATAGGAACCATCTCTGTCATCCATTGCTATAACTGATGCTCATGCCCCCAATTCATGTATTGAAGCCCTGTTTCCTAATGCAACTGCATTTAAAGATGGGACCCGTGAGAAGGAGATCAAAGTTAAATGAGGGAATGACTTAGAAGAAGAGAAAGAAATACCCAGCCTCACTTGCCTCAAGAAACTCTACCAGAAATCCTCCTACCAACACCTTAGTTTTGACTTTCCAGTCTCCAGAACTACAATACAAAAAGTTTCTGATGGAGCCAGGCGTGGTAAGGTGACACATGCCATTGAGTCTAGTATTTGGGAGGCAGAGGCAGGAGGATCACTATGAGATTGAGTCCAGCCTTGGATGGTCTACATAGTGAGTTCCAGACCAGCTGGGGCTACATAGTAAGAGCCTATCTCAAAAACAAAACAATGCTTCTAATGGTTAAGGCCCCCCCCCAGGGGGTGGTACCTCATGACAGCTCAAACTGAGTAATACATACACTACTGGATGAGTTCAGCAAGATGCAGAAGTATTCAGAAATGTTAATAAATGCATAGGGTATCTTTGCAAAACTAGACAATAAATATATTCTCACATTTGACTCTGAAGAAAAGACCTGGGGCCGGAGGAAGGAGGGCATTTAGGTTGGGGTTGCCAAGGAGGAAGC
Organism: Rhizomys pruinosus; assembly: GCA_009823505.1. Lineage (NCBI taxonomy): Eukaryota > Metazoa > Chordata > Mammalia > Rodentia > Spalacidae > Rhizomys > Rhizomys pruinosus. The sequence goes on along the minus strand of VZQC01002388.1, from coordinate 502,569 downwards.
TTCCAGCATTTCCTTAAGGAAAACATAACGTCTTGTAAGGAAGAAAAAAAAAACTCCAATTCAAGTGGTATGTGTATGCATGTATGTATGTATGTGTATATTTATGTATATATAAATCTATGTATATATATAAAGAAAATAAAGTTAAAAAATTATAAGCACAGAAAAAAGAGGGCATTTAATGTTTGCTTTATATTGAATGATTGTTTTTTTTTTCCTGCCTATATGCACTGACCTATTCAGATAAATAAATATATCCATTTCTAAAGATGCACTATATGTAAATAGACAACTAGTCTAAGGATACTGCTTGGATGCCCAGAGAAGCTACCTATATGCACTGACCTATTCAGATAAATAAATATATCCATTTCTAAAGATGCACTATATGTAAATAGACAGACAACTAGTCTAAGGATACTGCTTGGATGCCCAGAGAAGCTATCTTGGGAAATTCCAAACCTCAATAGTTCATCTAAAATTCAATTCATAAAATCCCAACAAGTTTGAACACAGGGCAGTGGTGGGTTGCACAGCACAGAGGTGAGGCTGTACTTCACAGAGAATGTGCCAATTGGATGAAGGCTCCTGGGAGTACTTTCTGTGATCTCAAGAGACAGCACGAGGGTAGGGAACAAATACATATGCCTCACTGCTCTCTAGTGAGCACCTGCAAGTCTGCAAATAGGCAGAAGCCATATGGCACCATGCACGGCTATGAAGGAAGGCTTTGCAGAATAGGACATGGGAGTCTTGTCTTATGCAAAGAGCTGAGGCGAGGGGGAGCAGCTACAGTCATGTTCAGCCCAAATTCCTCAGGATGGCTGTTTCTTTGGTTGAACACCAGATGATGTAACTGCCTTGTGTTTAGAGGCCAAGTTATATGAAAAATGCATATCTTTAAATGCTAGAATCACACTCTGGAGCAGCCCGTGGGAAGTGAATCTGTCTGAGGCAGAGCAGACGCATGTCTCCCGTCTCACTTTCAGCATATGCTCATTGTGTGGAAGGGGGACAGGAATACTCACATTATTTATGTTACAAGCTCGCACTCCTGCTCTCCCTCCCCCCAATTCCCTTCTCCTCATCCCTGAACTGAGATCACAGAGTTGAATTCGCACAACTTAAAGATACTTATAGCTCACTGTGCTCCATAGTAAGGTAAGAGAACATGGCATTGGCCCAGCCTGGATCCTCCTCCAACCATGGAAACCTAGAGGATTATTGTAATCAGATCGCAACTGCTCAAGCATCTCTGGTTTCCTAGCAACCCTCAAAAGGCTTTGGTGAAGGGCTGGAACAAAGACTTTATGGGTAAGGTAGTGGCAGACGTGTTTGAGATCGCTGGGGCACTTCCCTGAAATTATCTGAAAGGTCTTCCTCATCCATCACCCTAACAACCTAACAAGACATTTGTTAGAAAAAGAACTATCCGGCTCTTGAGAAGAGCTCCCAAAGTTTCCATTCTAAGTTGTTTCGCCTTGCCTTCTGGGCTCTCCACCCATCACTCAGCTCCAGTGATCCTCACACCCCATGGAAGTCCCCTCTGGCCAAGCAGGGTGAGTTGTCTCCATCTGTCTTAGCATCATCCTCTTGCAAACACACTCCTCCACAAGTCTAGGCATGTATCCACACCTCCCTCTCCTCAGTATGGCCCATGCATCCTTGATGATCCCTTGGTTCTCCTTCCCCATGATCATGCATGTCAGCTTTTGCTGGACAGATTCTATAGGTTTCGTGACTGTGCCTAACTAGAATCACAAGGCAAACACATCCCAACTGTCAAAAAGCATTCTGGGAGCTAAGTCATAATGCAAGGAAACAATGCAGGTAGTGTTGCTATGTTGGTGAAATGGAATAGCATGGAAATGACTTCAATAAATGTCAAGGTTCCAAGACAACATATCCCAGAGGGGAGAGGGTTTGCTTACTTCTATTGTGGAATACCCAGAATTCATTCTCTACTTCTGGCCAGAACCTTGGTTTCTTTCTGCAGATTTCCCTTTCCACCATCATATGCATCTTAAGTGAAAATATCAATTAAAACACATGCCTGCCCCCATGCCAAGGATTGTACACCTGACTCAATATGGACCAATCAAAAATGGCCAAAGTGATTCATGTTATCAAAGTAGCTCTGGAAAAAAAATCACAGTTAGAATACCTGATGCTGAGTGTGCCATGGGTATTAGCTGTTTTTCTCACTGTTATGACAAAATACTTGACAAAAAGCAGTTTAAGGGAAGAGGGGTTTATTTTAGCTCACAGTTTGAGGGAATACAGTCCATCACAGCAGCAGGAGCAGAAGGCAGATGATCACATTGTTATCCCAGTCAGGAAGCCATGAGTGAACAGGAAGTAGGGCAGGCATACAAAACCAGCAAGGTTCCACCACCTAAAGATTGCACTACTGTGATGGTTTGGATGAGTGCCCCCCATAGACTCAAAGTATTTGGACATCTTGTCCCCAGCTGGTAACGATGTTTTGAGAGGTTTTTGGAGACGTGGTCTTCCTGGAAAGAGCATGTCTCTGGGGTGGGCTTTGAGAGATCTTAGGCCTTGCCAGACTTCCAGTCGCTCTGTTTTCCTGTGCCCACTCGAAGGTGTGACTGCTCTCCTTTCTGCTTCATCCTCTTCTTGCCACCATACCTCCCCACCATGACGAACTTTTGCCCCTCTAGAACCATAGCTCAAATAAACTCTTCCTCCTATAAGCTCTTTGGTCACAGTGTTTTATCACAGTAACAGAAAAATAATTAATATAACAACCTTCCTAGAAGCACCATCAGCTGAGGACCCAGTGTCAAATGAAAACATAAGTGTATGAGAGACATTTTATATTCAAGCGACAACACAGTATCTGTCTATAATCCTGTAATACTAGCACTCTAGAGGCTGAGGTAGGAGGATAGTGAGTTCAAGGTCAGTCTCTGATAAGTGGTAAGAACATGTATCAAAGAGGAGGAGGAGGAGGAGGAGGAGGAGGAGGAGGAGGAGGAGGAGGAATGGTGTCCATGTTCCTATCATCCTAAGCTTGTACATTTAGATGTTCCTTAAGACCTATAAACCAACTTATATTCTTCAAAAAGTTCCTTTTTACTTCCGTCTGGCAGATTTGACTTCTGTTGCTTGTAACTCAAGCCTTTCGATATGGACTATTTACCCTGAGTCTTGAAGGGTAAGAGCTACTAGGCAGCACAGAGGAGAGGAAAGAAAATTAATGGCTTTGGCTTTGGCTTCCTTTGGCAGCTGTGTTAAGGGGTTTGGCTGAGAATACTGGAATGGACATAAGGCAAACTCCCTGTCAATGAAATCAGCCTGGAAACAGGATGGATTGCCTTGGGACATAATGAGTTTATCACCATAGGAGGTGATTAAGTAGATCCAGGTAGACATTAATCAGGTAGCATTTTTCAAAGTCGGCTCTCAGAATATTATTTCCCCCTAGATATCAATAATTGTTATACCAGATGTTTAATAGATATATCAATTCAGAAAACACTGAAATAAGCACACTTAAAAATGGCTTTATCATATTTTTTCCTAGTCATTTATTTTTCCAAATAACTCTGATAGTGCAGAACTTTTTTTTTTTTAGAACTTTTCAAAGAAGTAGTGTTTCATGTAATGGCTGCTGGGAAGCAACTGGATAGACCGATCAAGCACTGAGACAGAATAAAGTTCATATAAGACACTAACATAGTGCCTAGCACATAGTAGTGGTTCAAAAATTATGCTTATAAAATTGCACTTATGGGGTCTGGAAGATGGCCCAGCAGGTAAAGGTACTATGATGACCTGTGTTCAATTTCTGGAACCCATATGAAAAGCAAGATGTGGGGCCTGGAGAGATGGCTCAGCGGTTAAGAGCGCCAACGGCTCTTGCAGAGGACCTGAATTCAATTCCCAGCACCCACATGGTGGCTAAGAACTGTCTTTAACTCCAGTTCCAGGGGAATCCGACGCCCTCTTCTGACCTCCGTGGCATTGCATGGCACAGGTGCACCAACCTACATGCAGACAGTACACTCATACACATAAAAAAAAAAAGAAAAGCAAGATGTGATGGCACACATCTGTAATCCCTGCTTCCCCAAGGTGAGTGAGAGAGGAGGCAGAGAGAGGGGAGTTTCCCAGAAGCCTGTGACCAAGCTGCACCTCAGCACTGCAGCAGAAGCAAGACGGACCCTTCCTCAACAAACCAGAAGGGAGCTGCTTCCTAAAGTTGTCCTCTGGCCTCAACATGCATTCTATCACACACACACACACACACACACACACACACACACACACACTAAAAATTTAAAACATCACACCTATGGTCTATAATTAATGGTTTAATTTGTTCTCAATCCTGCACAGTATTTCTTTATATAACCTTTCCCCCTCCCTCACCAGATTCCACCCTCACTGAACTTCCTTTACTTTCACAAGCATGATATAATAGTTTCCTGCCTCAGACCATGTCCTTATTATTAGTCTCTGACTAGAGATACCACTCTTCCCCCTCTTCACTCTACTGGTTCCTTCTTATTCATCCTTGAGTCTCCCCTTCATCGTTCTCTCCTCACAGGAGCCTTGTTATTCTTTTTTTTAATTTAATTTATTTATTTTTTTTATCTGTATGAATGTATTGTCCGCATGTAGGTCTGTGCACCCGTGTCGTGCAATGCCTCGGAGGTCAGAAGAGGGCATCAGAATCCCCTGGAACTGGAGTTCTCCTGGAATTGGAGTTACAGATGGTTCTCAGCCGCCATGTGGGTGCTGGGGATCGAACCCTGGTCCTCTGCAAGGGCGGTCGGTGCTCTTAACTGCCAGGCCATCCCTCCAGCCCCAAGCTTTGTTATTCTTTACCCCCACCACCTTACTTGTTTCTTCCCATATTTATAAGTATTGTCTCTTAATTTTTTATCTGTTGGCTATTTGGAAAGTCTTCCCACACTGAAATCCAGGTTTCAGAGGTCAAAGGCAAGGTTTGCTTTTTATTCATTAGTGTAATGCCTCTTAGATAATACAATAAAAATATCTGAATAAATGTGGAATGAAAACTCATTCTCTATATAAAGAATATTGGAGTTAGCAAGATGGTTTAGTGTGCAAAAGCACTTGCCTCAGAAAGGCACTTGCCATGTAAGCCTAGCCATCTGGGTTCAATTCCCAGAACCCAGACGTCCTGATTAGCTTTGATTAGTTGACACAGCCTAAGGTCACCTGAGAGGAAAGCATTGATTGAAAATTGCCTAGATTAGATTGACCTGTGGGCATGCCTGGGGGAGTTATCTTGATTATTAATTGATGCAGGAGGGCCCAGCCCACTGTGGGTGGTACCATTCCCTGGACAGGAGGTCCTGGATTGTATAAAAAAGCTAGCTAAGCATAAGCCTATATGTGAGTTACTAAAGAGCATTTCTTCATGGTTTCTGCTTTCATGTTCCGGCTTGAGTTCCTGGCCTACCCTTGAATGTGGCCTGGAAATGTAATCCAAATAAATCCTTTCCTCCTCAAAGTTGCCTTGATCTTAGTATTTGCCACAACAACAAAATCAAAATAGAACAGCAGGTAAAAGTGAAAGGAGAGAGCTAACTCCACCAAGACGTCCACTGACCTCTACGTGCGTGTGTGTGTGTGTGTGTGTGTGTGTGTGTGTGCGCGCACACACAGAGACACACAAAGACACACACACTAAAAATAAATGTTGCAAAGTAATATTGAACAATATGGAACCTCCCCATTTTCAATGTCAGATTTTCAAAAACATAGACAGATACTTTATATTTTCCCTTGTTACATCAACTATACAAATATACAAGACTCAAGGATATACTATAGCACCATGGATAGGAGACTAAACTAATTCATTTCTAATAGGCAGGGGGGTTTTTTGTTTTGTTTCATTTTTTTAGTTTTTGTTTTTGGTTTGGTCTTTTTCGAGACAGGCTCTCCTTGTATCTAATAGGCAGTTTTCAGGCAGTCTAACTTCATGTAGGGACATAGCTTGTGGAACCTTGAAGAATAAAAAATTATCACAGCTTCAACTATTCAGTCATATGTTTAGACATTTATTAAGCAAAGGTATGCTAATCACCTACTATATAGCCAAACACCATATGTTAGGCCCTATACACTTGAAGCCTTCCCAGTCTATCAATTTGGTTTATATTCCTTCATTTTATATCATATGTACCTCTCCTCTTCTCATTTACAAAAGCACATGTCCTTTGAGGCTCTTTTATAATAACTGTAGCAGAAATAATAGGATAAATATTTGGCATGCAAGTACAGTTTTCCTATCTTCCTCTCACAGAAGGCATGACTAATCAATCACAGTGCTTATGTCCTCTGAATATGGTCTCAGTTTTTTTCTTACTATTCCATTTCAGGAATCCGTGAGCAGTTATCAGTGACAGCACCCACAATGAAACCTCCTTCCTACTTTGTATGGAAGAAAGAGTCCAGGCTTTAGAGTCAGACCAAAGTGCATCTGAGTCCTGACCCTACCTGATATTAGATGAGGAGGTTGTGTCTGTTTATCTTTAAGATAATCATTAAGATGTCATCTTTAAAGTATATATAATCTCACCTGTTTTGCACAGTTGTGAAAAAAATTAAATGAGAGAATAAATTAGAAATACCAGGAATACAGTAGCTACTGAGAAAACTCTATTAGTGTTAACTACCTCTCACCTGAGAAGGCCTCATTCCATGTCACACACACAGTGATTGTTTAATAAAATGAGCACCTGTTATAGGACACACAGATCAAAGATCCAAAACCAGGGAAAGTCCCTTTCTCAGGACCTATAGGCAATCTATGGCTGCTGGGAGAGACATGAGAGATATTTTCTTCAGTGGTGTAGTCATAGATAAGGTGTTCATGATCCTATAAGTGGCCGTAAACTTATTGGTTCACCAAAAAGACATGAAAATCAAAGGGGCAGTAGTTGGAAAGAGGGAGGGGATCAGCAAGAGTGGCAGGGAGAAGGGAGAGATGGGGTGGATAATGGTAAAAGAACATTATAGCCATATATGGGGTCCCATAATGAAACAGGGAAAGTTAAGCAAAAAGAATTTCCCCCATCAACCCCCACTACCCACAACAATCCCCTTTTCCTCCTCCCCTGTTCACCAAAGCATATCCTGGGAGACTGGAGACCCTCAGAACATCCTTCACTAATCCAGAGACCACATCTTCTTTCCATAAGTGAATGGAGTGGCATAACTAGGGCATTTGGGGATTCAGAGGAAAAGAAAGGACAAAGATTGTGTTTTAAACAGGCGATAAACAGTACCCCTCATCTGTGGATGCTAGCACCAATTACCTAATTCTATGGCAAACTTAATGTGATCTGAAAACAACTGTGCTCTTATATTGTGAATCCCTTAAGAAATAAATAAATAAATAATTTTTTAAAGATTGTGTTTTAACCACAGATAAGCCAGGGCTTAGGACTTGCCACTGGACGATTGCCCCAGCAGAGGATCCAACACTGACCTGTGGATCTGCTGTGGCTCTGTTTATTCCTTCATATGCATATCTTCACCCTCTGAGTTTTAAAACTTTCTCCAAAATATAGCAATTAAATGTAAAACATAGCCGTGGCAGATTTAATAGTCTGCTTTGCGATATACTAAAATCAATATTGTGATCCTAAGTAGAGGATTATTAAGGAGACTTTGCCTCCTCAGAGGTTTTTGTTATCCATATCAACACAACATAGTCATTTCATAAATATTAAATATACCCAATTCCCTCTTTAGTTTTCTTTCATGCTAATGTAACTGAGAGTCAGCATGGGTAAGATCACGAGGCAGCCAGTGATACAGAGAAGCTGAAATAAATGAACGGAGGCAAATACTATTGAAAATCAATTGTGATTGAATTGGTAGGTTGAACTTCAAAACGCCACCTTTGTGTGACATTTCATAATTGCCAGGTAATGTCAGAATACAGATTCATGAGCTTTTCAAGGCACACAACTTCTCTTTGTACATGACTTAGCATTTGCTAAATTCTGATACAATGCTGAAGGTTTAGTCCACAAGAAATAAAACCCCAATGAATTTACAAAGAAAGAAAGAAGCAATGTATGTGATAAAATGTGCCTAGTATTGTAATCTGACAGCATTTATTCGCCTGACATTTTCTTTTTACAAAGCACCTACTACCTGCCAGATACTGAGGATACAGTGGGGAATGAGCCAAACAAAGCCCCTGGTCTCCTGCAGACTGGTAGGAAAGATGCAAAAGGAATACGGAAATGAGATGATTTTAGGGGTGACATGAGCCATGAGGGAAGTAAATGGTGAGCTACCAGAGAGGAGCCCTATGCAACTACTTCATAGACTGGGCTGTTTGGCATGGAGGGAGTGTCTTAAAGAGATAACAGTACACATCTTACTTTTCATGCTGCTGAGATGAAGCACGTGGCAAGAAGCAACTTAAGGGAGGGTTTCTTTGGGTTAACGGTGTTAAGAGATACGGTGCCTGACTGTGTACCTGGGACTCCTCACCTCCTCACATCTTGGTTGAACAGGAAGCAGAGCATGGACAGGAAGTAGTGATGGATTCATTCTAAAACCTCAAGGCTCACTTTCTTCAGCAAGGCATCCCCTCCAACAGGTTTATAACCTTCCAAAACACCACCACTAGGTGGGGACCAGTGTCAAAGCATGTCCGCTTAGGGGAGACATTTCACATTCAAATCACAATGGTTTAGGAAAGACCACGAATGAAAAGGAGCCAGCCATATGAAGATCATCAGAAAGCACACTGCCGGAAAAAAGAAGAATGAGTGTAAATTCCATGGGGTGGAAGCGATTCTGGCACATTTGAAGTATGTTTTAAAATCACATCACAGGGGCTGGAGAGATGGCCTAGTGGTTAAGAGCACTGACTACTCTTGCAGAGGACCTGGGTTCGATCCCCAGCACCCACATGGTGGCTAAGAACCGTCTTTGACTCCAGTTCCAGGAGAATCCGACGCCTTCTTCTGACCTCCGCGGCATTGCACGACATGGGTGCACAAACCTACATGCAGACAGTACATTCATACACATACGAAAATAAAATTAAAAAATAAATCACATCACAAGTCTGGCATGCTGGTCCACTTGTTTAATCCCAGCACTCAGGAAGCAGAAACACAGATTTCTGTTAGATCAAGGCCATCCTGGTCTGTATAGTCAGTTCCATTCTAGCTGGACTACAGGGAGACCCTGTCTCAAAAAAATGTACAAATATAAAAAATAAATAAAACAAAATAAATAACAGTATAGCATCTGAACTTAGCCACCAATGAGATTATTAGTAAAATCAAACTGTTCACAGTAGTAGTTTGTTTTTTTTTTAATTTTATTTATTTTTGTATGTGTATGAATGTACTATCTGCATGCAGGTCTGTGCACCCGTGTAGTGCAATGTGTGGAGGTCAGAAGAGGGTCTCGATTCCTCTGGAACTGGAGTTCTCCTGGAATTGGAGTTACAGACGGTTCTCAGCCACCATGTGGGTGCTGGGGATCGAACCCGGGTCCTCTGCAAGAGCAGTCGGTGCTCTTAACCGCTAGGCTATCTCTCCAGCCCCAACACAGTAGTAGTTTTTTAAAACATGTTTACAACTTCCTTGTCAGCTATTATCAAGTAATTATGTAATTGGTGACCTTTGACTTTGAATATATACATACATTAAAAAAGAATATCTTGAAGAGTGAAGTGCTTCCTGCATTGCTGGCTACCACCAGGAAAAGAAAGCAAATGCTGCCATTACACAACTCCCAACTCAAGGGCTCTTGGCATTTCAATATGTTCTTAAAACATCAAGAATATCTGAATATTTCAAATACTTCCTTTGAACAAGCCAGTCACTGTACCCATCACTGCAAAAGTCTACCCCTTCCTTTCATACCCTGAAGACTATCCTAAAGAACTAGTCAGAATGTGCCTGTGATCACTCATTCTGCCATAAACAGTCAATTATTTTTGTCAATTATTTTTTAAGAGCAGTATTGAGCAGATGTGCTCTATGGATGTGTAATTTTAAAAGGACCTATTATGTTCCTGAACCTTGTTCTCAGTATTTGTAAGATGCAAACAATAGACTTCCTATAAGGTCTGTGGTCACACACACACACACATACACACACACAAATTAGATAGATAAATAGATAGATAGATAGATAGATAGATAGATAGATAGACAGATAGATAGATGTGTACAAACACATTGTCCATTTCTATGTCCCAGTGCATAAAATGTAATAGAAAGGCAATAAACACTCATTTGATGAGCAAACTTACAAAATGCACATTCTCATTTCAAATTCATTGAGACATAAATAGATGAAAAAGAGTAAAAGAACAGTAAATTTCTGGAAACAAGTTTTTCATGATGCTAACTTCATTTGGTTTATGCTTTAGGGTGGTTTACTGTTTATATTTTGTTTTATGGTGCTGCTGGTGTGTAGTGTGTATACATATGTGTTGATACAGGGTCTTGCTATGTATTACAGGTTGGCATTGACTTACAATCCTTCCTATTGCCTCATATGGTGTATTGGGGATTATAGGAATGTATAACCAAACCTAGTTTAGGTTTGTGTTTTATTTTGAGAACTATCTCTTACCTAAATTGTGGGAGTGCCTCTATCTTTTAAAATATTATATTCACAATAGCAAGGAGCTGGAACCAACCCAAGTGTCCCTCAACTGACGAGTGGATAGAGAAAATGTGGTACGTCTACACAATGGAGTTCTCTGCAATGGTATAGAAAGATGACATCAATGAACTTTGCAGATAAATGGATGGACCTAGAAGATAGCATGCTGGGTGAAATAACACAGTCCCAGAAAAACAAATGACGAATGGTCTGTGGATGCTAGCACCAACTACCTAATTGTATGGCAAACTGAGCGATGTCAATGTGATCTGAAAACAACTGTGCTCTTATATTGTAGAATCCCTTAAAAATAAACAAATAAAATAAATTATTATTATTTTTATTTTATGTGTATGAGTGTATTGCCTGCATGTATATAAGTGCACCTGTGTCATGCGATGTGCACAGAGGGAGAAGAAAGCATTTGATTCCCCTGGAACTGGAGTTATGGACAGTTGTTAGCCATCATGTGGGTGCTAAGAATTGAAACCAGATCCTTCCCAAGAGCAGACACTGCTCTTAACCACTAAACCACCTTTCCAGCCCTTAAAATGTTTATATCTTTTATGACATGATAAAGATAGCGTTTAATAATTGCTTCCTAATTTCCTTTATTGGAAAAATTGTTAAACCAGCACACTTTGTGGACCCAAGATCTTCTGTTTCTATTAATTTTCTAGTCATCTTTGAATCCCTAAGTGCATTATAGCAAGGCAAGATGACACCAAAGTCCCTCAAGTTCCAAAATTCCATGAGGTAGATTTTTCTGGCCGAGCGACTTGAACTGAGTAAGGGCAGCAAGAGGTTCAGGACAATGGACAGATCCGGCGCTGAGCCGCACTAGATGTTCCCCAAAGGTCCCCAGAACAGAGCTGGATTCTAAGGCGAAAAAACGCGAGCTTTACCTTGAGATTGGCACGCTCACTCTCGGCACACAACTCCAGGCTGAACACCTGAATTAATGACTTAGAGTCTCCATTTAATGAAATATTCAGATTGTGATTGCACTTGGCTTCATTAACTGCAATTCTTAGACTAATGTAATGAGATTTCCTTTTCAACTTGTAATTAACTTTATTGAGGATGCTTATTGGGATTTTTCAAGCCAGGTTTCCTCAGATTTTACTGTGAATTATTTTAATGTATGTATTATGATATTAACTATACTGCTTAATTTTGGTTGGCTGTTAATTTCCACAGGAGAAAAAAAACCCGCTAATCTCTTCAAGAAGGAGCAACTTAGCGAATGAATGGAGAGTTCTCTAAGGAAATAAAAAAGTCCTTATTAAACGCTTGGTAACTGATTCTGAAATTCTGGTCTTCCCGTGACTGACTTAGCATTCTTATTTTTTTTTACTCAAATCATCATGATCCAAATCAAACAAATGCTCCTTTCTTTATACAACTTGAAAAAAAAACAAACAAAAAAAAAACCTCAAATCTGCAAGAAAAATCTCTGTTCTAGGGCTAAAAGTTCTCGCTTCAATCAAAGATGAGGAACACCGAAATGTTCTCCTTTCCTTCCCTCTGCTTCTCGGAAAGTTATTGGGGTATATTTTCATGAAGAAGAAAATGTTATCAGTTTCTCAGGAAATGCTACCCTGTTCTTTCTTCCTGTCCCTGTAGCTTTGATGTTCTTCGGAGTGTCATGCTTGCTCCCTGGGTACCTGAACTTACTCCTGTTGTTACCCACGAGCTTCATCTGCAGTACTGTTAACTCTGACAGGAAATGCCCTAGCATCCCCCACCCATCGTTGTACCTCTCATTGTTAGCACACTGACTGGCACAGAGCAAGATTTTTGTTAACTGCCAGTTGAATGTTGTTTGAATGGAAATATTACTTACAAACAATTGGCAGAATCTGTGCACATCAGAACAGGGATGGAGGCCTTATTTCAGTTTCTTTTCAAAGTGTAACTGAATACTGCAGTTCTTAGTGGAAATGAACCAATAAGGAAAAGAAAAAGAAACATAACCCAGTATTCTGACCAGCACGTGCTCCTGTGAAAGGCACTAAAATCTGCAACCAGTTACACATGAGTTCACGTCCAGGGCCCAAACTCCTTACCTAGTGTCTCTGTGACTTTGGTGGGTTACTTAAAGCCTCTGAGCCAGTTTCTTCATCCATTCTATGTAGCTTCAAAACACATTTCAATTATTCCATGGAGCTGTTGGGGGAAGTAAAATGAATGTTCGTGGTAGGTGATGCACAAATGGGACTGTTTTACTTACTGCTTCTTTTAATCCACATCATCAATCATATAGCAAATTTATTCTCTCTCTCAATCCAGATAGAAAGATAGAGATGTTCTCCCAAAGGAAACATGTCCACGGACAGGCTTTCCCTGCCATAGAAGGAACAGAATTTGGCATCTTTGAAACTAAACCAGACACTGTGTTGAACACTTGGGCTTTCTTTACAAATAGTCCTACAGCTGGTTGGAAAAGCGATGTGAATCTAATCAGGCGGTGCCATGTGGCCAGCATTAGTAGCAATTTTGGAAAAGAATTCAGGAGATGACTTACAGAAAGTGATTTTTTTTCCCTTTAAGGGCTCTGTTTCTTTGTTGGCTGCACACGCACACGCACGCACACGCACACACACACACACACACACACACAATATCATTTTCTGAGTGGAGCATCAGGCATATTTGAGGATATACGCATTCTTAATGACCTGGTCTGCCAGCATAAATAAAATATTAAGATCAATACTCCTCACAGAACAAAGGTTCCGGTGTTTTAAATGGAAAGAGAAGAAAAACACCAGACAGGAAGAAATGGCTAAGAAAGACACAGTTGCTCCATCCAACTATGCAACATATTTCCTTAGGAAGGAATCCACAGTTCTGCAGGTCTAATTAGCATCAGAAAATGGTAGTAACAAATGCACCACATACACATGCATATAACACACACACACACACACACACACACACACACCATAGACACATTCTGTGTTATCAACTGACACACGGAGTGGACCCATGAAAACAACTAGCCAATGAATGCAGCCTGGTACTCCTCGAAGTTCTGTAGTGAACAGACAATTTTAGTGCCGCTGTTTACTCTTCCCTACCAGGAACAACAGCAATAAGCAATATTTATAATTGCTAGGCACTATGCTACATTCTTCAGGTGTTTTACTTAATCCTTGCTGTCATCTAGTGCGGTAGATATTGCTTTACTCCTTTTGTAGAGTAGGAAACAGAGGTTCTGAGAATTTTATCAACTTTTTCAAGCTTGTACAGCTAAGGACTGATGGAACAAATGTCCAGCCCCAGCTGTCTCTCTTCGAAGCCCAGATCTTCCACCATTCATTGCACCACTTCAAACTCATGCCAGCCAAGTTTGATAAGCATCTTCCACTTGTCAAAGATACACATACAGCACTGAATGCCCCCGAGAAAGGTGGATTACTTGATCTGAAACTACTTGAACTCATTTCAGGGTACTGAACTAAAACTTCAAATGTTTTAACTAATCCATCATAGACCACTAAAGCAGTGCTGAGGGCATGAGAGTCACAAATCTTCAGATGGGACAATCGGTGTGCCCAACTATGGGAAAAAACTTTAAATTTCAAGAACAAGTTGGTAGAATATAGCTTCATCAAGAGCTAAAGCCTCATACGAGCTGGAGTGGGTCAAGTTCCCCCAAAGTTGAACCCACATGTCCTGCTGGCGGCCTCCACTGTGATTACTGTTGTATGCTAGAGACTCATCCATTCACTCATTCATTCATTAATTCACCATTCATTCAGCAAATTGTCTATGAACGTTACGTGTTTTCTAGACAGTACGGGGATGAATTTTAAAAGTGAATCCTCATAGTTAAATAAACAGCACTTTTCTTCCTACATAATATCTTTCTTGCAGAGTATCTCCCATTATGTCACTTTTTTAAAAAATTATTTATTTATTATTTTTATGTGTATGAGTGTACTGCCTGCATGTAGGTTGGTGCACCCATGTCATGCAATGCCTTGGAGGTCAAAAGAGGGCATCAGATTCCCCTGGAACTAGAGTTAAAGATGGTTCTTAGCCCTCATGTGGGTGCTAGGAATCGAACCCGGTCCTCTGCAAGAGCAGTTGGTGATGAGCCATCTCTCCAGCCCTGGCACTTTTTAGAACCCAAGAAAACTCTCAACCTTGCCCTTGCCCAACTGATAGAACTAGGATGAGACAGCTGGTCCAAAGGTCAGAAACTAACTGGTTAGTGTCTCTCTCTCTCTCTCTCTCTCTCTCTCTCTCTCTCTCTCTCTCTC